>JASAUF010000411.1:8395000-8995000 GCA_030180095.1 Magnolia changhungtana | reverse complement strand
CAAATTTCGAGGACGAAATTTATTTGTAAGGGGGGTAGATTGTAACGTCCCGTCCAATCAAAACTGTGTCCTGAGGCGTCCACGTACGATTTGCCACCGGACCGTTCACTTAAACCACTCGTTGGTGGGGTACCACAAGTAAATTAACCTAGGATTAGACCATTAGAATGGACCAGTCTGATTATGATCGGACGAAGTGCGGTACGTCAAGCCAGATAGCCGTTTACACTCAGCAACAGCTCGTGCGGGCCATGCAGCGATCAAGAATGGTCATAAAAATCTAAAAATTTAGGGAACCATAGATCTCACTGGGCTTGTGGTCCATCGCGGACCACGGACTCAGTGGACACCTAGAAATCGATTAACCATGCCATCCCAGCGGCACTTGCCAAATGCAACTCACCCAAGTCCAGAATGGAAATCTGACACCTTTTAATTAAAACTGAGATACTAGGCTTTGTAGTCGTTGGATCTCTTCTACATTTACGGTGAGAGCCTAGAGTATTTTACTAAGCCCGTCCACCAAATCTGGGACCAGATTGTGGAACGATGACTGTTGATAGTAAATCGAACCCGTACGATAAAACCTCGCATCCGATCGCTCCCAAATTTTGCACAGCCCTTTATCGGGCCATAGAGCACCTATTCTATAAGTTTCATGGACAGAGGGCCACTAGATCCGCCCCAACGACCAAAACAGACCTCGTAGGGACATTTAAAGATCTAAGCTGTACGATGAAACCCCACATCCGATCATCTCTAAATTTTGCATAACCCCTCATCGGGCCATGAGACACCTACGCACCAAATTTGGTGGCCAGAGGGGTGATGAGGCCACCCCAAAAGCTAAAATGGAATCTTAGAGGGCCATTGAGGGAACTTGTTGAAACTTAAGGCCAAAGGGCCCAAGTTTAGGAAATAAAGCCCTAAGGCCCTCTTTCTCATAACTCCCCCATTACCCAACAGCCTAAGGGAAGGTGAGAGCAAGGAGAGTAAAGAGAGAAAGAGATGGGGAAGAAGAGTAAAGGTGGACCATAGATCGAGGTGGGGCCCATGGGAGTTCGATCTTGCAACTCCCTACCTCTTCTTCGAGAAGACCCTCCGCCAAATCGTAAGAACTACTTCCGTTAATTGTTTAAGTAAATCCCTCACCCCTTTTTCTTGAAACCCTTGAGTGAGAGAGGATTTGCATGGAGTTCTAACATGCAAGTGCTTGAGTTAGGGATTCCGGCAGATCAACCCCAAGATCCACACTCCTAGGTCATTTCTCCAAGTCTTCAATGATCCATAGGTGCAGACTATTGTTCTTAGGTGGCCTAGCACCAATTTTAATATAAATCTAATGATTTTGCTTGTTGGTTGATGTATTTGGGTAATCTAGAAAAACCTAGACAAGACTTTACTTTTTAGATCCTCCCCAAATCAATGTGAAATGATGATGGAATGCTTGATGTTTCTCAACATGATTGGGTATGCTAATGATGGTTGCTTGTACATTTCTTGCTCGATTCATGTATGATATTTTCACCATGACATGTTTGATGCACTAACCCTTGTGTATACTTTGGTTTTAGGAGATATATGAAATGCTTGCCTTCCTCACTAACCCACACAATACTTGAACCTTTATTTCATAATATTGCTAGCATTTGTTTTGTAGGAAAAATTTGGATTTTATGTTGGAAATTATTAATGCATGATATTGCTTATGCTAGTTGATAACCTTGATTGTTAGCATGTTATGGATTACCATCAAAACCTTTGGGTTGGTCAGGAATCTGAGGAGAGTGAAGGTGGTCCTGTTAGTAGGACTAACCTGAGGCTAAACCAGTGGATTGGGGTGGGTGCATGTGGGCGACAGTAGTTAGACTACATGGGTCGCTTGCACCCAATGTCGTCAGTCACGTACTCGCATCGATTTGTGCGGTTTAGTTTACTTACTGACTAACCTTGTTTGTTAACCCTTTATGCTCACGTATGTATGGAACCTGAAACACTCTTCAACCATTGTAGCCCATTGCTAACTAATTGAAGCCGATCCACCGACTTGTGAGCCAGACATGGTGGAATGGAACACTGTGTCTGAGCTATCGGCTTACGCTGGGGTGACGAGCCTCCCCATAGTGACTATGAGCGATCCCTTTTCTTAGCACTCCCCATGTGCTTGAAGTTGGGGATGGAGAATCCAACGGGATCACGGATAGCGGAGCCCTCACCTCGCACATTGAGGGGCCTTGGCATCGCAACTAGTTGAGGGCATTGAATACATGGGGTGTATCAGTTTCCCTAACCTGCTGGATGAATGGAATTAATTAAGAAATCGGATAAGACTATCACATCGCATCGCACTATTTAGGTCAGCGACTCGGCAGTCGAGGTCGCAATGAGGGAGTGTTGTCATACGCGATCGTGAGACGGTGTTACTTGAGGAGTGTTGTGGCGAGGGCATGCATCATATCATCTAACATGCGTATGTATTAATAAGATTAGTTTGGTATTTGTGAATGATTGTCCTTCATTAAGTTCATAATATAATTGATGCTTGTTACAACTTAAGACTAATAGCACCCATTGAGTTGATCACTCACTCCCACTTTGAGATGATATTTTAAAACACCAACTAGACTCTCCCGTAGATGCAGGTAATGCAGAGTACGAGGAGCTTGGCAATGCGAGCCTTGACGGGGAGGTCGAGCTGTCGTACTTCCAACTGATGGGCGGTCCTCCATCGGCTTTGTAGACGGGATTCTAGATAGCTGAATAGTAGACTCAGCTCCATTCTTTTGGACATGTTATTCTTTTTGTGATTTTGTTGGGCAACACCTTGAGTGAGCCATTTACATTCTTTTGGATGTATATATATTTGACCTCTGACATTTCAGTAGACTAGTTGTGATCATGCTTCATGTTTCAAGTAATTCCACACTACGCAATTAAATCTATTTGAACGCAAATTAATAAATGTCGGTTATAAGTGATACCCAGGAACTTGGGAGTCGAGTGTATGCACGACCCCCAATTTTTAGGGCGTTATAAAGACCCACCGAGAGAGAATGAATCCTATCATGGATCTAGTTATAATATATTCAGAAAAGCCATCTCTCATGGCCTTAAAATGGAAGATTTTTCCAAAAACATTTGAAGAATTTGTGAAAGCTTCGTTTACCTCGAAGGTTTGAAGATTGAGTCGATATACAAGCAAATCCAGTTGTGGTTTGGACCCAAATTTAGAGAGAGCAACTATCGAGCAAATTGAGTCCTAAGCTGTATAATATTAATTAGAATAAAGAGAATGAGAGAGTTCGATAAAGGATCTGACCCATCCGATAACATATCAGTATGAGGTGAATCCAATCCATCTAATCCCACCAGCACTCCAAACCATCAAGGAATGAGAGTTAAGTTAAAATGCAGGAAGTGGTTTGATTGGCCATCAAGATTCATGATTTTAATCAATTTGAGATTCAGGATCAGCAACAGAGATTCTCTTGAATAGTCCCAAATCCAATTAGTAGGCCATGAAAATCTCTCATAAAGGATCAGCTACAAGAAGAAGATCGAGAGGTCAACACTTTTAGATCTATCTGAAGACCTTCTTATTTAGAATGTATGCTGAATACGTGGAAGATCAAGGATCACTAAGGAAACTCGACAAGAGTTTAGCCACCTCAACAAGCTATAAAAGGAGCATGCGAAGAAGAACTCGAGGCCCCACGATAAACACATATATCAATTTTTTTTGCAATTTATCTTTCTTCCATCTTTACTTTTATCTTAGCATAGCCTAACCTAGCTCTAGCATAAATTGCTACTATCCAACGTCCACCACTATAGTGTTGTTACTGTTGTAGGATTAAATTAAATATCCACAACTCTAAGTTGCTGGATTCTGATCAATTGAGTTTTTACTTAGGCGATCACACTTATCTGGTCACATCCTGCTGACCATTCACCTCAATCATCTGTTCCCACAGACAGATCAGGTATTTATCTCTTGTTTGTTTATTTATCTTCATTATTTTTAATACTTTATCGATTGTAATGGGACGCTTACCAAAGATCTGGCCGTCCAGACCTCAGGCGGACCACACCGCAAGGATCTTGTGGAGAATGGGACCCTTGGATTTGAACCTCTTTGGATTTAAAAATCTTTTGGAATTCCCTTAGGTTTGAAATCCTAGGATTTGGGATCCTTAGATTTGGAATCCCCTGGCTATGTTTAACACCTTGGATTTAGAATCCCTATAATCCAAAGGTAACTATGCATAATATATTTATAATGATTTGAATTTAATTATTAGATCAACTTTAATATCTCTAATTAGTGTACGTATCTAATACACCATGGTTGTATTAAAATATACACTTTGCTGGACATGATGAAATCCCAAGTCTCGGATGGGCCATAAGTACTGGATCACATCCGAGTGACTAACCAACGATTTGTAATTGTCGATTTACATCGGCAATGTTCAGACAGTGGAGATCATCGTATAAACTATTTATTGTTATGTAGTTGATAATCTTATTATTTTGAGATATCATCGGTGGGCCATGTTGTAACGTCTCAGAAAAATCCGTACAATGACTTGAGTACCACCTCAGGCAGAAATCAGTCAAGATCGAATCCTTTAGAAATTAGACAAGAATTAACTAAGTGTTAAACTAGATTATCTGTGAAATTAGCTCTAACCACTTTAAATACGAACTGCAAGATCTAAAACTAGTAGAATTGCTAACGCTACATTACCTGAAAACGTAGGATCAATCTCTAAACCCAGTTGCTCTAAGAAGCATACTAAAACTTTGTATCGGACCTGGGCCGCACATCGAAAGTCTGATTTTCATGAACTATATGGTTATGACCACTTCACTAGGCTTGACAACCATCTCGGAAATCAAACCCAAATAGTATCCAGAAATACACAACTTGAGCCCGAAGCGAAGTGTGTGAGAAACACAAATACCTTTAGGAAATGAACTCAGATTTAAGTGAATTGGGCCGTTTGCTTGTAGGCCTAATTTTAGGTTTCAGACCGTCAGAATCTGACCCAAATACACCCTCGGATCAGGAAAATTTCCTAGCACAGGTTAGGGTACTCGTGACCCTGATCGAGCGATGATGACTGTTGAACTGAAACTGGTCTGCCACAATCGATCCGTAAATCCGATTGGACCGAAATCTTAACTTAACCCAGATCCAATGCTAGGGAACTTTCCCCGGACTGTGGGCAGAAAAGGGGCCTCCAGATGCGCTCCGTTGGCCCGAAACAAGTGACTTTTAGCTATAACCTAAGTATAGCGTAGCCCTGGGGCCATTCCCATCAGTTTTGGGCCTATATGAGGGCCTTAAACCCTCTCTCTCCCTTCACATACGAATTTGCAAACCCTAGGAGAGAGAAGAGAGCAAAGAGAGAAGGAAAGAGAGAGAGAGTGGGAGATCGTTCCTGGGATCCTCCCCTACCACTCCACGTGCTTAACCATCCCTACCGTGTCACTATACTCGTGATTCTAGTTCCGTTCTTGGGTAAGAAATTCAAACCTTAATTGTTCTAGGGATTCAAATAGTGTAAATGGTGAAATAGCTAACCTATTTCATGCTATAGGTTGTCGTTGTACTGTAGACAAAGACTTAGTGTTTAAACTGAGTCCGTTCCGAGTCTACCGGCGAAAGGTGCAGATTACAAACATTTAGGTTATGGTTTTTAAGGCGTTCAATGTCAGTTAATGATTTATGACTAACTTGATTGCTATCACAAATGCTTAGATACGATGTTTCCCATATATCACATATATATGTAAACTGTGTTGATTTTAATGCTTTCCAAGTGTTTGTTGAAATGTTTGAATGAATATGGAATTATGATTTGTGCTTGCCATGATTATTGAATGTAAATACATGATCGTTGTTTATGTGACAACTCCTTGGTGAAAGGATTTGTCCTAATATAGGTTATAATCAACATACATCATGTATGTGGGAAGGAGTAGTCTAAGTGTTTGATAAAATGTCTGAGTGAGTAAATGTTTGGTAAATCATGCTTTATGAGGACGTTGAGATAAGATTCTCAACTACCTTAACTACATGTATAAATTTCCTAATGTAACTTAAATCCAAATATGCGATTTATGTATGAAATGCATATGCGTGAGAATGTGTTTATTCCGTGTTTCATGAAATGCTTAAATGCTTGAAATGTTTGGATTGTTGTTCAATACTGCTATGTATATCAGATGTGATGTATAAATTGCAACTGAGTGTGATTGGGACTATGACATAGTCCAGGTAATCGGTAATGGTTCCTGGTTAAGTGCTGGAACTACTTATGTCACATCAAACGTGTTCGATGAATGCGAATCGTACGTTGATTGTTGATAGTGGTTAGGCCACATAGAGTGCTTACGCGCCTCATGTCGATCAACACAATGTGTGCTCGTACCAGTTGAAGCTCGTCCAGTAACCCGATTGACCGAATGTATGTTCACTATGTATGGACGCTACTTCTTGAATCTAAGGTACCAACTTACCAGTGCAAAGCCCGTTTAACCTTGGTACCTCGATCCGCTAAGACTCATGAGCCGGACATGGTGGTATGAGACACCATGGTCTAGCTGTTAGCCTACACTGGGGTGACGAGCCTCCCTGTAGTGTCTAGTGAGCATCTCAGTCTCGTGAGCCGAATACGGTGGTATAGGACACTGTATTCGAGCTGTCGGCCTACGATTTAGTGACGAGTCACTCGTAGTGACCTCAAGCATACACTTGGTCTACGTTAAGGTGACGAGCCTTTCCGTAGAGACCTCAAGTATAAACTAGGCCTACACTGAGGTGACGAGCCTCTCGGTAGTGACCTGGAACTGCCTATCATATGAGATTAACTAGGATTGACAACCTTAGATGGATCATTGTTTGAGAAATGATATAAGGGAGGAACCTTAGCTTCCTAATCCTACTGTATGAAAAGGCCTAAATAAGAACTCGGTAATCATGTACATGCATCGCATTGCACGATGCTTTGGCAAGGAAGCACACGTTTACCAGGAATGTAGCATGTGCGATCGTGAGATGATGTCGCTGAGGGAGTACAGGCGAGGGCATACATCATTATCGCATACCATCCTTGTATTAACAAGAGTACTTAGGATATGATTGTTGTACTATTTTATCATTACTGCTTGATTGAATTGATAACATGTTAACTTTTACCTTATAACTCCACTGAGTTGACCACTCACTCCCACTCTAGGACGGTGTTTTAAAACACCAACCAGACTCTGGTTTAGTTGCAGATGATGGCGATGCTTGCGAGGTGGAGCCGGATTTCTATAATGACGAGGAGGAGTTCACCTATTTGCAACTCTCTTGCGGGTCTATGTAGACTTGGAGTGGCATCACTAGGGCTATAGGGATATGGATAGACGACATTACACTTCATCATTTTGTATATTTTGGAACCAAACATGTAATTATTTAACCTGATAACCTGTTCATACTCTGGGGACTTACAACCATTTATATGCTTTATATATGCATCACAATCTTCCACTTGCGTAATTTAACTGTCTCTGGAGTATGATATGCTGATTTGGTATAATCCCATTCATGTTTAATGCTCTAATACGGACAACATTTAATCATCATTATCTATGTTGCATAAGTGATGCATTGGAACTTGGGAGTTGGGCTCTTGCTTAACCCTCGATTCTCAAGGCGTTACAAGTTGGTATTAGAGCATGATTTGGATTAAACTGAACCTTGGTTATGGTCACACGACGTACACTGATGTACTTTGACTTAGGAGGGGGTGATAAAACGTAGAAACAGTCCTAGGATCCCAAGTTTCGCCCGTCGGTAATCATATGACTGCTGAATTTCACCCCGTACACGTATAAGATCATGTAAAGATGATCCCGATCCCTTTTTAAACCGTAAATCGACGAGTTTAGTCGATAATTCAGCGAATCCCATGCACAAAACATGCTAGAAGCGTGAATATATGCACCTATGCAACATGGATAATGATGATTAAATGTTGTCCGTGTTAGCTCACTAAACATGAGTGGGATTATACCAAATCAGCATATCATACCCCAGAGAGTTAAATTACGCAAGCGGAAGACCATGATAGGTATGTATAGAACATATAAGTGGTGGTGCATCTCCAGAGTATAATCATGTTCTAGGTTAAACAATTACATGTATCATTTTAAAATAAAAAATATCAAAATGTGTAAGTCCGTCTACATCATGAAATCCCTATAGCCCCGATGATCAGAATGCGGCCTACATGAACTTGTCAGAATACTGCATATACGTGAACTCCTCCTCGTCGTCATAAAAATCAGGCTCCGCTTCATAAGCTGCACCATCATCTGTAACTAAGACAGAGTCTGGTTGGTGTTTTAAAACACCGTCCCAGAGTGGGAGTGAGAGATCAACTCAGTGAAACTATAAGACAAAGGTTAACATGTTATCAATTCAGTCAAGCAGTAATGATAAAGCAGTACAACAATCATGTCCTAGATTACTCTTGTTAATGTAAGAATGGTATGCGATAATGATGCATGCCTTCGCCTACACTTCCTCAACGACTTCATCTCATGTTCGTGCATGACATCCTCCCGAAACATGCACTTCCTCGCCAAAGCACATGTAGTGCAGTGCATGATCGTGATTAGTCATGTTCTTAATTAGGCATATTCATATAACATGATTGGGAAGTTAAGGTACCTCCCTTCATATCATTTATCCAAACATTGATCCATCTAGTGTCGTCAATCCTAGTTAATCACATACGAAAAACAGTTCCAAGTAGCTACGGAGCAGCTCGTCACCTCAGTGCAGGCTTGGTTTATACTCGAGGTCACTACGGAAAGGTTCGTCACTTTAACGTAATCTTAGAGCATACTCGAGGTCACTATGGGCTCATCACCTGATCGTAGGCCGATAGCTCGAATACAGTGTCCCATACTACCATATTCGGCTCACGAGTCTGGGTTGCTCATTGGACACTACGGGGAGACTCGTCGCCCTAGCGTATGCTGATAACTCGACCAAGGTGTCCCATACTACCATGCTCGGCTCATGAGTCTTAGCGGATCGAGGTACCAAGATTAAACAGGCCTTTTGCTGGTAAGTTTTGTACCTTAGATTCAAGTAGTAGCGTCCATACATGGTGAACATACATTGGGCCAATTGAGTTACTTGACAAGCTAGACTGGTACGACTGTACGTTGACTTAATTGACATAGAGTGTGTAAGCATTCTGCGTGGCGTAACCACTGTCGACAAACAATGTACGACTCAGATTCATCAGGCGTATCCATTGTGGCTAAGCAGTACGACCACCGATCGTAAACGGTTACCGATTGCTTGGACTACATCGTAGCCCCAATCACACTCCAACCAATAGCATCCCCATGTGATATTTCAAGACAGTATGTGACAACCAAATCTAAACATAAATCTCATTCAAGCATTTCAACAAACATATACCATACATGTCATCATACATAGGCATTCATCTATAAATCACATAGTAGTAAGATAGGTTGCATAAAGGAAACTGTAACTATATATAAGGGAATTGAGAATCCTATCTCGACACCCTCAGTAAGTATATTACATCAAGCATTTTCTCATTCAGGCATTTTATCAAACACTTAGGCCACACATATTACATACAGGTAATAAATTTGTTAAAAACACATACTATAGTTAGTCCTTTCACAAGGAGTAGCCACGTATACAACAATCATGTATTAACGATCAATAATCATAGCAAGCACAAATCATAATTCCATACTCATTCAAACATTTTTACGAACACTTAGACTACACATTTCAACATACATGGCGTGTGTTGGTCATAACATGTATTAGGGTAAATCCTTTCACCAAGGAGCTGTCACATATACGACAATCATATATCCATGATGGATAATCATGGCAAGCATGAATCCAAATTCCATACCCATTCAAATGTTTTTACAAACACTTAGATTACACACTTCAACATACATGACGTATGTTGGTCATAACATGTATTTGGGCAAATCCTTTCACCAAGGAGTTGTCACATATACAACAATCACATATCCACAACGGATAATCATGGTAAGCACAAATCCAAATTCCATACTCATTCAAACATTTCAACAAACACATGAATTACATTATATTCAACATAGTTCATATATATCTGTAAAGCGAGGGAAACATCGTATCTAGCATGAGAAATGACAACCAAGTCAGTTATAAATCATTAACCGACATTGACAACCTTAAAAACCATAACCTAAACATTTATAGTCTGCACCTTTCGCCAGTAAACTCGTAACGGATTCAGTTTGAACACTCTCACCTTCTAAATTAGACTTTGGATACCTAATCAATAAAATGGGTTAGCTATTTCACCAATCTACGTATTTGGATTCCTACAACAGGTTAGGTTTAGGGTTTCTTACCCAAGAACAGAATCAGAATCCCCGGTATAGCGACACAGAAGCGGTAGTTACATACGTGGAGTAGTAGGATCGAATCCCAGGAACTATCTTACACTCGCTCTCTTACTTCTCCACTTTCTCCTTTACTTTCTCTTTCTTTTCTCTCTTAAGGTTTAGAATTCGTATAGACTGAGAAAGGGGTGGGTAAAGGCCCTTATATAGGCCAAGAACTGATGGGAATGGCCTCGAGGCCATGGTATACTTAGGTTATAGCCAAAGAGTGGCTGTTTCGGTCCAATGGAGTACATCTGGAGGCCCCTTTTCTGCATACGATCTACAAAAAGTTTCCTGACATTGGATCTAGGTCAGGTTAAGTTTTCGGTTTGATAAGATTTACGGAACGACCGTGGAGAATCAGTTTCAGTTCAACGGTCATTGCCACTCGATCAGGGCCACAAGTACACTGACCTGCGTATGAAATTTTTCCTGATTCGAGGGTGTATTTAGGTCAAATTCTAACGGTCTAAAATCTTAGAATTGGGTCGCAAGCGAACGGCACAGTTTACTTAAATCTGAGTACATTTTCTAAAGATATTCGCGTTTCTCACATACTTCGCTCCGGGCTAAAGTTGTGTATTTCTGGATACTATTTGGACTTGATTTTTGAGATGGTCGTCAAGCCCAATAAGGAGGTTATATTCGTATATTCTCGTGATAATCGGACTTTCGACATGCGGTACAGGTCCGATACGGAGTTTCGGCGTGCTCCCGAGAGCAACTGAGTTTTGAGATTGATTCTAAGTTTCAGGGTTATGTAGTGTCAACGATTTTACACGTTTTGAGTTTTGTAGTTCGTATTTAAAGTGGTTTAAGCTAATTTCACAGATAATTTAGTTTAACACTTGATTAATTTTTATTTAATTTCTAAAGGATTTGGCGCTAAGCGATTTCTGCCTTGTACGGATTTTTTCGGGACGTTACAATCTACCCTCAAAGGCAAGTTTATCCTCAAAATTAGTACCTTTTTGTACTCCTCGAGAATCTGAGGGTAGTTCTTATGGACTTCGGCTTCTGACTCCCAAGTAGCCTCTTCCTCAGTGTGATGTGTCCATAACACCTTCACCAAAGGGATAACCTTATTACACAACACCCGCCCCTTCCTGTCTAGGATACGTGTTGGCCGCAGTACATAAGTAACATCCTCACTAAACTATACCTGCTCTCATTTGATGATATGGGAAGGATCAGGAACGTATTTCTTCAGCATAGATATATGAAATACGTTGTGCACGCCTGCGAGTGGTGTGGCCAAAGCAAGGCAGTATACGACCACACCTACTCGGTCTAGAATCTGGAATGGACCAATAAATCTTGGTGTGAGCTTTCCCTTCTTGGCAAACTGAAGGACTCCTTTCATGGGGGAAATCCTAAGAAATACATGGTCCCCAACCTCGAACTCTAGCAGTCGTCATCTCGTATCGGCGTAACTCTTCTGTCTGCTCTGTGCTATAAGAAGTCGATGCCTAATAATGTTGATATTCTCTGAGGTTGCCTATATTAACTCGGGTCCAATCAAACTTCTCTCGCCAACTTCTGCCCAGCAATGCGGTGCTCTACATGAGCACCCATACAGTGCTTCGTAGGGAGCCATGTCAATACTCGCCGAAAAGCTGTTATTGTACGTGAACTCGGCATAAGGAAGACAGTCATTCCAATTGTCCTTGAAATCAAGCATGCAAGTTCACAACATGTCCTCTAACACTTAGTTTACCCGTTCCGTCTGCCCATTCGTCTGTGGGTGGAATGTGGTACTGAACTTCAACTTCACACCCATTACTTCCTGGATACGAGTCCAGAAGATAGATGTGAATCGTGTGTCTCGATCCGACACGATCTCCATAGGCACTCCATGCAGACGTACTATCTCCTTAATGTATAGCCTGACCAAATCGTCTGTAGGAAACTCTGATCGGGAGGAAATGAGCCGATTTCGTCAATCGGTCCACAATCACCCAAATGGAGTCATGCCCCTTCCTCATCTTCGGTAACCCTAAAATGGAATCCATTGAGATGAAGTCTCACTTCCATTCAGCTATAGGCATAGGCTGAAGTAGACCAGGAGGTCGGCGATGCTCGGCTTTGACCTACTGGCACCTGAGACAACGGGATATGAAGTCAGCTATGTGGGCCTTCATGTTGTCCCGCTAGTACGAATGCTTCATGTCTCGATAGATCTTCATACTACCCGAATGCGTCGCTATCTTCGAATTGCGATCAGCTTCCAAAACTTCTCTCCTTAAGTCATGGAGATTTAGGACGCACAGGCAGCCACAATATCGCAAACGTCCATCTAAACTAACCCTCCATTCGGAGTCATCATTGTTGCTCACCAGCTCCCTCATCTCGGCCAATCGCGCATCCTCTTTCTGAGCCGCTATAATCTTATCACCACAAGTGGCCACACACGAACGTGTGTGACGCTCATAAACGGCTCCTCTACGATGAGCTTCTACTTAAAATCTCGCATGAACTCCACCATATTCCACTCCTCAACCATTAGCAGAGCCGCAAATGCTATCGCTTTCTTGCGACTTAACACATTTGCCATAAGGTTGGCCTTGCTAGGATGGTAAGAGACCTCGAACTTGAAGTCCTTCAAGGTTTCCATCCATCGGCGCTACCTCATATTCAAGTCTCTCTGGGTGAATATATATCCAAGGCTCTTGTAGTCACAAAAGAGCTCGAACTCCTCTCCGTAGAGGTAATGTCTCCAGAGCTTTAATGTAAAGATGACGACCGCTAACTCCAGGTCGCGCGTAGGGTAATTCTCCTCATGTTTCCTCAACTATCGCGATGCATAGGCAATCACCCTGTCCTTCTGCATAAGGACACAACCCAAACCAACACAAGACGCGTTGGTATATATAGTATATCTGACCCCTTGCTCTGACAATAATAGCATAGGGGCGGATGCTAGCTTGTCCTTTAGCTCCTGAAAAGTTGCTTCTGCCTTCTTATTCCAGGCAAACTTAAGATCCTTCCAAGTCAGCTATGATAACGGCCTAGCAATCTTGGAAAAGTCCCTAATGAATCGACCATAGTAACCTACCAGACCAAGAAAGCTCCTCACTTCAGTAACCAAACTGGGCTGCTCCCAGTCCTGAACTACCGCTATCTTAGCAAGGTCCACAACTATCCCTTGGACAACACATGTATCAGGAACTTGACTTCCTCCTTCCAGAAGTCGTACTTCTTGTAGTGAGCGAACAACAGGTTCTTTCTGAACGTATCAAAGACTACTCGCAGATGCTCCTCATGATCTCCCTAACTCTTGGAGTGTATCAAGATGTCATCTATAAACATGATGACAAATTGGAATAGATATGGCTGAAACACCCGGTTCATCAAGTCCATGAACACGGCCAGGGCATTTGTGAGTCCAAATGACATCACAAGAAACTTGTAGTGCCCGAAGCTGGTTCTGAACGCTGTCTTCTGCACGTCCTTATCCTTGACCTGCAACTGGTGATACCCCGACTATAAGTCGATCTTCAAGAAATACTGTGCCCCCTTCAACTGATCAAATAGATCATCTATCCTAGGCAAGGGATACTCGTTCTTTACCGTTGCTTAGTTCAGCCTGCGATAATCGATACACAGTCATAGAGATCCATCTTTCTTCTTCACAAACAACACGGGTACTCCCCAGGGAAATACACTCGGCCGTATGAAACCTGAATCCAACAGGTCATCAATTTATCTCCTCAATTCCTCCATCTCACATGGAGGCATTTGATACGTAGGCAACGAAATGGGTGTCGCACTAGGCACAAGGTCGATAGTAAAATTGATCTCGCGCCAAGGAGATAACCCCGGTATCGTCCTGAACACGTACGCAAAATCCTGGACTACCGGTGCATTCTCCAACATCGGCCCATCAACATGCTCTAGTAAAGTAGCGTAGCAACTGATGCGGTAGTACCAACTGACTTGCACTAGGAATGTAAAGGTCATGCCCTCCGGTCCATGGGCAGTCACCAGTCGGGTATCGTAATTGATCTCTGCCCTCATCTCGGTGAGTCAATCCATGTCGAGACTCACATCATAATGACATAGCGGGGTAACCATTAGGTCGACGAGTACTGTTCTGCTCCCCAAGTCTATCAAGCGACCCTTACACATCTTGGTGGAGTCTGAGAAGGTCCCCGTGGTGGTAAGGAGTCTCATCCCAATCATAGGACTAGCTTCCAACCCTAGTCACTTAACTGCTGTGCATGATACTATAGAGATGGTGGACTCGGTATCCACCAATACGAAAACTGGAGTACCTTGAACATGTGCTGTGACTTCGAAAGTCATCGATGCTGTAACTGCTGTCTCAGATGCCTGAGCCGTAAGTGAGTGCACAAGAGCCTGTTGCAGACGATTCAGCTGTAGTACCATAGGCCATTGAGGAGGCCTAGATCGAGGTGCATGTGGCCGAAAAGATGAAGGTGTAGGTGCTGACCATAGAGGTGGAGCTACAATAGTCTGAGGAAGCTGACGGTTGATTCTCTGAGGCGGCGAGAAGCTGCTGTCCCTCATCCTACTGAAACAATATCTATCCGTGTGGCTCGTCCTCCCGCAGTAGTCGCATCGCAAGTTTGCTCACCCAAGCTGAGTCGGTGATGCCGCAAGCCTAGGAAGCGAATCCACATGTGGCCTCTTGCCTTGGAATGGCCTGGTAGAAAAATTAGGATGGGGCTAAGGACCCACGGGTGCATGAGTACAGGATAGACTATCCACGACCAGCTCAGCTCGTAGAGACATGATCACCAGCTTAGCATAACTGGGTATGCTAACGCATCACATTTTCAAGCGTAACTCGGGTCGCAGACCCTCAGAAAATTGTCGCATATGCATCGGCTCATCAGCCAATATCAACGGATCATACCTAGCCAGCTCCGTGAACTTGTTCTTATACTCAGCCACGATCATCCCTCCCTATCGGAGGAGAAGAAACTCTCCCTCCTCATTACGGTAGGTGAGAGGGAAATACTTCTCATTGAAATGCATCTTAAATGCATCCTATGTCCACACGTAACCAGCAGCCACAGTCCTAAGGACGCTGTCCTACCAGAGACTGGCCTTCTTCTCAAATACGAAGGTGACCAACCTCACCTGCTCCGCCTCAGTGCAGTGCAGCGGCTTCAGCATCTTAGAGATGCGGTCAAGCTAATACTCGGCCTCCTCGGGTCGGTGAGCACCTGTAAAAGTAGGAGGTTGCAAGCGTTGGAATCGCTCGAATGCGCTGTTGACACTTGTATTCCCAGTAGGGTGCACAGGTGGTGTAGGAGGGGTCGCGTGCATATAATGGGCGAAAGTCCTTGCTATGGCAGCTAAAAACTACTGCTGCTACTGCTGGTGCTACAGCTGCTATTGCTGCATTAGTATTATCATTTGCTCCAACCTATCAGGAGGAGGAGTCGACTATGGCAAGTGAGGCGTCGAGGTAGACGCACGATTCTGCTCGCGAACTGGGGGTGTATAAGGTGGCCGCCCAATAGTGGGGCCAGTGGCCGACAGTGAGTCCAACATAGTGTCCGTGTCGGGGCCCAATCTGGGGTCCATGCGGCTATCGCTCAGGGGAGATACCCCTTCAAGCAATCCAAAGAGTGTTAGATGTGTAGTGTTCCAAGTAGTCCTCGGAGGCATGCCCTATACGTAACACAGGGTGCAACATGTGTTAGATTTAGCATAACAACACCCAATTACTCAAGTGATTTACACATCCCATAATAAACAAACTTCATGCATTTCATTTAACCAAAATTGTCACAATACATGAGATGCCTTATAAGGATCATGACAGAAGATGCATGTGAACTAATCTAAATAACTTTAAACACTAGGTCACACAACCTACTCTACCATACAACCAAACCTAGTAAGACCATACATAAAAATAAAAGAAACCAACAACAAGGCATACTAAAAGATACATATATGATTAGTCGTCAGAACCCGATGATGGTGGGGGTGCACTCTTGTATTGCACATAGTACAGGATAATCCCCGAGGTGCTGTAGGTGTGCGGGGTCCACTTTGGTTCCCCTCGATTTGTGTTGTTTGGGCCCCCGACTCCGTTTGAGTCGTTTTAGGTCCCATTTCGCGTATTTTCGTACTTTTTGGGTGGTTTGGATGTGGAATGGGTAGAATTTTGGTCTAAACCCGTCGATTAATTGTCTAGAAGAGATCTGGGGTTCCTGCACATGATCATAAATGCGTACGGGCTTCGATTTCGAAGGTCAGTTTCACCTGGCGGCGAAACTAGGAATCCTATGATCATTTCTACGTTTTCTCACCCCCATCCTAAGTGAAAGTACGTCAGTGTGCGTCATGTGACCATAACCCAGGTCCAGTTTAATTCAAATTAGGCTCTGATACCAACTTGTAATGCCCTAAAAATCGGAGGTCGAGCAGAAGTTCAACTCCCAAGTTCCAACGCATTACCTATGCAACATGGATAATGATGATTAAATGTTGTCCATGTTAGCGCACTAAACATAAGTGGGATTATACCAAATCAGCATATCATACACAAAGACAATTAAATTACGCAAGTGGAAGACCATGATAGGTATGTATAGAACATATAAGTGGTGGTGCGTCTCCAGGGTATAATCATGTTCCAGGTTAATCAATTACATGTATCGTTTCAAAATACAAAATATTAAAATGTGTAGGTCCGTCTACATCTTGAAATCCCTATAGCCTCGACGATCAGAATGTGGCCTACATGAACCTGCCAGAATACTGCATATACGAGAACTCCTCCTCATCGTCATAAAAATCAGGCTATACTTCATAAGCTGCGCCATCATCTGCAACTAAGACAGAGTCTGGTTGGTGTTTTAAAACACTGTCCCAGAGTGGGAGTGAGAGATCAACTCAGTGAAACTATAAGGTAAAGGTTAACATGTTATCAATTTAGTTAAGCAGTAATAATAAAGCAGTACAATAATCATGTCCTAGATTACTCTTGTTAATGTAAGAATGGTATGCGATAATGATGCATGCCCTCGCCTAGACTCCCTCAGTGACTTCATCTCACGTTCGTGCATGGCATCCTCCCGAAATGTGCATTTCCTCGCCAAAGCACATGCAGTTTGGTGCATGATCATGATTAGTCAAGTTCTTAATTAGGCATATTCGTATAACATGATTGGGAAGCTAAGGTACCTCCCTTCATATCATTTACCCAAAGATTGATCCATCTAGGGTCGTCAATCCTAGTTAATCACATACGAAGAATAGTTCCAAGCAGCTATGGAGCGGCTCGTCACCTCAACGCAGGCCTGGTTTATACTCAAGGTCACTATTGAAAAGCTCATCGCCTTAACGTGGTCTTAGAGTATACTCGAGGTCACTATGGGCTCGTTACTTGATCGTAGGTCGACAGCTCGAATACAGTGTCTCATACCACAGCATTCGGCTCATGAGTCCAGGTTGCTCATTGGACACTACGAGGAGGCTCGTTGCCCCAGCGTAAGCTGACAATTCGACCACAGTGTCTCATACTATCATGCTTGGCTCATGAGTCTTAGCAGATCGAGGCACCAACATTAAACGGGCCTTTCGCTGGTAAGTTTGGTATCTTAGATTCAAGCAGTAGTGTCCATACATGGTGAACATGCATTGGGCCAATCAGGTTACTTGACAAGCTCGACTGGTACGAGCATATGTTGACTTGATCGATATAGAGTGCGTAAACATTCTGCATGGCCTAACTACTGTCGACAAACAGCATACGACTCAGATTCATCAAGCATATCCGTTGTGGCTAAGCAGTATGACCACTGATCATAAACCGTTACCGATTTCCTGGACTACATCGTAGCCCCAATCACACTCCAACCAATAACATCCATATGTGATATTCCAAGATAGCATGTGACAACCAAATCTAAACATAAATCTCATTTGATCATTTCAACAAACATATACCACACATGTCATCATACATAGGCATTCATCTGTAAATCACATATTAGTAAGATAGGTTGCATTAAGGAAACTGTAACTATATATAAGGAAATTGAGAATCCCATCTCAACACCCTCAGTAAGTACATTACATCAAGCATTTTCTCATTCAGACATTTTATCAAACACTTAGACCACACATATTACATACAGGTAAGAAATTTGTTAAAAATACATACTATAGCTAGTCCTTTACAAGGAGGAGCCACGTATACAACGATCATGTATTAACGATCAATAATCATAGTAAACACAAATCATAATTCCATACTCATTCAAACATTTTTACGAATACTTAGACTGCACACTTCAACATATATGGCGTATGTTGGTCATAACATGTATTAGGGTAAATCCTTTCACCAAGAAGTTGTCAGATATACAACAATCATTTATCCACGGCGGATAATCATGACAAGCACGAATCCAAATTCCGTACCCTTTTAAACGTTTTTATAAACACTTAGATTACACACTTCAACATACATGACGTATGTTGGTCATAACATGTATTAGGGCAAATCCTTTCACCAAAGAGTTGTTACATATACAACAATCACATATCCATGATGGATAATCATGGCAAGCATGAATCCAAATTTCATGTCCATTCAAACATTTCAATAAACACATGAATTACACTATATTCAACATAGTTCATATATATCTGTAAAGTGAGGGAAAAATCGTATCTAGCATGAGAAATGACAACCGAGTCTGTTATAAATCATTTACTGACATGAGATTGTAACACCCCGAACTTTTCAATACCCGAGTATTGAAAGTTCTCGAGCATTACTAAGTAATTTACTTAGTATGTACACGTGTATGATACCAATCCAACTATTCTGGCCTTACATCCCTGCCCTGACACAAACTTAAACATTGGAAGTTACCTCCATTTAATAGATTCAACCATCTGACAGTTGATTTCAAGACGAGACTATCCATCACGTGATTTGACGTAAGTACTTTCCCATGAATAACACGACGAATAGCTCCATATCCGTAATTATTTAGATATATATTCTTTTGTAAGAACTTCTTAGAAACGTGCCTATAACCATGTAAAGCCATTAAATTTCCCAAAACTCACACATCAGTAATAATTACAAAAATGCCATTGACCTAGGCCCCTGAATTCCAATTCACACAGTCCTCATGATCCGTTTCATGTGAAATTTTATACCAGGCCTAATTATCATAGATTAACCATACACATCAAATTTCTACCCTTAGATCATAGTAATCAGCTACTTAACCTCTACATCTGTTCGTACACTTATCAGATCAAGATTCTGATCTGTCCACCTTGTTCACACTACATGAATATGCTTAACCCACCATTAGAATCAGAATCTGAGAAACTTTCACGTGTAAGAAAGTCACTCGAATTTAACGTTATATAAGCCCTACCCCTAATCACTCCAGAAACCTATTTTATGTCCATCCGTTTACGAAACTAACCATACATCAACCCACATACATGGCCGGAGTGCGTTCCATCAAGTTCCCATATTTTTAACAAGTCATTTGACAACCCATCCTGATTGGATCCGCCAAGTGGGCCATCTGAATATCAGGATAAATCGGTCATTACGAAAATCTTTGGGTTTAAGTCCAAACTGCCTGGTAACTTGTCAACCAGAGGAGTACAAATATTCTTTTTGAATTTTAAAATATATTAGCCATTAAAGGAGAATCTTAGTCATCCTTGAGAGATCGGAGCTCAAATTTGGACGACGAAAAGAGCGTGAAAAATAAAGATCACTTGTCAAATTTCATTACATTTAGATGGTAGACTCATGAGTTATAGACGACAGAAGTTTTAAAAAAGAAAAGCGGTAGAATTATAAATATGGTAACACCACATGCATGACACTGTTGACGAGAGTTACAATTAAAGTTTTAATGGTGAATACTATTTAATGCATTAGTAGATCGTGCGGCCCACCTGAAGTTCGGATCTACTTTAAATTTGGGACCATGGGTTTGCACGGCGTGCCAAAGAAGGTGAATGGAGTGGATCTTCCGGAAGGTCATCACTAGGGGTACACATCGAACCATTAGATCCGTGTAACCGGACTGGAACCATTGGATCAGTCTGGTTTGGTCTGGTTTTAGGATGCTAACGGTTCGGTTCCGGTTCCCAAATTCCCAAAATCGTTGATTACGGATCGGTTCCGGTTTAGGGCCCTGTAGAACAAAACCGAACCGTTGAATTGAATCGTGCTATGAACCGTAGATCCGAGCCGTGGATTCGAGCATTCGTTTAAAAAAATAATAATAATAAAACCCCAAAGTTCCCATTTTCCTATACCTTCGTTGCATCTCTTCTCCAAAAACCCAAACCCTAGATCTTACCTTCTTTGAATCTACTCTCCAAAACCCCCAACCCTAGACCTCACCTTCTCGTCTCTCCTCTAGGGTTTAAGGTCTTGAATCACAGAAAGATCAGATGTTGTTGCAGATGGATTGGCAAGGGCAGAAGCTATCAGAGTTGTTAATGCAGATCATGCTCGTCACCTTTGCTGTAGTCGCATTTGTTGTGGGCTACTCCATTCGTTCTTTCCAAACCATGCTACTAATCTATGCCAGTGGTGTCATTCTGACGACAATGGTCACCATTCCCAATTGGCCATGGTCCAATCTTCATCCGCTGAATTGGTTGGACCCCATTGAAGCGGAATGGAATCCAAAGCCTCGGCCATTGGCTTTGAAGAAGAAACCATCTTCTAAGCATCATCAGAAGTAGGTCTTGAAATGGAACTTGATTTATTGTGGTTTTCAATTTTATGCAAAGCCGTACTTGGAACTCTCAATCTTTAGTTGCTGTTTTAGTACTATATGATAGCAATAAGAAACATCTTTGCAATATTATTCGCTTTAATAATTAGAAAGCATATGAAACAGATAGGTTTTGATATATATATATATATATATATATATATATATATATATATATATATATATATATATATATAAACCATGGAACTGATCCAGAATCGAACCGTTTTTCACTGTCCGGTTCCTGTTCGGTTCTATGGTGCTAACGGTCCGGTTCCGGTTCCAAAAACTGTGGAACCGTTAGGAACGGTTCAGTTCCGATTTCACCCCAGAACCAGACCAAACCGACCCGAGTGCACCCCTAGTCATCACAGGTGAACCCCCATCTATTTTGAACAAACTTGCCTACATGTTGTAACAACGGACGTAAAATCGGAAGTGATGGAATTATCACCACACGTTAACTAGTGGTGTGGCTCATCTAAAACTCAGATCCACCCCATATTTTGGCCCCTAGCCTAACATCACCTTGCAAAACTGGTGGAAGGAATGGATTTTCTGTAAACCATAATAGTGGACCCCACCAATATGACCCCAACTCGAGTCATGGGCTCTACCTAGACATTAGATCAGCCTGATCAACGACCCAAGATTCCTTGGAAGGGCACCCTAGAAGGATGGACAGAGTAGACTTCTCATGTACATCACGATGGGCCCCACCTCACAGTGCGAGTGCATAGCAGAGACATGCACTCGCCGTGCACTAAGTGGGGACGCCCGGTCAGAGAGGGCTGACCCGTGTTTGTCTTGAAAAAAGGAAAAAAAAAAATCTCCCGCCTACGGGCGTTTTTGAAAACAGAGGGCATTCGTTCATTGCAAAAGTGACCCACCATCATGCCCACGTACACGATCCAAACCGTCCATCCTGTTGGGTGAGGGACGACGACCAAAACCATGGTCGTTCCACCAAGTAATATGCATAGGCGTGCACATAAGATTCGACATAATAGGACCCAAAAACACATCTTTCCAAAAACAGAAATCTGCTGTTGTCAGGTGCGATCCATGTGAGCATTTATCTTTGGATCATAGTCATCCATCCTAGGCATTCTTAGCCATCCGTTCTAGCTGAGTGGTTTAGGGCTTCCTCAGCAAAAGAAAACTATGGGCGGTTTCAGCGTTACCCACTATTTTAGGGGCTATTTCAGGCAGAAAAATCCTGACCGACCAACGTCCATCCGACGGTTGTTGGTTCTTGGACGAAGGGATAAAAGAGAAAGAAAAGGGAAAAGGAGGAGAAGAGAGAAAAATAGAGAGAAAAGTGAGGAAAAGAAAAGAAAGAGAAAGGAGAGAAGAAGGGAGTAAGAAAAGGAGAAGTAGCCAGGTAACACCACCCCGCCCTCTCCCTTCTTTCTTCTTCATTTTTTGCTAAAGAATCAGCTTACTGCTGAGGCTAAATATGGCCTAAAGGTGAGCTCTGTTTGAGGCCAACAAGGCCTTAGGACGAGCTTTGTTTGAGGACAAAACATGGCCTATGGACATGCCTCGTTTGAGATCAAACGATGGCCTACAAATGGCCGGAAAGGGGCCATGTTTGAGCTGAAAATAGGGCAAAAAATGGCCTCCAAAAGACATCATGCAACAGAAACTGTTTTCACGTTGCCAATGGTTGGTGGGCTGGACATGTTGGACCTCACCAAGCTTCATGGGGCGTGCAAAAAATTGCAGGTGGGCCTCACCAAATATCAAATCGACTGCACCAGTTATGGGCCTCACCCTGCAATTCCACGTAGGCTGCTCACATGAGGGACATCCCAATTAGGCAGGAGCCTGGACGTGCCTCCTTATTCAAGAAAATATATATATTTTATAACGTATACTTGTGAAATGTACAGCTAGCGGGCCACACATCTGACCCACCTGACACCTGTGTTGGTATCCAGACCGTCCAATGTTTGGACGTGGCCCACCTTTGCATATATGCTTTCCTTCCACACACGTGGTGTGGATGGGCTACATGCAGGCCGTCCCTTAGGGAACGTCTGGTCCCTGGACGTTCTTACTATAAAAATATATATATATATATATATATATGTGTGTGTGTGTGTGTGTGTGTGTGTGTGTGTCTGTGTGTGTGTAGGGATATATTTAATATTGTATCTATGCATACATATGATCTGTAGGACCCACTGAGATCATGTGTTTCATCAACGCCGTCCACCCATTTTTTATCCAGACCGCCCACCCAAACGATGGGCCAGCCACTCCACCAGCTGATAATGTCAGCAAGTTCTGTGAGCCTCACCATGATGTCTATGTTGTAACCCACGCCGTCCAATAGTAGGACAGTTGGCCACACGCTGATGCATGTGCTGCAATCCAAACTATCCATCCCATTTGGTGAGCTTGCTCTAAGGTTTGAAACAAAACAAGACAGATCCATTAGGGGGACCACAGTGCACTTGAGATTAAGCATCCAACATTGAAACCTTTCAGGTCACAGAAGTTTTGGGATCAATATTTTATTTTCCCTGGTCTAGACCCTGTGACCTTATGAGCAGCTTGGATGGAAATAAAACACCATGATGGGCCCTGTGTCAACAGTAGGGATCATTACTGCCACTGTTATTTGTAATACTGTCTAGATGGTCCTTCAACTTGATCTGTCCCCTTGAAGAATGCTCCAAATAGCCTCTAAAGGTGAAATGCAATAGAGGTCATGGTGAGCCCACTGGCCTATAGAATATGTACACTGTCATGATGCATAGGCCATTCCCACTTGGGTCAAATTTGGACCCAACACCTAGGGCCAAACTGGGCCCAGTTCGGCCTATAGTGGTGAGCCCAGTTGGGCTACCCTACTTGGGTGAATAAGTTGGGCCTAACACTAGCCTAAAAGGGCCTTGTTGTTGTACCCCCTTTAAACTTTTGTTAGATGTGCAAAGCCGTAGAAATAGCTAACAAATATGAACCATAATTTTAGGAAATTCCTCAAGCAACCTCGGACCGAGTACGTGGACACTACCATACAAGTGATGATTCTTCCCCTTGAGCTTTCCATCTTCTTATTAGCTTAAGTTATAGTTTTATATTTAAATTCATAATTGATATCTCCCTTATAATCACATGTGTTAGCTGGTGGAAATTGAATTGTTATATTACATGCTTTATGATTATCCTCTATAATTGTTCATGCTTGTGGATTTCTTTTTGTGGATTGATTATGGAACTTAAACTGGTACATTAGTGGGAAATTCCCACTTATGAATGTACACCCATACTTGGGATGTAACTTGACTAGTTGTGATCGTAATGGACCTTTGACTTGGTGGTTATTAAGTGGTGGTCTAAATGGATCATTGATGTGGGCTACCATCCAGGGTTTCTGTGCCCAATGGTTTTTAAGGATGGTATTTATCGTATGGTTTTGATATCGGCCCTATGTGGTATATTCTAATACTCGTCCTACGTGGTTTTATTTTGATACTTACCCTAGATAGGTTCTATGTTTTATATAGTGTAACCATGCGATGGTAAGCCCCATATACTATAATTTGATTGGCCACTAGTCGATGGGTTTCCATTAAACATCCTAAGGTGGTAGTCTTCTGAGCCGGGGATGGTGGTATGGGACCTATGCCCGAGCTGTCGGCCTACGCTGGGCTATATGCTCCCCATAGTGACCTTGATCTTATCTAAATTAGCTGATTGTAACTGGACTAATAACGGTTTGGCTAATCATGCATCTATAGTATGTTGGCGATGATGGGTGGCTATTCTAGATGTTGTAGCACGTGCCCTTAGGATCTTCGGGGTATCATTTTGCTAGCTCCCAGACCACCGACTATCGACCCTTGTTCTACTGGATCATTTTCCCAAGTCGATGATTTGCATGGGCGACGAGCCCAAGTCCGACTAGATGTGCATCCCCAGGTCGATGTGCATTCACGCATCCATGCATTTAAAAAGACTACGTCATGTATTGTTTTGATTGCCTTGTTATTTTATAAATATGCTTACCTAATGCGGTGGTGTATAATCTTGAGGGAAATTCACACTGAGCTGGTCACTCATCCATCAAATATACAACCGTATAGGTAGAACAGGTGGCCTAGATAATGTATATGTTCAGACTTGATGAGGAGCTATGCACGGGTGCCATGGATGTACGATCGTATTGCTAAAAGGAGCTGTGTGGTCATGCGACTTACATTTATATGCTTTCTGTTATTTCTTATGTATGCAAATCTTGTAATCATTAATGTTGAGACATTGGTTTGTATAAGTCATTATGGGCTACTTGTATATTTGAATGATAATAAAATTTCCCTTATATTGATTTGTCTACTCTACGCTCATCTGCTTACTCTGATAGTTGAAAAAAAATATATACTCGAATTTGACCATCCTTTAAGGTTAACACTTGGGTTTTTGGGAAACGAGTCATATACTCGGGTCCTGAAAATACGGGGCGTTATACAACTGACCTACACTGGGAATGTAAAGGTCGTGCCCTCTGGTCCATGGGCAGTCACTAGTCGGGTATCGTAATCGATCTCTGCCCTCATCTCGGTGAGTCAATCCATTCCGAGGATCACATCATAATGATATAGTGGGGCAACCATTAGGTCAACGAGTACTGTTCTGTTCCCTAGGTCTATCAAGCAACCCTTACACATCTTGGTGGAGTTTGAGAAGGTCCCCGTGGCGGTAAAGAGTCTCATCCTAATCATAGGACTAGCTTCCAACCCTAGTCACTTAACTACTGCGCATGATACTATAGAGATGGTGGACCCGGTATCTACCAATATGAAAATTGGAGTACCTTGAACATGTGCTGTGACTTCGAAAGTCATCGATGTTATAACTATTGTCTCGGATGCCTGAGCTGCAAGTGAGTGCACATGAGTCTGTTGCGGATGATTCAGCTGCGGTACCATAGGCCATTGAGGCCGCCTGAATCGAGGTGCAGGTGGTCAAAAAAATGAAGGCGTAGGAGCTGACCGTAGAGGTGAGTTGCAATAGTCTGAGGAAGCTGGCGGTTGATTCTCTGAGGCAGCGAGAAGCCACTATCCCTCATCCTGCTGAAACAATATCTATCCGTGTGGCTCATCCTCCCGCATTAGTCGCATTGCAAGTCTGCTCGCCCCAACTGAGTCGGTGATGCCACAAGCCTAGAAGGCAAATCCGCACATGGCCTCTTGCTTAGGAATGACCTGGTCGAAAAATTAGGGAGGGGCCGAGGACCCACGAGTGCACGAGTACGGGATAGACTATCCTCAACCCGCTCAGCTCGTAGAGACATGCTCACCAGCTCAGCATAACTGGGTATGCTAGCACAACACATCTTCGACCGTAACTCAGGTCGTAAATCCTCAGAAAATCGTCGCATATGCATAAGCTCATCAGCCAATATCAATGGAGCATACCTAGCTAGCTCCGTGAACTTGTTCTCATAATCAGCCATGGTCATCCCTCCTTGTCAGAGGCGAAGAAACTCTCCCTCCTCATTACGGTAGGTGAGAGGAAAATACTTCTCATTGAAATGCGTCTTAAATGTATCCCATGTCCACACATAACCAGCAGCCACAGTCCTAAGGGCGCTGTCCCACCAGAGACTGGCCTCCTCAAATATGAAGGTGACCAACTCCACCTGCTCTGCCTCAGTGCAGTGCAGTGGCTTCAGCATCTTAGAGATGCGGTCAAGCCAATACTCGGCCTCCTCGGGTCAATGAGTACCCACAAATATAGGAGGTTGCAAGCACTGGAATTGGTCAAATGCGCCGCTGACACTCGTGTTTCCAGCAGGGTGCATAGGTGGTGCAGGAGGGGTCGCATGCATATTTTGGGTAAAAGCCCCTGCTATGGCGGCTAAAAACTGCTGCTACTGGTGCTGGTGCTGTATCAGTAGCATCATCTGCTCCAACCTATCAGGAGGAGGAGTCGACTATGGCATGTGAGGCGTCGAGGTAGATGCACGGTTCTGCTCATGAACTAGGGGTGTATAAGGTGGTGGCCCAGTAGTGGGGCCAGTGGCCGATAGTGAGTCCGACATTGTGTCCATGTCGGGGCCCAAGCTGCGGTCCATGCGGCTATCGCTCAGGGGAGGTACCCCTTTAAGCAATCCACAGAGTGCTAATGTGTAGTGTTCCGAGTAGTCCTCGGAGGCATGCCCTATACATAACACAGGGTGCAACATGTGTTAGATTTAGCATAACAGCACCCAATTACTCAAGTGGTTTACACATCCCATAATAAACGAACTTCATGCATTTCATTTAACCAAAATTGTCACAATATATGAGATGCCTTATAAGGATCATGACAGAAGATGCATGTGAAATAATCTAAACAACTTTAAACACTAGAGCACACAACCTACTCTACCATATAACCAAACCTAGTAAGACCATACATAAAAACAAAAGAAACTAATAACAAGGCATACTAAAAGACAACAACATATATGACTAGTCGTCAGAACTTGGCGATGGTGGGGGTGCACCCTTGTCCTACACACAGCACAGGATAGTCCCCGAGGTACCATAGGCGTGCGAGGTCCACTTTGGTTCCCCCGATTTGCGTTGTTTGGGCCCCCGACTCCATTTGAGTCGTTTCGGGTCCCATTTCGCTTAATTTCACGCTTGTCGGGTTGTTTGGATGTGGAATGGGTAGAATTTTGGTCTAAACCCATGGATTGACAATTTAGAAAAGATCTGGGGTCCCTGCGCATGATCACGGATGCGTACGGGCCCCGATTTCGACGGTCAGTTTCACCTGGCGGTGAAAATGGGAATCTTATGATCATTTCTACGTTTTCTTGCACCCCTCCTAAGTCAAAGTACGTCAGTGTACGTCGTGTGACCATAACCCAGGTCCATTTTAATCCAAATTAGGCTCTGATACCAACCTGTAATGCCCTGAAAATTGGGGGTTGAGCAGAAGTTCAACTCCCGAGTTCCAACGCATCACCTATGCAACATGAACAATGATGACTAAATGTTGTCCATGTTAGCGCACTAAACATGAGTGGGATTATACCAAATCAGCATATCATACCCCAGAGATAGTTAAATTACGCAAGTGGAAGACCATGATAGGTATGTATAGAACATATAAGTGGTGGTGCGTCTCAAGAGTATAATCATGTTCCAGGTTAAACAATTACATGTATCGTTTCAAAATAAAAAATATTAAAATGTGTAGGTCCGTCTACATCATGAAATACTTATAGCCCCGACGATCATAATGTGGCCTACATGAACCCGCCAGAATATTGCATATATGAGAACTCCTCCTCATTGTCATAAAAATCAGGCTCTGCTTCATAAGCCGCGCCATCATTTGCAACTAAGATAGAATCTGGTTGGTGTTTTAAAACACCGTGCCAGAGTGGGAGTGAGTGATCAACTCAGTGAAACTATAAGGTAAAGGTTAACATGTTATCAATTCAGTCAAGCAGTAATGATAAAACAGTACAACAATCATGTCGTAGATTACTCTTGTTAATGCAAAAATAATATGCGATAATGATGCATGCCCTCGCCTAGACTCCCTCAGCGACTTCATCTCACGTTCGCGCATGACATCCTCCGGAAACGTGCGCTTTCTCGCCAAAGCACATGTAATGCGGTGCATGATCGTGATTAGTCAAGTTCTTAATTAGGCATATTCATACTGCAGGATTGGGAAGCTAAGGTACCTCCCTTCATATCATTTACCCAAAGATTGATCCATCTAAGGTAGTCAATCCTAGTTAATTACATACAAAGAACAGTTTCAGGTAGTTACGGAGTGGCTCATCACCTCAGCGTAGGCCTGGTTTATACTCGAGATTAGTATGAAAAAGCTCGTCGCCTTAACGTAGTCTTAGAGTATACTCGAGGTCACTACGGACTCATCACCTGATCATAGGCCGACAGCTCCAATACAGTGTTCCATACCACCGTATTCGGCTCATGAGTCTGGGTTGCTCATTGGACACTACGGGGAGGCTCGTCGCCCATTAACTCGATCACGGTGTCCCATACCACCATGCCCGGCTCATGAGTCTTAGCAGATCAAGGTACCAAGTTTAAATGGGCCTTTCGCTGGTAAGTTTGGTACCTTAGATTCAAGCAGTAGCGTCCATACATGGTGAACATACATTGGGCCAATCGGGTTACTTGATAAGCTCGACTGGTATGAGCATACGTTGACTTGATCGACATGGAGTGCGTAAGCATTCCACATGGCCTAGCCACTGTCGATAAACAGTGTACGACTCGGATTCATCAGGCGTATTCGTTGTGGCTAAGCAATACGGCCACCGATTGTAAACCGTTACCGATTGCCTGGACTACATCGTAGCCCCAATCACACTACAACCAAGAACATCCACATGTGATATTCTAAGATAGCATGTGACAACCAAATCTAAACATAAATCCCATTCGAGTATTTTAACAAACATATACCACATATGTCATCATACATAGGCATTCATCTATAAATCACATAGTAGTAAGATAGGTTGCATAAAGAAAACTGTAACTATATATAAGGGAATTGAGAATCCTATCTCATAACCCTCAGTAAGTATATTACATCAAGCATTTTCTCATTCAGGCATTTTATCAAACACTTAGACCACACATATTATATATAGGTAATAAATTTGTTAAAAACACATACTATTACTAGTCCTTTCACAAGGAGTAGCCACGTATACAACGATCATGTATTAGTGATCAATAATACAAATCATAATTCCATACTCATTCAAACGTTTTTACGAACACTTAGACTACAAACTTCAACATACATAGCGTATATTGGTCATAACATGTATTAGGGCAAATCCTTTCATAAAGAAGTTATCACATATACAACAATCATATATCCACGACGGATAATCATGGCAAGCATGAATCCAAATTCCATACCTATTTAAACATTTTTACAAATACTTAGATTACACACTTCAACATATATGACGTATGTTGGTCATAACATGTATTAGGGCAAATCTTTTCACCAAGGAGTTGTCACATATACAACAATCACATATCCACGATGGATAATCATGACAAGCACAAATCCAAATTCCATATCCATTCAAACATTTCAACAAACACATGAATTACACTATATTCAACATAGTTCATATATATCTGTAAAGCGAGGGATACATCGTATCTAGCATGAGAAATGGCAACCAAGTCAGTTATAAATCATTAACCGACATTGACAGCCTTGAAAACCGTAACTTAAACATTTATAGTCTGCACCTTTCGTCGATAAACTCGTAACGGATTCAATTTGAATACTCTTGCCTTGTAAACTAGACTTTGGATACCAAATCAATAAAACGGGTTAGCTATTTCATCGATCTACATTTTTAGATTCTTAAAACAGGTTAAGGTTAGGGTTTCTTACTCAAGAACGGAATCAGAATCTCCGATATAGCGACACGGAAGCGGTAGTTACGTACGTGGAGTAGTGGGATCGAATCCCAGGAACTATCTCACACTCGCCTCTCACTTCTCCACCTTCTCCTTCACTTTCTCTCTCTTTTCTCTCTTAGGGTTTAGAATTCATATGGAATGAGAGAGGGGTGGGTAAAGGCCCTTATATAGGCCCAAAACTGATGGGAATGGCCCCAAGGCCATAGTATACTTAGGTTATAGCTAAAGAGTAGCTGTTTTAATTCAACGAAGTACATCTGGAGGCCCCTTTTCTACATACGATCTGGGAAAAGTTCCTTGACATTGGATTTAGGTTAGGTTAGGTTTTCAGTCTGATCGGATTTATGGAACGACCGCAGAGGACCAGTTTCAGTTCAACGGTCATCGCCACTCGATCAGGGCCACAAGTACACTGACCTGCGTATAAAATTTTCCCTGATCTAAGGGTGTATTTACGTCAGATTCTTACAGTTTGAAACATTAGAATTGGCCCGCAAGTGAACGGTCCAGTTTACTTAAATCTGAGTATATTTTTTAAAGATATTCGCATTTCTCACATACTTCACTCCGGGCTAAGTTATGCGTTTCTGGATACTATTTGGACTTGATTTCTGAGATGGTCGTCAAGCCCAGTAAGGCAGTCATATTCATAGTCTCACAGTAATTGGACTTTCGACGTGCGGTACAGGTTCGTTACGGAGTTTCGGTGTGCTCCCGAGAGCAACCGAGTTTTGAGATTGATTCTAAGTTTCAGGGTAATGTAGCGTCAACGATTTTACACGTTTTGGGTCTTACAGTTCGTATTTAAAGTGGTTCAAGCTAATTTCACCGATAATTTAGTTTAGCACTTGATTAATTTTCGTCTAATTTCTAAAGAATTTGGTCCTGAGTGATTTCTGCCTGAGGTGGATCTCGGGTCTTTGTACTGATTTTTTTGAGACGTTACACCTCCACTATTTTCACCAATTTGAGCACAAAAGCCCTCTTTTGTGTCTCAAACCCTCCAAAACCCACCAATCTCTCTCATCCTTCAAGCATTCTCTCTTTCTATGGCTCTTTTTGAATTTGTCACTGCCGTCTTCTCAATCTCTATGCTTCTCTCTCTCATAGGAAAGAGGAGAGCGGCCCTGGATGAGGCTGGGCTGAGCCGACCAAGCCGTACTGTGAGGAGAGCAGACGCCAAAGCCGATTTGAGTGCTGAGCATGAACGAAGGTCCAAGCGGGACCTCGATCCTCACATTCCGTTGGAGAGATCACTACTGCCAAACATCGACCTAGGTAAGTTTCGCAACTGCAAGGTCGTATTTGAGGCACATGTCGACGAGAAGATGTTTGGGATGTATCTAGCTATCGAGTTTCCCTTGGACAATGGGTGGGGTCCCATATTTGAAGGAAACAGTCATGCGAGCGAAGGCACTGTGCGCCCCTTATTCGCCCTCATTCGAAATCCACTGTTGAAGCCTCTCCAATTTTCTATCCCTCTGGGAAGGCAAGAGATCATAATTGGGGTGGTCGAGATTTCCCACATTGTGGGAGTTGAAAGAGGTGTGGTGCACGCCAGTGAGAAGAATCTCACTAATGAACGGGAGAAGAGGCTCCGCACATGTTTCCTGTGCAGCCAACTCGAGCACTAGAGGTGGGGAAATAGCCTTGCTTCATCCATGATGACGGCCGACTTCCACCTGCTCCACCACATATGCACATATAACGTGTATCCTAGGTGGAGTAACCATACCGAATGCACAAGGTTCATGGTGGACTTCTTATTTAAAGTTGGAAAAGGAGAGAAAGTATGCTTGCCCACTCTTGTCCTATCCCAGATAATGTGCACTGCACAGTCTACTAGGGAGAGCTCCTCTCTACCATGTGGTCGACTTGTTTGCAAGATAGCCTGCCACTACTGTTTTCAGCTCCACATGGATAACGTTGCCCCGATCCACATTATCAGCGAAAATAATGCTCAACAATATGGGCATTGGCCAAAGGTGACGCCAAACCCGCCTTGAGGAGCAGAGTGATGATACAGATGAAGAGAACGTTGATGTCGAAGGAAGTGAGTGTGAGGAAGAAAGTGGTGACGAAGAAGAAGGAAGTGGTGAGGAAGGCAGTGAAGACGAGACAGTGGTGAAGAGGGAGACCAGGAAGAAGAAGAGGAGGCCCAAGAGCCGGATGAGGCACCTACTCCTGTTACACAGGAGCATGTCAGTGATCGGGCTACCATAGAAGCCCGCTTGGCTCAGATCGAGGAGGGTCAGGTCACCCTGAGACAGGAGATCACAAAGACCTGAGCCAAGGTTGAAGAGAAGCAGGCCTTCGTGAAGCGGAAGTTTAGTAAGGTGTCTCGCACCTTGAAGGCTATCTTGTGCTGCATGCAGGATAAGAGTGCACCTCCACCATTGCCAGATTCGAACGACTAGTCGTACATGTTGTCATCTTTTGGTTTGTTTTGTTGCTTGTTTTCCTGTTTCCTGTATTATAGCCTTGATAGGCTTAGTAGTAGGGTAGGTTGACGACGTGTTTATTACTTGAAGCTTTGATTTAATTAGCTCACATGTGTTTCCCGTCATGATTCATGTAAAAATATATCTCATGTATTGTGACAAATTTTGTTAAATGAAATGCATATAACTTCTCTTGATATGAAATGTGTAGAATGCTTGGCAAATTGAATACTGCTATGCTAAGTTTGAGACGAGTTACACCCTATGTTGTATATAGGGAATGATACTTAAGGCTACACGGAGTACGATACATCTCACACTTGGCGACTCGGTTGACGGGGCACCTCCTCTCAACGATAGCCATATGGACCCCAGTTCGGGCCCGACCCACGAGACTATGTCAGATTCTCAGCTGGCCACTGGCTCCACTAATGGGCCGACACCTATTGTGCCACCTGTGAGACCATCGGTTCCTCAGCAGAACCGTGCGTCTACCTTGATGCCTCACATGCCTCAGGCTGCTTCTCCTCTTGATAGGTTGGAACAAATATGCTCTTGATGCAACAACAGCAGCAACAACAGTAGCGGCAGTTTTTATCCACCATCGCAGGGGTCTTTGCCCAGAGTATGGGTGTGGGTCCACCTACACCACCCGTGCACCCTGCTGGGAATGTGGGTGCTAGTGGCTTATTTGAGCAATTCCAGTGCTTTCGACCTCCTACTTTCACGGGTACTCACAGACCCGAGGAGACCGAGTATTGGCTAGACCGCATCTCTAAGATACTGAAGCCGCTGCACTGCATTGAGGCAGAATATGTGGAGTTAGTCACCTACATGTTTGAGAAAGAGGGCAGCCTTTGGTGGGACAGTGTCCCGCGGACCATGGTTGTTGGTTACGTGTGGACATGGGAGGCCTTGGAGATGCGTTTTAACAAGAAGTTTTTCCTCTCACGTACCGCCATGAGAAAGAGGGAGAGTTTCTTCGCCTATGCCAGGGAGGGATGACAGTGGTAGAGTGCGAGAACAAGTTCACAGAGTTGGCCAGATATGCTCCCCTGATATTAGCAGATGAGCCAATGAGGATGTGACAGTGTTCTGAGGGGTTGCGACCCGAGTTACGCTCGAAGATGTGTTGCGCTAGCATACCTCACTATGCTGAGCTTGTGAGCATGTCCCTATGGGCGGAGCAGGATGGGGATAGGCTTTCCAACGCATGCACACCTATGGTTCCTAGGCCACGACTAGATTTACCGAGTAGGCCGTTCCTCGGTAAGAGGCCCCATGCAGATTCACCTCCACGGCTTACGGCTCCACCGACACAGCCGAGGTGACCTGACATGTGGTGCACTTACTGCAAGAGGTCGGGCCATTCTGACACTTACTGCTTCACCAGGATGAGGGATAACAGCTTCTCGCCGCCTCAGAGGATCAAGCGTCAGATGCCACCAGCTATTTCGGCACCACCTCTATGGTTAGCACCAGCCCATCCATCCTTTCGGCCGCCTGCACCTCAATTTAGGCCACCTCAATGACCTATGACTCCATAGCCAAATTGTTCTCAACAGGAGCGAGTACATGCGCTTGCAGCTGAAGCGTCTGAGTCAGCAGCTACAGTGCCTTTAACCTTTGAGGTCACTGCCCACATCCAAGGTACACCCCTATCTCTATTGGTGGACGCTGGGTCCACTATTTCGATGATATCATGTTTTACGGTCAAGCGTTTAAGGCTGAACACGACCCCTATGGTTGGGGTGAGAGTTATTACAACGGTAGGAACTTTTACAAATACACTAAGTTATGTGAGGGTTACTTGATAAACTTAGGGAGCAGAATCATGCGCATTGACTTGATAGTTAACCCGCTGTATCATTACGACGTCATTCTCGGCATGGACTGGATCACCGAGATGAGAGCAGAGATCGATTGCGATACCCGAGTGGTGACAGCCCATGGACCTGAGGACACGACCTTTACTTTCCCTGTCTAGGTCAGTTACCCTTATCGTGTCCTTTGTTACGCTTCTGTATTGAAAGAGGTTCAGGGTCCGACCCTTAGGAACACGACAATAATTTAGGATTTCATGGACGTGTTCAAGAAGATCCCGGGACTACCCCCTCGACGTGAGATCGACTCTACTATCGACCTCGTGCTCGGTGTGACACCCATTTCACTATCGACTTATTACATGCCTCCATGTGAGATGGAGGAACTGAGGAGACAAATTGATGATCTATTGGAGGTAGGCTTTATACGACCGAGTGTATCACCTTGGGGAGCACCTGTGTTGTTTGTGAAGAAGAAAGATGGTTCACTGCAATTGTGTATTGATTACGTAAGCTGAACTAAGTGACGGTGAAGAACAAATATCCTTTGCCCAGGATAGATGATTTCTTTAATCAGTTGAAAGGAGCATAGTACTTCGCTAAGATTGATCTACAGTCAGGGTATCACCAGTTACGCGTCAGGGATGAGGACTTGCAGAAGACAGCGTTCAGAACTAGCTTTGGGCACTACGAGTTCCTTGTGATGTCATTTGGACTCACAAATGCACCCGCCGTGTTCATGGACCTGATGAACCGGGTGTTTCGGTCGTATCTATACCGATTTGTCATCGTATTTATAGATGACATCCTGATATACTCCAAGAGTCAGGAAGATCATGAGGAGCACCTGCGAGCAGTTTTTGATACTCTCAGAAAAAACCAGTTGTTTGTATAGTACAAGAAGTGCGACTTCTAAAAAGAAGAATTTAAGTTCCTGGGACATGTGGTGTCCAAGGAAGGTATAGCTATGGACCTTGCTAAGGTAGCTGCATTTCAGGACTTGGAGCAGATCGGTTTGGTTACCGAAGTGAGGAATTTTCTTGGCCTGACAGGTTATTATCGACGATTCATTCAGGACTTTTCCAAGATAGCTAGACCATTGTCTCAGCTGACTCGGAAGGATCTCAAGTCTACCTGGAATGAGAAGATAGAAGCAGCTTTTAAGGAACTAAAGGACAAGCTGACGTCCGTCCCTGTGATAGTATTGCTAAAGCAAGGGGTTATGTATACGATATACACCGACGCATCTCATGTTAATTTGGGTTGTGTACTTATACAGAAGGGCAGGGTGATTGCCTATGCATCACGACAGTTGAGGAAACATGAGGAAAACTACCCTACACACGACCTCGAGTTAGCAGCCGTCATATTTGCACTGAAGCTCTGGAGACATTACCTCTACGGAGAGGAGTTCGAGCTCTTTTGCGATCACAGGAGCCTTAGGTACATATTCACGCAGAGGGACTTGAATATGAGACAACGACGATGGATGGAAATCTAACCTTGAAGGACTTCAAGTTCGAGGTCTCCTACCATCCTGGCAAGGCCAACCTTGTGGCAGATGCATTGAGCCGCAAGAAGACGATAGCGTTTGCGGGTCCACTTATGATAGCAGAATGAGGTATGGTAGAGTTTGTGTGAGACTTTGAGTAGAAACTTACAGTAGAGGAGCCATTTGAGAGCATCACACACATTCGTGTGCAGGCACTTATTGATGACCGAATCATTGTGGCTCAGGGGAAAGATAAAGGGTTGTTACAGTTGAGAAAACGTGCTAGTAATGATGCAAACTCTAAGTGGAGAGTTGGTACGGATGGGGGTTTATGTTATCATAGCCGCCTATGTGTCCCAAATCTTCATGACTTGAGAAAGGAAGTTATCGAAGCTGCTCACAATTCGAAAATGGTGATACATCCTGGTAGTACGAAGATGTATCGAGACATGAAGAGGTCGTACTGGTGGGACAACATGAAGGCCCACATAGTAGATTATCTATCTCATTGTCTCACGTGCCAGCAGGTCAAGGCAGAACATTGTCGACCTCCTGGTTTACTTCAGCCTATGCTCATAGCGGAATTGAAGTGGGACTTAATCTCTATGGACTTTATTTCAAGATTTTCAAGGACAAGGAAGGGACATGACTCCATTTGGGTGATTGTGGACCAGTTGACGAAATCAGGCCATTTCCTCCCTATTAAAGTTTCGAACTCAGTAGACGAGTTAGCCAGGCTGTACATCAAGGAGATAGTGCGTCTGCATGGAGTTCCTATGGAGATCGTGTTAGACCGAGACACGCGATTCACATCTATCTTCTGGACTCGTATCAAGAAAGCAATGGGTGTGAAACTGAAGTTTAATACCGCGTTTCACCCACCGACTGACGGGTAGACGGAACGGGTGAACTAGGTGTTGGAAGACATGCTGCGAGCTTGTGTGCTTGATTTCAAGGACAGTTGGGATGACTGTCTTCCTTATGCAGAGTTCGCTTATAATAACAGCTTCCAGGCAAGCATTGACATGACCCCTTATGAGGCACTATATGGGCGTCTGTGTAGAGCACCACATTGTTGGGCAGAGGTTGGTGAGAAGAGCTTGATTGACCCAGAGTTAGTGCAGTCGACCTCAGAGAAGATCAACAATATCAGGCGTTAACTTTTGGCAGCGCAGAGCAAACAGAAGAGCTACGTTGATACGAGGTGGCGATAGCTGGAGTTTGAGGTACCTGGAGTTTGAGGTTGGGGACCACGTGTTTCTGAAAGTTTCTCCAATGAAGGAAGTCCTTCGATTTGGGAAGAAAGGGAAGTTCACACTGAGGTTCATTGGCCCATTCAAGATACTAGATCGAGTGGGGGTGGTAGCATACCGCCTTGCTTTGCCCACACCACTCGTAGGTGTGCACAACGTATTTCATGTATCTATGCTGAAGAAATACGTTGTTGATCCTTCCCACATGATCAAGTGGGAGCAGGTGCAGTTGAGTAGGGATGCTACTTATGTACTGTGACCGACAGGTGTCCTAGATAGGAAGGAATAAGTTATGTACAGTAATGTTATTCCACTTGTGAAGGTTCTGTGGACACATCACACCGAGGAAGAGGCTACTTGGGAAACAGAAGTTGAGGTTCGCAAGAACTATCCTCAGATTCTCGAGGAGTACGAAAAGGTACTAATTTGAAGGATGAAATTTTTCTTTAAGGGGGGTAGATTGTAACGTCTCAGAAAAATCCGTATAATGACCCAAGTACCACCTCAGGCAGAAATCACTCAGGGCCGAATCCTTTAGAAATTAGAGGAGGATTAACTAAGTGCTAAACTAGATTATCTGTAAAATTAGCTCTAACCACTTTAAATATGAACTGTAAGACCCAAAATTAGCAGAATCTCTAACGCTACATTGTCTGAAAACCTAGGATCAATCTTTAAACCCAGTTGCTCTCGGGAGCATACTGAAACTTCGTATCGGACCTAGACCGCACGTCGAAAGTCCGATTTCTGTGAAACTATACGATTATGACCACCTCACTAGGCTTGACAACCATCTCGGAAATCAAACTCAAATAGTATCCAAAAACGCACAACTTGAGCCCAGAGCAAAGTGTGTGAGAAACGTGAATACCTTTAGGAAATGAACTCAAATTTAAGTGAATTAGGCCATTCGCTTGCAGGCCTAATTTTAGATTTCAGACAGTCAAAATCTGACTCAAATACACTCTTGGATCAGGGAAATTTTTCAGTACAGGTCAGTGTACTCGCGGCCCTGATCAAGCGATGATGACCGTTGAATTAAAACTGGTCTGCCACGATCGATCTATAAATTCGATCGGACCAAAATCTTAACTCGACCCAGATCTAATGTCACGGAACTTTTCCTGGACCGCAGGCAGAAAAGGGGCCTCCAGATGTGCTCCATTGGCCTGAAACATGCGACTTTTGGCTATAACCTAAGTATACCATGGCCCTGGGGCCATTCCCATAAGTTCTGGGCCTATATAAGGGCCTTAAACCCTCTCTCTCCCTTCACATACGAATTTGCAAACCCTAGGAGAGAGAAGAGAGCAAAGAGATAAGGAAAGAGAGAGAAAGTGTGAGAGAAAGTGGAAGATTATTCCCGGGATCCTCCCCTACCACTCCACGTGCTTAACCACCCCTACCGTGTCGCTATACCGGCAATTCCGGTTTCGTTCTTAGGTAAGAAATCCTAACCCTAATCTGTTCTAGGAATTCAAATAGAGTAAATGATGAAATAGCTAACCCATTTCATCTATAGGTTGTTGTTGTGCCGTAGACGAAGACTTAGTGTTTAAATTGAGTTCGTTTCAAGTCTAGCGGTGAAAGGTGCGGACTATAAATATTTAGGTTATGGTTTTCAAGGCCTTCAATGTCAGTTAATGATTTATGACCGACTTGCTTGCTATCATAAATGCTTAGATACGATGTTTCCCGTATATCACACATACATGTAAACTGTGTTGATTTTAATGCTTTCCAAGTGTTTGTTGAAATGTTTGAATGAATATGGAATTATGATTTGTACTTACCATGATTATTGAATGTAAATACATGATTTTGTTTATGTGACAATTCCTTGGTGAAAGGATTTGTCCTAATATAGGTTATAATCAACATACGTCATGTATGTGGGAAGGTGTAGTCTAAGTTTTTGATAAAATGCCTGAGTGAGTAAATGTTTGGTAAATTGTGCTTTACGAGGACGTTGAGATAAGATTCTTAACTACCTTAACTATATGTATAAATTCCCTTATGTAACTTAAATCCAAGTATGTGATTTATGTATGAAATGCATATGTGTGAGAATGTATTTATTTCGTGTTTCGTGCAATGCTCATATGCTTGAAATGTTTGGATTATTGTTCAATACTGCTATGTATATCATATGTGATGTATAAATTGTGACTGGGTGTGATTGGGACTATGACATAGTCCAGGCAATCGGTAATGGTTCCCGGTTAAGTGGTGGAACTACTTACGCCACATCAGACGTGTTCGATGAATCCGAGTCATACGCTGATTGTCGACAGCGGTTAGGCCACACGGAATGCTTACGCACCTCATGTCGATCAACACAACGTGCGCTCCTACCAGTTGAAGCTCGTCAAGTAACCCTATTGACCCAATATATGTTCACCATGTATGGACGCTACTGCTTGAATCTAAGGTACCAACTTACCAGTGCAAAGCCTGTTTAACCTTGGTACCTTGATCCGCTAAGATTCATGAGTCGGACATGGTGGTATGGGACACCATGGTCGAGCTGTTGGCCTATGTTGGGGTGACGAGCCTCCCCGTAGTGTCCAGTGAGCAACCTAGTCTCTTGAGCCGAATACGGTGGTATGAGACACTATATTTGAGCTGTCGGCCTACGATTTGGTGACGAGTCACTCGTAGTGACCTCGAGCATACACTTGGTCTACGTTAAGGTGACGAGCCTTTTCGTAAAGACCTCGAGTATAAACTAGGCCTACACTGAGGTGACGAGCCTCTCGATAGCGACATGTAACTGCCTATCGTGTGAGACTAACTAGGATTGACGACCCTAGATGGATCATTGTTTGGGAAATGATATAAGCAAGGTACCTTAGCTTCCCAATTCTGCTGTATGAAAAGGCCTAAATAAGAACTCAGTAATGTCGTACATGCATCGCATTGCATGGTGCTTTGACGAGGAAGCACATGTTTACCAGAAGTATAGCATGCGCGATCGTGAGATGATGTCATTGAGGGAGTGCAGGCGAGGGCATACATCATTATCGCATACCATCCTTGCATTAACAAGAGTACTTAGGATATGATTGTTGTACTGCTTTATCATTATTGCTTGATTGAATTAATAACATGTTAACCTTTGCCTTATAACTCCACTGAGTTGATCACTCACTCTCACTCTGGGATGGTATTTTAAAACACCAACTAGACTCTGGTTTAGTTGTAGATGATGGTGATGCTTGCAAGGCAGAGCCGAAATTCTATGATGATGAGTTCTCCTATTTGCAACTCTCTGGTGGGTCTATATAGACTTGGAGTTGCATCACCGGGGCTACAGGGATATGGATAGATGACATTATACTTCATCATTTTGTATATTTTGAAAACAAACATGTAATTATTTAACCTGGTAACCTGTTCATACTCTGGGGACTTATAACCATTTATATGCTTTATATATGCATCATAGTCTTCCACTTGCATAATTTAATTGTCTCTGGAGTATGATATGCTGATTTGGTATAATCCCATTCATTTTTAATGCACTAATACGGACAACATTTAATCATCATTATCTATGTTGCATAAGTGATGCGTTAGAACTCGGGAGTTAGGCTCCTACTCGACCCTCGATTTTCAGGGCGTTACACATGTGCCTAATATATTAGTAGCCCAGGGTCACACATGTTGCTCATGTAGGTGTTTATTCAAGCCATCCCAAGAAGGTCCTGCTTTGGCATATAAATTTTTATCCATGCCTTACATCTAGTTGTTAGACCTTCTTTTTGTACAGGTTGTCTGATGAGTCGATGTTAGTCTAACATGGGCCACGCCATATAGACATTTACATTGTTATTAGGGCCTTACATTTGGGTCCCATTCTATATATATACAGGACCAATTAAGGTCGGTTATCACATGATATGTTGGATAACATGCTAGCATACTTAGCCTAATAGGACACACTGGTAACATGCTTAATGTAATGGATACCATGCCCATTCATATGCCCATATGCATCATCTGTATGCTTGTTGTAGATGGCGATTGATTATAGTATACGCCTTTCATCGTGAGAGATATTTAGGGGACCCCATATGAGATAGGGTTGCCCCACACAATCGTGTGGTTTACGCGAATTTAGTATATGGCTTTGATAGTATGACTCATGCATTTCACATTTTGTAGATCACGACTACTTTCACACCCTAACGACAGTAGGGTTGTGGCCTCCACAGACATATCATGGCTGGCCAGATTGGATACCAAAAATATATGTTTTAGCACTTGGGCATTATGGATGTCTTTAGGTGAAAGTCCATAAACCCTATGGTACCAGTAAAATGCTCAAACGTTGAGACTGAGTAGATAACATAAGTGCCCGAGTATCAAATACTAGTAGACCACGTCTCCCACTGTGTCAAGGTCAGTTAGAAAGGGGTGTGACCTTATCAGCTCAGGTGTAAGAGGCTATAAGCTAGATCGAGTCTCACTAGCTCGTGAAATGAGTCCGTTATCAACGAACCAGGTAAGCATTGGTATATCACTAACGAGATAGATAGTGAGGTCTTTTCCACTCACTTAGTCATGCGCACAATGGGCGACAACCTGTGACGCCTCGTCACTGTTGCACATGTGGGCGGGCACACATGGGCGGATGCTGATGTGGGCGGAGCCTAAGGGCCTAGGTGAGCTACTAGTGGTTAGCAGGCTATTGTGCTAGCAGGCTATTGTGTACGCAGTGGGAGTTAAACTTTTTCCACATCGGAAGAGTCGTAGGAAGTTGTGGTGGTTATATGTGGAGTTCGCACCTTAAGGATACAACGTATTTTGGGGGCAACCCCGAGAACAAAGCCGTGAGCTCTTTGGGCAAAGCGGATAATATTGTGTCCTTGGGTGGGTCGTTTCACAACCAATGTTGGAGCGTACTAGACCCCAGTGATATTTCCAATTACTAACTGTTCTGATTCATGAACTGGTTGATGATTGGCATGTTTGCGTTGCATCTCTAGCATATGACACTCGATCATGTAGGCCTTAAATTACATAGTCTTGGTATGACTAACAACATTCATGGACTTGATAACTTATCCCTTCATCATCTTCTACATACTCTGATATATGTATTTTTATCATGTGCATTTTGTGCACGCACAAGTACTATACTGAGCTTCGTAGGAGGCTTATGTGTGTTTGTTTTCGCTACAGGTGATACTAGGACGTATTAATAGTATTGAGCCTACAGCATGAGCCTGATCTTTTGAGTACTTGGTTATATTTTAAATTTCCTTTTCTAACATTGTACTCAAAGATTATATTAGTGGATATGTGGTGATGATGATATTTTTATGACTTTGGTACATTTATGGTTATGCTCATTTATATATATATATCCTAGGTTCAGAACTTGACATATAAGAGCTAGGAGCTGAGAATGGGGTACCACGGAGGTTGTCGGCATCAAATTCGATGGTCGGGAATTTAGTGAGATTGGTTCCCGAGTTTGGAGCATGACAAAAAATTGACACTTATTGAAGGTAGCTAGATCTTTACTCACCCATATGGATATTCCCAAACATTTCTAGGGGTATGTTGTTCTCACTTTTTGTCATCTCATTAATCGTTTGCCTTCTACAGTATTGAATGGACAAACCTTATTTTCTACCCTACTTCCCACCTTTAATCTATTTTCATTACTTGCTCGCGTATTTGCGTGCATTTCTTTTGTTCATAAGTTGGGACCCGACAATGACAAACTTGATGCTAAAGCAGTTAAATGTGTATTTTTGGATATTCTTGTACATAAAAAGGATATAAGTGTTTTGACCGCGTTGTTCATCATCTTTATGTCATGTTCTTGGAGAACTCTCCCTATTTTACCTCTCCTGATGGTAAGGGGGAGTTGCCCACCTTGGACGTTTCGTCTGTAGTCCCTTGCTCGATGGTTGATATTTTTAGTTCTACTAACTCTGCTATTATACCGTTAGAACCTGCTAGAGACGTGATTGTCTCTTGTTCACTCCCCAAGTATAGGGTTGTGATGTAGTAATAAACTCGGTAAGATCGAGGTCGAATCCCATGAGGACTGGTCGTCACAATTTAAATCTGTGATTCTCCTTAACTAATTCAATAATTAATGTAGCGAATTACTAACACAAATTTATGGAAAATAACTATTGAGAATAAGGAAGAAAATTCAATCAGAGAGAGCACTAGGACTTTCGAATCCACCCCTAATTATCCTAACCCTTGTTTTGTCTGTTAATTCACTTTAATTTAGATTGATCTAACTTATCTAGAGAAAGCACAATCTGTGTCCTTAATCGGGCATACAGATTGTCTAATTCCTTTAAGCAATGCCATGAATAACATATCTCATGTCCTTTGTTGGGCACATGAAATATACCGTTCATTAAAGCACCCTGTCTCTTCCTCTATAGGAACCTGTTCATAATCAGACACAAGTACCTAGCATAAGCATCCAGACCACATCCATGCATAGACTCTAATCAAAGTTGATAGATGGAGAAGTATGAAATTTAAAACAATCAAGCACACTAGAGAAAGAAACAAATCAATCTAATTAAAGTAAAATCAACATAGAACAATGGATGTTCAAATTAAGGGTTTCATCTCAGCCCTAGCTGAGAGATTAGTTTCCCATAAAATCCATTAAACAGATGGATAAATAAAATTCATAAAAAAAACATCAAACCAATTTCTCTCTTTCTTCTTTCTTCTCTTTCTTCTCTCCTTTCCTCTAGATCCGGAATTCTCCATTTTTTCAATTTCTCAATGCCCTTCCTCATGTTTTGCAACTCTTTTTATAGCTGATGGAGTGGCTGGAGTGGTGAAATTCGGATTTGGGAAGCTGTCGCACGCGCAAAGAAAATTCCTTTTCGCAGCCAAGTTCAGGACCTCAAAACACCATACTTTTCTCGTTCAAATTCCAACAAACACCGTCCCTTAGGACTTTCTTGGGTCCTCTACATGATAGATGGTTCAGATCTACCATATGATCAAAGATGGTGGCCCACAACCGCCTGGAAAACCGGATTTTCAAATTGTGCGAAACCTTTCGCACCCTTTCGCTGTCGTGATCGGTGGGCCCCATGGAAGTGTTTTCTGGGAAATTCACCCCGTCCACTGGATTCAGGATGAAATTTCAGTCAAGAATAAGTAGTTTTGAACGTCCAATGATGCGTCCCAGAGAAGAAAACACAAAAAGATCAGATTTGGACGTTGCAGAGCAGCCCTTTTGTGGCCTCTGTATCGCACACGTGTGCACGCATGGTTGCAAAGTAGTAGCATGGTTTTGTAGTGCTCAAACCCATCTTCAAGATGGACGGTTCAGATCGGCCGGATGGGACACGTGTAGGGCTCACAACCAACCGCAAAAAGGGACAGCGGTCCGTCCGTTCGCTGCCGTAAATGGCAACTGCCGTTGCCGCGGGTGGGATTTTGGAAGGCGCGGTCAGCGCTAGTGCTGACCGATTGACTCGGTTCGGTGCACCGCCAGCACACGTGCGATTTATGCACACTTCCATGCATGTGGGGTCCACTGTAATGTTCTGCAGAAATCTGATCCGTCCATCCTACTTCCCATATTATTTAAACCATTAAGACCAATCTTTAGGCAGTTTCAAATATCAGGTGGGCCCCAAATTGAAGATTAATGGGCTGATCTGTCCGTTGGACCACTTCCCGAGATTTTTAATGGCTGAAATTTAATATGTACGGTTAATTTATGTCCCTAATCCCATGTATAAAGTTTCGAGCCAATTGGATGGAGGGAACCATGTGATCTTTCATTCTGTACCAATTTCAGGCCTCTTTAAACGTGAACGGCCTGATTTCCTCGGGTCCCAGGCATGTAAATTCTTCAATATTGGTCCTCTGAGGTTCATCCCGAGCTCTGGTAATTCCGGAGAGTCAAATCCATGCTTTTAACATCATTTTTCAATACACGCTCCTGATTTCATCCTGTAATAAAAATACAATTAAAATATGGTATTAAGCATTATCATGTACGTAAAATCAGGTAATAGTCGGGGTCTGATATGCAATATTCGACCCTCATCACAACCCCCAACCAGCATTTTGCTAGACCCGAGCAAAACATGCGAAAAATAATTTCAGAAATAAAAGATAATTCCTGTAAACTCAAGTGACAGGTGAACAGATAATTGAGATGTGAAAATTCTAAGATTCATGAATGGTGAGAAGATTTTTCTCCTGAAATCAAGCTTATAGTAAACTACATAATCAAGTTTAAAATATTAATCCATTAATTAGAACAATTTTAAACATTGAGTTCCATGAGTGTTTAGTGTAATCTCGGCTTACAATCATTAAAAGATCCAATTGTCAATTTCATGATATCATTAGTAATTCGTGACAACCAACCTGAAACCAACACTAGCATTTAGATCATCTTTTCGTTCTATCAGCCTTTGATTTCCTTTATAAACAGTGGTGCCAAGGAGGGGAATCAAATCCGCACCTATAGGGAGCAAACCTATGGTGAAAACTTGTCGCCTAACTCTTTTCTCATGTCAACTATGGGGAATCAAATCTTCATCTATAGGGAGCAAACCTATGATGACGATTATGCGTCTTATTCTTTCAATTCTTCTTTATAAACTGATGCTAAAAATTTTGTTTTTCAGGCTGGTTCCTTTCATGCTTAGTGATTACCAAGTTACCATTTAATATCGAACCGAAAACTTAATGTGTAAGTGAGATCTCGATATGTGTAATCTGGTCAAATCAATGTTTACAACTTCTAATCATGGATTAACAATTCAAACTTAAGTGTGAAATCTGCCAGACAACTGAATCCAAGAGTCATAAATTTCTCACATTCTGTATCTTGTAATTTCAAAATCACAACTATCCTTCAAAATCACTTTAAAGTCAACAGAAATTTCAGAAAAATTTTAAAAATTTTCACAATTTTTGCTCAAGACCAAGAAAATACTGATTTAGGTAACCTAATTTCCCACCCCCAACCTAAAATCTACATTGTCCTCAATGTAAAAAAAATAAACATGCAATGCATATGAGACAATGAAAATAAAAGAGGAGTGATGGAAAGATAGTACCTGAATGGAGAATCAAGAAGCTTTCTCAAAAATAGCAACATATAAAAGCAATCAAAGACAAGAGAGATATCAACAAAAACAAAAACAAAAAAATAAAAATAAATAAAATCCGAAAAAGAAAATCCTACCTATACCACTTTCGCAGGTGCTCTCGATTGCATTTAGCGTATGCAACAAGCCTTTAAACCCCTAGGTTACCCCTAGTGGACGAGTTGTAGTCTCGTGAGGGTTTGCAGTAATGTTACCCACAAACATTGAACTAACTAACAAGGAAAAAGAAATCAAATGAAATGCTGGGTTGCCTCCCAGGAGCGCTAAGTTTAATGTCTTCAGCCAGACAAGAACGGACCATGAATTCATTAATCTTTAAGACCAAGGTCCGCCAAAGAACTTACCTCAACACGTGGTTAACCAATCCCAGACAAGTGATGCGAGTTCCCATAAACTGTGCTATCTGAAATGAGGTAATTGACACTATCATCAAACAATTTAAGGACTTCTGCTCGAACAACTTCTTCCATGTTAAGATCATGCTTCCTTTGTATTTTATGTGACATTTCCACAGCATGATCCTTACATACAGTGGGGCATACTCCCTGTATTTCCGCTATCTTCCGTTCAATTGCTGCTTTATATGCTCTAAGAACATTAAGCAGCCTGCTCTCTTTTGCCTTCTCAGAGTTAGAAACTGTGCTGTCAGGAAGAGTCTCAGAGGGATGAAGTGGTTCCACTTTTACTTTCAATCTTCAAAAGATGTACGGAAGGAGTCCTGCACAAGGCTCTCGATCATGTCCACTTCAAATATGTCATCCAAATCTGCGGATTGTTGTCCTGCATTAAAAACATTAAGTTTAATATTCATGTTACTAAAGGACAACTTCATAACTCCATTTCGGCAATTTATAATAGCATTAGATGTGGCTAAAAATGGACGACCCAAGATGACTGGGATCTGACTATGAGGATTCTGGACAGGCTGAGTATCTATAACTATGAAATCCACTGGAAAATAGAATTTATCAACCTGGATTAGCACATCTTCAATAACACCCCGGGGAACCTTGATAGATCTATCAGCCAGTTGTAATGTTACCTTAGTCGGTTTCAACTCACCAAGTCCTAGCTGCTCATAAACCGAATAAGGTAACAAATTAACACTCGCCCCTAAATCAAGCAATGCTTTCCCGATCTTATGATCTCCTATGCCGCAAGAAATGGTGGGGGCTCCTGGATCCCTAAATTTAGGAGGGGTGTTATGTTGAATCATGGAGCTGAGCTGCTCTGCAAGGAAGACCTTCTTATGAACATTTTGCTTACGCTTCTGAGTGCATAAATCTTTAAGAAACTTAGCGTAAGGAGGGACTTGCTTGATAGCATCAAGTAACGGAATGTTGACTTGCACTTTTTTAAACACATCCAGGATGTCATCAAAGTTGTTTCTTTTCTTCATTGGTGCCAGACGTTGAGGAAAGGGTGCTTTGGGCACGTAGGGTGGCACATCAGTAGCTCTTGTAGAGTCAGAGAGCTTTTGAATTTTGGATGCATTGGTGTGTCTCTCAGCTTCATCTTGATCTTCCGCTTTAGAATTTGATTCATCCCTAGGCATCTCTATTCTGTTATCAATCTGTTGCGACCTAAGGGTAGTGATCGATTTGGCTTGCTCATGATATTGTCCTTGGTTAGAATTAGAGCCAATCTCATCGTCCCTTTGGATTAGCCACAGGTTGACTAGGGAACTTGCCTTTCTCTCTCTCACTCAATGTGGCAGCTAGTTGACCCATTTGTACTTCCAAATTGGCAATGGATTGCGCATTTGCATGTAAGCTTTGTCTTTGGTTGGCTAGTAAGGTTTGTTGGGTGTCTTTTTGGAATTGGAGAGAACTCGCATAAAAAGATGGAGTGTATCCTCAAGAGATGGTTTCCGTGATTGTGAAGGGACTTGTTGATATTGCGGAAACCGTTGGAGTTGTTGATTGCCACTTGAGGGTAAGGTTGCATGGGAGGATTTCCGATGGTCCTCCTTGTTGTGGCCCTTTGCCCAAGAAAATTTGGATGCCTAGCCCAACCTGGGTTGTAAGTGTTTGAGTAAGGATCATTCCCGGGTTTCGAAAGGTGTTCAAAGCATGAACTTGTTCGAGAGGAATTTCGGAAATGCTTTGTACCGGATGGGCAAGATTGCGTAGGATGGGTAGAACTAGAACATATGGCACAAGCCTCGGCTTGAGTTGTTTGTGGAGGTCCATTATGTAACATCGAGCATCAACCTTCTTTGTCGGGCCATCAATCTTGGCATGGAGATCCGTGTGACTCCTATCTCATATATGTCACCTCTCTTTTGTGGTTGGGAACTTCTTTCACCTCTATCCGAATAGTCCCATTCTTTGGGAGTTTTCACACAAGGTTTCAAAGAATTTCCATGCTTCGGTATCGCTTTTGGTCATGAAGGACCCTCCACCGGTGGCATCAACCATGCGACGGTTCCTGGGGTGTCGACCGTCATAAAAGTATCAGCACTTGTTGCCACTTCTCAAAACCGTGGTGTGGACATTTAAGAAGCAAGTCCTTCCATCTTTCCCAACATTCATGAAAGTGCTCTCCTCTTTTTGTGTGAAATTAGTGATTCCTCTACGGAGAGCATTAGTTTTGTGAACAGGGAAGAACTTGTTTAAGAACTTTCTAGACAATTGGTCCCATGTAGTGATAGACCCAACTTCTAGAGAATTCAACCATGCTTTCGCCTTATCCTTCAAAGAAAAAGGAAACAGCGTAGGCGGATCGAATCGTCGTCGAAGTTTTGGAATTTAAAGGTGGAGCAAATGTCTAGAATTCTTTCACATGATGATATGGGTCCTCCTTGTCCAACCCATAAAAGGAAGGCAATAATTGTATGACCCAGGTCTTGAGTTCAAAGTGTGTTGCCGTGGTGGTGGGCAACACTATGCATGAAGGCGCATTGAATTGGACAGGAGCTGAATAATCTCTAAGAGTTTTAGTTCCATTCTCTTCTGTCATTTCAACTGGGATGTCTTTCAATCTTCTATAGAATGTTCTTTCTATTTCAGGATCAAAAGGTGCTAGTTCTTTATCTAGAGATCTACGTCCTAGCATAAACTAAGTAACAACCTAAGAGAAAGAAAACTAGAACTAGAAATTATGTTATTAAAAAAAAAACAAGTTAAAACTATGTGAATAAGAATGGGAAGAAAGAACCAGGAAAAGGAGATGATTGATGGCAGAAGATTTAAGAAGCTCCTCCTTCACTTAGTAGCTTCCTTCCTTAATTCCTGTAAATAAAAACAAAAACAAATCAAGTTTCCTAAAATAATGATAGAAAAATCTTAAACAACGGTTAATTTCTAAAAAAGAAAGTTTCTAAAACTCGAAAATAGAAAGTTACCAAATCCAAAGTTAGAAAGTAGAAAGTTCCTAAAAATTGAAAACCTAAATCTCAAAATAGAAAGTAGAGAGGACTGGAGAATTTAGAAAGATGTTACCAATTGGAGATCTATGTTAAAATCCTGAAAAAGAAAACAAAACAAGTTAGTTTCTAAAACAGAAAATCTAAAATTAGAAATTTTCTAAAGAACAAAAAAAAAAAAGAGTTAGTTTCTAAAAAGGGAAGAAATCCTAGAATTAGAAAGTTACTAAAAATAGAAAGCTAAGTTAGTTTCTAAAAAGGAAAATTTTTTTTTCTAAAACTAGAAAATAGAAAGTTACTTAAAAGAAGAATCTAAATCTAAAATTAGAAACTAAAAATTTCTAAAAAAATAAAATCCTAATTCTAAAAATAGAAATTAGAAAAAGTAAGAAACTTAGAAGGGATTACCAAATTAGAAATTTATGTCAGGACCCTACAAAATAGGAAATAGGTTAATTTCTAACAAAAACTTTAATCTAAAGTTAGTAAAATCCTATGCTATGAATTATGATAAGAGAGAATCTTAAATTCAATTTGGAACGAAAAAACAGTCCTAAGAATCGCGCCTAAAAAACTTGTTCACTCCCCAAGTATAGGGTTGTGATGTAGTAATAAACTCGGTAAGATCGAGGTCGAATCCCACGAGGACTGGTCGTCACAATTTAAATCTGTGATTCTCCTTAACTAATTCAATAATTAATGTAGCGAATTACTAACACAAATTTATGGAAAATAACTATTGAGAATAAGGAAGAAAATTCAATCAGAGAGAGCACTAGGACTTTCGAATCCATCCCTAATTATCCTAACCCTTGTTTTGTCTGTTAATTCACTTTAATTTAGATTGATCTAACTTATCTAGAGAAAGCACAATCTGTGTCCTTAATCGGGCATACAGATTGTCTAATTCCTTTAAGCAATGCCATGAATAACATATCTCATGTCCTTTGTTGGGCACATGAAATATACCGTTCATAAAAGCACCCTATCTCTTCCTCTATAGGAACCTGTTCATAATCAGACACAAGTACCTAGCATAAGCATCCAGACCACATCCATGCATAGACTCTAATCAAAGTTGATAGATGGAGAAGTATGGAATTTAAAACAATCAAGCACACTAGAGAAAGAAACAAATCAATCTAATTAAAGTAAAATCAACATAGAACAATGGATGTTCAAATTAAGGGTTTCATCTCAGCCCTAGCTGAGAGATTAGTTTCCCATAAAATCCATTAAACAGATGGATAAATAAAATTCATAAAAAAAACATCAAACCAATTTCTCTCTTTCTTCTTTCTTCTCTTTCTTCTCTCCTTTGCTCTAGATCTGGAATTCTCCACTTTTTCAATTTCTGAATGCCCTTCCTCATGTTTTGCAACTCTTTTTATAGCTGATGGAGTGGCTGGAGTGGTGAAATTCGGATTTGGGAAGTCAGTCGCACGCACAGTAGAAAATTCCTTTTCGCAGCTAAGTTCAGGACCTCAAAACACCATACTTTCCTCGTTCAAATTCCAACAAACACCGTCCCTTAGGACTTTCTTGGGTCCTCTACATGATAGACGGTTCAGATCTACCATATGATCAAAGATGGTGGCCCACAACCGCCTGGAAAACCGGATTTTCAAATTGTGCGAAACCTTTCGCACCCTTTATTGTCGTGATCGGTGGGCCCCATGGAAGTATTTTCTGGGAAATCCACCCCGTCCATTGGATTCAGGATGAAATTTCAGTCAAGAATAAGTAGTTTTGAACGTCCAATGATGCGTCCCAGAGAAGAAAACACAAAAAGATCAGATTTGGACGTTGCAGAGCAGCCCTTTTGTGGCCTCTGTATCGCACACGTGTGCACGCATGGTTGCAAAGTAGTAGCATGGTTTTGTAGTGCTCAAACCCATCTTCAAGATGGACGGTTCAGATCGGCCGGATGGGACACGTGTAGGGCTCACAACCAACCGCAAAAAGGGACAGCGGTCCGTCCGTTCGCTGCCGTAAATGGCAACTGCCGTTGCTGCGGGTGGGATTTTGGAAGGCGCGGTCAGCGCTAGTGCTGACCGATTGACTCGGTTCGGTGCACCGCCAGCACACGTGCGATTTATGCACACTTCCATGCATGTGGGGTCCACTGTAATGTTCTGCAGAAATCTGATCCGTCCATCCTACTTCCCATATTATTTAAACCATCGAGACCAATCTTTAGGCAGTTTCAAATATCAGGTGGGCCCCAAATTGAAGATTAATGGGCTGATCTATCCGTTGGACCACTTCCCGAGATTTTTAATGGCTGAAATTTAATATGTACGGTTAATTTATGTCCCTAATCCCATGTATAAAGTTTCGAGCCAATTGGATGGAGGGAACCATGTGATCTTTCATTCTGTACCAATTTCAGGCCTCTTTAAACGTGAACGGCCTGATTTCCTCTGGTCCCAGGCATGTAAATTCTTCAATATTGGTCCTCTGAGGTTCATCCCGAGCTCTGGTAATTCCGGAGAGTCAAATCCATGCTTTTAACATCATTTTTCAATACACGCTCCTGATTTCATCCTGTAATAAAAATACAATTAAAATATGGTATTAAGCATTATCATGTACGTAAAATCAGGTAATAGTCGGGGTCTGATATGCAATATTCGACCCTCATCATCTCTCGTGATTCAGGAACCCCTCAATCTACACCTTCACCTGTGGGTCCATCATCTACTCCGGTTGATCTAAATCTACCTATTGCATTCAAGAAAGGTATTCAATGTTGCACCCATCATTCAATCTCTCATTTTACTTCTTATTATCGCTTAAGTTCTTCCTTTCGTACCTTTACTATGTCTCTGTCATATGCATCTGTGCCCTCAAATTACCATGTGAAAGTGCCCTGGTTTGTCAATTAGCGTGAGTGTTGAGTTAGCTAGACTACAGAGCCTCATAGGAAGATCAATTCAAAGTGTTTGCCTTAACCAGATATGTGCAAGCTCGTCACAGGTAAATCTAAGCCTCACATCCCATGTCCCAAAACACCAGGTAAATAAAACCCTTAAAATAAATTAGAACATCATAAGGTTTTAAGTTAAGAAAACTTTTTTTTCAAAATCAGAAAATCTCTAAGTTTTCTTGCTTTGTCGATTTTATCGATACACTGCTCGATATGATCAACCTGTGCTGTCGATGTCCTCGATGACAAAATGATTGCATCGGAATGAGGACAAAAGTGTTCAACAACCACATATATCTCTAGACAGGATTTAACGATGTATCGATATACCTATCGATATCATCGATATTTGAATCTCGAGTCCATTGGAGGTGACTCGATAATATCGATAGACAAATCTTCGGTGCCCCTGTTTTCACTTAAGAATATCATATGTGCATCGATATATTGAAGCCTTCCTCGATACCATTGAAGTTCAAATCTCGATGATATCGGTCATGGGCACGAAGATTTCTAGCAAAGTATTTTAGGATAATTTATCTTTGATCGAGGGTCACTTGGTAGAATCAATATTCAAATATCGATGATATCGATGGCATCGAACAGGGACAGAAACTGTCCAGCAAGCTTAAAAGAAAATCCCTTGGAATTATTGATGCCTCGACACAGCTATCAATTTCATCGACATTCAAATTTCGATGATATCGAAGGTCCCTCGATCATTCTTGTAAACCTGAAATTTTTGAAGATAAGTCTCTCTCATTTTCAAATGTCAAGGTATTGAACCTCGCATCGATGAAATCGGAGTTCGAACTTTGATGACATCGACACTTGTTTCGATTCCCTCGACCAGCTGGCAAAAGGTTTCAAAAGCGTATGACATTGAGTTTGTGTCATTGAGTGGCCAGTCGATGCAATCGAGAGTATACGCTCGATGATCTCGAACCCGCTCGATGATATCGAACTCTGTCATAAACGTGACTGTTTTATATCCGTTGGAACTTTTGCTTATATAAAGAGGGCTTATTTATTGTTGCTAGCAGAGAAAGAAGAGAGTGCTTTTGAGTGTTTTAACCTTAAATCATATACCCAAAGCCCTTTCTCTTAAGGGATTTCATCCTCCAATCCACTCTCATCATTGATATTCAATAGAGTGGATTAGGGAATGAACTTCCGCATTCAAGGATCCTCCAGCTATTACCTTAATGGCAAATCATTAAGCTCGGATGCCTTGAATGCATAGATGATTGGAATCACTTTACCTTCCTTATAAGAAAACATTTAATAGAGTAGGATTCCGTCTTAACCTTGACCCAACCTGTCACCATGTATTGGTACATCATCTGAGTTGTGGATCAAGAGAGCGAAGATTCTTCATCAACAAAAGAGGAGATCTTCGTCAAATGTGCTAAATGAGACTCATCCACTTATCTGTAAGTATCTAGAGTCCAGAAGACACTTGTAATAATTCCTTTCTGGGATTGGGTCTAAGGTGTTTCTCACCCTTGTAAGTCCTCGTAGGAGGCCTCTGGTGGGAGTGTATGTATTGGGTGCATTGTGTTGACTCTTGCTCTGTAGAGAGCATAAACAGTTAGGTTCCTTATGTGGATCCTTGGCCAGTGTGCCTAAAACCGGGTGCGTTATGTTGACCCTTGCTCGTGGAAGTATAAACAAAGGTTCCTTGTGTGGATCCTTGGCCAATGTGCTTAAAACTGGGTGCTATGTGTTGACCCTTGCTCAGGGAGCATAAACAGTCAGCCTAGGTGTAGTTTGTAAAGGTTGAAGGTGAACTTGATTTAAAACCTTAGGTTTGAGGTGAATCGCTGTGAAACCTCCTTAGTAAAATTCGGTACACTCAAGGGTTGAGTGCAGTTACCTGAAGTGGAGTAGACAAGTAGTCGAACCACTATAAAAATGACTATGTTTGAGATTATTATTGTCATTCATCTGTTTATGTGATTTCCTTGAATGCCTTCATATCTAATTATCAGATATCACACCTCACACACACGCACAGTCATATCCATCATAAACTAATTTGCATATTGTTCATCTTTCAAATAGTTTGTGATTGGATCCTCTACCGGGCTTAGAAGCTAGTAGAGTTACTCTTGAGTAATCCTAGTATATGCTTTTTATTAGGATTAGAGTGATAGGATTTTAAGTAAACCATATAAATTTTGAAAAGTCCTATTCACCCCCCTCTAGGACAAATTGTTATATTTCTACTTCAACTAAAGTGGTCTTTACCGCAATTTCAATTAGTATCAGAGCGGGTCTCTCTTTAAGGGCTTCACCACCTAGAGAGTGATCTTGACTGAAGTTAAAAATATGGTCAAAGGAGAGGGCTCATCAATCACTAGACCTCTAGTATTTGATGGGTCAAATTACGCATACTGGAAGGCTAGGATGCACTACTTTCTAAGATCTTTGGATCATGATGCTTGGGATATAGTTAAAAGTGGATACGTGCCACCATCTAAACAAATTGTACTTGACAGTGGCACAACCATCACAAAACCCAAACCTAAAAAAAATTGGACAACGTTTGACCAAAAAAAAATAGACTACTGAAGCAAAAGCTATGAATGCCATCTACTGTGCTGTGTCCCAAGACATTTTCAATCAAATAAGAATGTGTGGGACATCCAAAGAAGCATGGTATTTATTGGAAACAACCCATGAAGGCACAAGCACTGTGAAGAGATCTAAACTGCAACTCTTAACTTCATAGTTCGAAAGTCTCAGAATGGAAGAGCATGAGACCTTTATGGAGTTTTTTACAAAGTTGAATATCATTTGCAACTCCATGGATGGATTGGGAGAAAAAGTTTCAGTTCCTAAAATCTGTAGGAAAATACCGAGATCACTGCCGGAACGGTTTAATCCCAAAGTAACAACTATCGAAGAGTGTAGGAATATTGATGAAATGAAAGTAGAAGAACTGGTAGGTTCCCTACAAACTTTTGAACTACACTTCAAACAGATCCCAAAATCCAAAACAACTATCCTAAAAACTTCAAAGAAAACAATGAATGAAGATAGTGAAAGTGAAAAGGAAGATGAAGATGAGGAAGTGACTTTGCTAGCACAAAGATTCAGGAAATTCTTTTAGAAGAATCGAGGCCATCCCTCCAGAGGTAGAAAGGTGGACAACAAACCCTCTGCAAGAAAATTTGGTAAAAAGAACAAAAAACCACATTGCTATGCCTGTCAGAAGTATGAACACCTATCTACTGAATGCCCAAACAGAAAAACTAAGGGCAAGGCGATGGCTGCCACATGGGATGTTACAGAAGAGTCAAACTCAGAATCTAATGACTCAGAGAGTGATGGAGACCAGAAATCCTTGAAAATTCTTATGGTCTCCACTACTCCAATCATTCCCAGTGAATTTGAGAACAAGAAAGAACAGCAAGCCACTGAATCATTTCCATATGATAATGAAGAAACAGAGGAAGAAGAAATACAGGATAAACTACAGAATGCTTACAATCAACTCTATATTCATAGCATCCACATCCTGAAAAGACTTGGAATGTCTGAAAACAAAAAAGAATTGTTGTAAAGAGATCTGGACAAAACTTGGGAATTAATACACATCTAATCACTGATTTACAGCAATATCATTTAGGCAATGTTAAGTTGGAAAGAGTAAATTTATCCCTAAAAACAGAATCATCAAAGCTTACTAAACAAGTTGAATTATTAAAAGATGAAAATGAGCATCTCTAGAATGAGAATCACACACTCTGTTTTGACTTAGAGAAATCTAGAAAATTTGCTGAAATAAACTATAAATTTTCTCAGTGTGGTAAAAAGCTAGAAAAATTGTTAGGGATGGGTAGACGAGTTAAAGACAAGAATGGTCTAGGGTATGATAAAACTAAAACGAGAACTGGAAATGCAGCACCAATATCTGAAAAATCTTTGCTTTAGGTAGTAATGTAAGAACTACTCTTATTTGTCATTTATGTGGTGATTTGGGTCATTATAAGTTTGAATGCATGACACCTAGAAGGACTCCACATAACTTTGGTCAAAATCATATTGGTAAATTCAAACTGACCAGAGAAATACAGAATGTCAAAAGTCCACCTAGGAGATTGGTTAAAAGACATACTCATCCACCACCACTTAGAATGAATGACAGAATGAAGGAGTCAGAGGATCAAGTGGGCAAGATAAACATCAAAACTAAAACCACCACAGTTAAGAATTCTGTCTCAAGATGGATAGTGAAGGAAAAGCTGAACTGTCTATACTCTGAAACATGAAGCATGAAACAACAACTCCAGGTCATGGCATCAAGACCTGGATGGATGTGTGAAATGATGCATTTTTTGGCAATTATCATGATATATCTGAGGTTTCTATACCTCAAAAACTCTTTTTATGCATAAGCATAGCTGATGCTTATAATTGTGGTTTCACAGCTTTCTCTACTAATTTTGCTATGTATACAAGCTGATAAGAAAATATTGTATGATATGCATATCTAAAAGGTCATCGAAGTACACAGATCAATGTCATATTCTTCTCTTTGATAAGTCAGTCGATGAATCAAATGACTCCTCGATGACATCGAGAAAAGTTCAGTGACATCGAAGGACTCGTAGAATTAGAAGCATAGGTGCATGTACATGATATCAAGCAGATCCAAAGAAATCACACTTATCAGCAGTTAAAAGGATCATCAAGTATGTGGTTGGAACAACCTCCTTCGGTTTGTGGTACCCATTTGAAACATCTACAGTCATTGTTGGGTACTCCGATGCCGATTGGGCTGAAAATATAGATGATCTCAAATCAATCAGTGGTGGCTGCTTCTATATTGAAAATTGTTCGGTTCTTTGGCAGAGCAAGAAGCAAAATTCAATATCTCTGTCCACTGCCGAGGCCGAATATATTGCTGCAGGTAGTTGTTGTGCACAACTCCTTTAGATGAAATAAATGCTACTGGATTATGGGATTGAGCAATCCACAGTGACTCTCTTCTATGACAACACTAGTGCCATCAATATTTCAAAAATCATGTTCAAAATTCTCGGACCAAGCATATTGAGATTCGTTAGCATTTTATTCGAGAACTTGTTGAAGAAAAGATCTTTGTGTTGGACTGTGTTTACAGAAAGACAACTTGCTGACATCCTAACAAAGCCTCTTGATGCTAATAGTTTGGTGACCTCAAAAAATCTATTGGAATATGTGCAATTTGATAAAATACACAGGCAAAATGAGCTAAATTCACACTTCTGAGAACTGAGGTTCTCTCTCTCTCTCTCTCTCTCTCTCTCTCTCTCTCTTTTTAAATTTAAAAAAAAGGAGAACAATGAAGTTGTTTGGCTTTGGTTGAATGTACATGTGCAAAATAGGCATATTTCCTTGTACTAAGCATTGCCCATTATGTATGTCAAAGAAGAGTAAAGTTCAAAAAACCTTCAAAATTTTGACATATCCGATGACATTGAACCAGTCTCGCTGTCATCGAAGTTGTCTGAAACCTGACTAGTCGCCGTGGGAGATGAAACGTTCAGACACTCTGGAATGTGAAAAATCGTATATCAGGAAAGCACCTTCCAACGGTCATCGAACCTGACTGGTATCTCTAGTATATGTGAAGTTCCTCATTTTGTACAGACATTTTTATTTTTCATGGATGGGGAGAATGGTTGGAGATTTTTTTTTAGTCAAATGTGCCCATGGTTGGGCTAGATACTTGGTTAGTTTGGTAATTTTGTTTGGATGACTGTTATACTATTACCAAACTGGGGTAGTGTATACATGTTGAATATTTTTGAATGGCTGATTATAATTCACACATTTTTACTGCCATGTTTTACAACCCCTACTCTCTCTCTCGTGAATGATGCATGTGATATTTTGATCTACATATTGTCAATGCATACATAGTTGTTGAAATGTGATGTTTACATCTATCTTATATCACTGCTCTATTTGGTCTGCTGTGCATACATAGTGTCTGAAAATGATGTCTGATTAATCAACTGTTTTGATCATTACACATCTATCTTTTATATATGTATGCTATCTAGATGATTGGTTCTCTCATAATGCTTCAAACTTCAGTCAATATCAACTGTTATATCTTTGTCAATGACTGACAAAAAGGGGGAGAACAGTTCAAACACCCCGGAAGGAAAATTGTATATCTGTCTATGAATGGTGTTGCAGGTGTTAGGGGGAGCAGCTGCACTAAGATAGGGGGAGCAGCTTCTGAATGTATTGTGTATATGACATTGTTAGCATTGTACAATTGTGTAAAGAACATGTACACACAATTTAGGATGTCAGTATAGAAGCTAGTCTAGGGTGTTTTGGTATTTTGTCATGTAATTGACAAAGGGGGAGATTGAAAGTGCCCTGGTTTGTCAATTAGCGTGAGTGTTGAGTTAGCTAAACTGCAGAGCCTCATAGGAAGATCAATTCAAAGCGTCTACCTCAATTGGATGTGTGCAAGCTCGTCACAGGTAAATCTAAGCCTCACATCCCATGTCTCAAAATACTAGGTAAATAAAACCCTTAAAACAAGTTAGAACATCATAGGATTTTTAAGTTAAGAAAACTTTTTTTTTTTCAAAATCAGAAAATCTCTAAGTTTTCTTGCTTTATCGATTTTATCAATACAATGCTCGATATGATCAACCTGCGCTGTCGATGTCCTCGATGACAAAACGATTGCATTGGAATGAGGACAAAAGTGTCCAGCAACCACATATATCTCTGGATAGGATTTATCGATGTATCGATATACCTATCGATATCATCGATATTTAAATCTCGAGTCCATCGAAGGTGACTCTATAATGTCGATAGACAAATCTTTGGTGCTGCTGTTTTCACTTAAGAATATCATATGTGCATCGATATATCGAAGCCCTCCTCGATACCATCGAAGTTCAAATCTCGATGATATCGAAAGGTGCTCGATGATATCGGTCATGGGCACGAAGATTTCCAGCAAAGTATTTCAGGATAATTTATCTTTGATCGAGGGTTGCTTGGTAGAATCGATATTCAAATATCGATGATATCGGTACGGTTTCGATGGCATCGAACAGGGACAGAAACTGTCCAGCAAGCTTAAACGAAAATCCCTTGGAATTATCGATGCCTCGACACAGCTATCGATATCATCGATATTCAAATTCAGATGATATCGAAGGTCCCTCAATCATTCTCGTAAACCTGAAATATTTCAAGATAAGTCGCTCTCATTTTCAAATGTCGAGGAATCGAACCTCGCATCGATGAAATCGGAGTTTAAAATCCGATGACATTGACACTTGTTTCGATTCCCTCGACCATCTGACAAAAGGTTTCAAAAGCGTATGACATTGAGTTTGTGTCATCGAGCGGCCAGTCGATGCAATCGAGTGTATACGCTTGATGATATCGAACCCGGTCGATGATATCAAACTCTGTTATAAATGTGACCGTTTTATATCCGTTGTAACCTTTTGCCTATATAAAGAGGACTTGTCTATTGTTGCTGGCAGAGAAAGAAGAGAGTACTTTTGAGTGTTTTAATCTTAGATTTATACCCAAAGCCCTTTCTCTCAAGGGAGTTCATCCTCCAATCCACTCTCATCATTGATATTCAATAGAGTGGATTGGGTAATGAACTTCTGCATTCAAGGATCCTCCAGTTATTACCTTAATGGCAAATCATTAAGCTGGAATGCCTTGAATGCATAAATGACTAGAATCACTCTATCTTCCTTATAGGAAAACATTTAATAGAGTAGGATTCCATCTTAACCTTGACCCAACCCGTCGCCATGTATTGGTACATCATCTGAGTTGCTAATGAAGAAAGCGAAGATTCTTCGTCAACAAAGGAGGAGATCTTCGTCAAATGTGCTGAATGGGACTCATCCACCTATCTGTAAGTATCTGGAGTCCAGAGGACACTTGTGATCATTCCTTTCTAGGATTGGGTTTAAGGTGTTTCTCACCCTGACAAGTCCTCATAGGAGGCCTCCGGCGGGAGTGTACGTAGTGGGTGCGTCGTGTTGACCCTTGCTCTATGGATAGCATAAATAGTTAAGTTCCTTGTGTGGATCCTTGGCCAGTGTGCCTAAAATCGAGTGCGTTGTGTTGACCCTTGCTCGTGGGAGCATAAACAAAGGTTCCTTATGTGGATCCTTAGCCAATGTGCCTAAAACCGGGTGCTATGTGTTGACCCTTTCTCGGGGAGCATAAATAGTTAGCCCAGGGGTAGGTTGTAAAGGTTGAAGGTGAACCTGATTTAAAACCTTAGGTTTGAATTGAACCGCTGTAAACCTCCTTAGTAAAATCCGGTACACTTAAGGTTTGAGTGCAGTTACCAAGAGTAGAGTAGACAAGTAGTCGAACCACTATAAAAATGACTGTGTTTGATATTGTTAGTGTCGTTCATCTGTTTATGTGATTTCCTTAAATGCCTTCATATCTAATTATCTGAGATCACACCTCACACACACACACAGTCATATCCATCATAAATTAGTTTGCATATTGTTCATCTTTCAAATAGTTTGTGATTGGATCCTCTACCGGGCTTGGAAGCCAGTAGAGTTACTCTTGAGTAATCCTAGTATATGCTTTTTGTTAGGATTAGAGTGATAGGATTTTAAATAAACCATATAAAATTTGAAAAGTCCTATTCACCCCCCTCTAGGACATATTGGCATATTCCTACTTCAACTAAAGCAGTCTTTATTGCAATTCCACCATGATGCTCTAGCACATCTTGGTTGGTGTAAGGATATGGATGATGAGATGGTTGTTATGTACCAGACCCATACATGGGAGTTGGCCAATTTACTTGGAATAAAAGGTTGTAGGGTGCCGATGGGTTTATACCATCAAGAATTGCATAGATGGATTCACTGAGCAGCTGAAAGCCTGTTTGGTAGCCAAGGGATACACACAGACCCAATGAATTAATTATGAAGAGACGTTTTCTCCTGTGGTAAAACTTAACTTTATTCGAGTATTGATTTCTATTGCGGCTCTTAGGAACTAACCTCTTTATTTGCTGGATGTCAAAAATGTATTTCTTCATGGCGACTTACCTGAGGAAGTCTACATGTAGCAGCCACCTAGTTTTGCTGCTTAGGAGGAGTCTAGGAGAGTATGTAGACTTCGAAAAGCAATTTATGGCTTAAAACAGTATCTAAGGGCGTGGTTTGATAAGTTCAGTAAGGTGTTGTCGGCTTATGACTTCTTTCCGATGGGGTAGATGACTCAATCTTCATGAAGACAATGATAAGGGTATGATAATATTAATTGTATATGTCGATGATATCGTCATAAAAGGGAGCAACACATTTAGCATCTTAGAGCTCAAGAAACATCTTCTGAAGCATTTTAGACTAAGGATTTGGAGTTGCTTCGTTATTTCTTGGATATTGAGGTCGCTAGATCAAAGCTGGGAATTAATCTTTCCCGAAGAAAATATGTTCTTGATTTATTAGAGGAGACTGGCATGCTTGAGTGTAGAATGGTTAAGGCGCATATGGAGACCATTAAGAAGTTATTAGAAGAAAAATGAGAATTGTTTGATGACTTAGGTAGTTATAGAAGGATGGTAAGTAAATTGATATATCTTATCGTAACTTGATCATATATTGTATTCGTCGTCAGTATTGTGAGTAGGTACATGCACTAACCGAGAGTTCCGCACTAGGAGGCAATTCTTAAGATTCTAAGATATCTGAAGAAAGCACTTGGCTAAGAGATCTTATATTGGGCTAACAATTATCTTCAGATAAAGGTGTTTTCTTATGTTGACTGGGCATGTTCCATAAAGGATAGGAGATCCGCTTCAAGATATTGTACTTTTGTTGGAGGAAACATGGTCACTTGAAAAACTAAAAAGTAAAATGTGGTGGCCCGTTCCAGTGTAGAGGCACAGTACAGAGATGATGGGTCATGCAGGGTGTGAGATGTTGTGTCCCAAGTTCTTATTACTGGAGCTCCAATTGTTTTCAGGTGATCCTATGATGCTTTATTGTGACAATCAAGTAGCGTCCCATATCGCAAATAATCTAATATTCCATGAGAGGACTAAGCACATGGAGATTGATTGTCAGTTCATCTTTGAGAACACTTTTAAAGATATTACTACAGTTTATATTCAGTCCAAATCTTAGGTTGCAGATATCTTCACTAAAGTGTTACTATGTGCATGATTTTTTTAACTATATTCTGTTGGGATTTTGGCCTGTGGAATCATACAGATCTAGATCTAGGATAGGAATCCAATGGCACTGTAACGCCCTGAAAATCGAGGGTCGAGCATAAGCTCCACTCTCGAGTTCCAACGCATCACTTATGTAACATAGATAATGATGATTAAATGTTGTCCGTGTTAGTGCATTAAACATGAGTGAGATTACACCAAAACAACATATCATACTCTAGAGACAGTTAAATTATGCAAGTGGAAGAACTGTGATAGATATATAAAATATATAAACTGTTGTAAGTCTCCAAAGTGTGAACATGTTACCAGGTTAAATATATACATGTATATTTCCCAAAATGGACCAAAAATGAATATACATGTGTGTTTTAAAAAGACAAAATAGCAAAGGTAATGGCATCTAGTTAACATCCCAGAAGTCCCCGTCGATCAGGCCACGGCTCACATGAACCTGCCTGAAAACTGGATGAAAGAGAATGCCTCCTCGTCATCCTCATAGTCCGGCTCCGCCTCGTAGGTATTGCCACCACCTACAACTAAGACAGAGTCTGGTTGGTGTTTAAAACACCGTCCCAGAATGTGGAAATGAGTGATCAACTCAGTGGAACAATAAAGCAAAGGTTAACATGTTTTCAATTCAATCAAGCAATAATGATAAAACAGTACAACAAATATGTCCTAGATACTCTTGTTAATGCAAAAATGACATGTGATAATGATGCATGCCCTCGTCTACACTCCCTTAGCGTCTTCATCTCATGGCGCGCATGACAAACTCCCAAAAGTGCTCTTCCTCGCCAAAGCACATGCAGTGCGGTACATGCTCATGTTAGTCAATACTTAATTAGATTGATTCATACAGCAGTGTTGGGAAGCCAAGGTACCTCCCTTGTATTATTTGCCCAAACAATGATCCATTCTAAGGTCGTCAGTCCTAGTAAATCTCATACGATGTTGCGGTTTTAGGTTGCTACAGAAGGCTCGTCACCTGATCAGTGTAATCCTAGTTTATAGTTTAGTGGCTACGGAAAGGCTCGTCGCCTCAACATAGTCTTAGAGTATACTCGAGATCACTACAAAGGGCTCGTTATCTGATCAGTGTAGGCCGACAGCTCAAATACAATGTCCCATACCACCGTATCCAGCTCACGAATCTGTGTTGCTCACTGGACACTACGGGGAGGCTCGTCGCCCCAGCGTAGGCCGACAGCTCGACCACGGTGTCCCATACCACCATGATCGACTCATGAGTCTTAGCGGATCGAGGTACCAAAGTTAACGGGGCTTCTCACTGGTAGTTTGGTACCTTAGATTCAAGAAGTAGCGTTCATACATGGTGAACATACATTGGGTCAATCCGTTTACTTTACGAGCGCGACTGGTACGGGCGCACATCAAGTTAATCGACATGAAGTGTGTAAGCACGCCGTGTGGCCTAACCACTGTCGACAACCAAAGTATGGCTCAGATTCATCGGACACGTTTTGTGTGGCGAAACAAACTCAGCCACCAAATTAGGATCCGTTACCGATTGCCTAGACTACATCGTAGCCCCAACTTCAAATAAGATAGGAATACATATGTGCTAGTCCAAAACAACATGTAGCAACTAACTTAAATCTAAGTTTCATTTGAGCATTTCAACAAACACATAGTGTACATATTAACATACATAGGCATTCAACCATAAAACACGTAGTAATAATATAGGAAACTATAACCATAGTTAAGGGAAATGAGAATTCTATCTCAACACCCTCATTACATGCATTTCAATAGGTATTTCCTCATTGAGGCATTTTATCAAACACGTAGGCTATACATTTCAACATATACAGATTAGACTAGAAATAACATATATCCTGGCAAGCTCTTTTACAAAAGAGTTGTCACGTACTCAACAAGTATATATTCATCGTTAATAATCATGGCAAGCACAAATCCAAATTCCATACGTATTCGATTATTTCAACAAATACATAGAATACGCTATACTTGACATAGTTCATACGTATTCGTAAAGTGAAACAAACATCACGTTTTGCATGTGAAATGACACTCATGTCAGTAATAAATCATTAACCGACATTGAAAGTCTTGAAAACCATAACCTAAATGTATATAGTCCGCACCTTTCGTCGGTAAACTCGTAATGGATTCAGTTTGAACACTCTCGCCTTGTAAACTAAACTTTGGATACCTAATCAATGAAACAGGTTAGCTATTTCACCGATCTGCGTATTTGGATTCCTAAAACAGGTTTGGGTTAGAATTTCTTACCCGAAAATGGAATTAGAATTGCTGAAGTAGCTACATAGTAGCGTTGATTCGATATGTTGTACAGCAGGGAGGAATCTCTGTAACAAAACCCAGACTTCCCTCACTTCTTCTCTCTCTTTCCTTCTCTTTCTTTTCTTTTCTCTCCCTAGGGTTTGCAAATTCGTGTGGGGAGAGAGAATGAGGGTTTTAAGCCCTTATATAGGCTCAGATGTGAGCCCAATGGCTCTAGGGTCATGGTATACGTATATTATAGCCAAAATCTGTCTGTTTCGACTCAACGGAGCACTTTCGAAGGCCCCTTTTCTGAGCGCAGTCGGACTTAAGCTCCTTGACCTTGGATCCAGGTCCAGTTAAGTTTTCGGTCCGATCGGATTTACAGATCGGTCGTGGCAGACCAGTTTCAATTCAACGGTCACCGATGCTCGATCAGGGCCACAAGTGTACTGACATGTGCTGGAAATTTTTCCTGATCCGAGGGTGTAATTGGGTCAGATTCTAACGGTCTGAATCGTTAGATTTGGCCCGCAAGGGAGACGACTCAATCACTTAAGTCTCAGTTCATTTTCTAAAGATATTCGCGTTTCTCATACACTTCGCTCCGGGCTCAAGTTGTACGTTTTTGGATACTGTTAGGACTTGATTTCTGAGATGGTTGTCAAGCCCAGCAAGGCGGTCATAACCGTATAGTTTCATAGTAATCGGACTTTCGACGCGCGGTCCAGGTCTGATACGGAGTTTCGGTGTGCTCCCGAGAGCAATTGGGATTAGAGATTGATTCTAAGTTTTAAGGTAATATAGCAGTAATGATTTTGCACTTTTTGGGTCTTGCAGATCATATTTAAAGTGATTAGTGCTAATTTCACAGGTACTCTAGTTTAGCACTAGCTAATTCTCTCTTAATTTCTAAAGGATTTGGTCCTGGGTGATTTCTGCCTGAGGTGAAACTCGGGTCTTTGTACGGATTTTTCCGAGATGTTACAAGCACCAAGCACATACAAGAGAACACACAGATTTAACGTAGAAAACCCTTACGGGAAAAAAACCACGGCACAAAGCGACATAATTCCACTATGAAAGCATCAATTACAAAAAGAGAGGACTTACCCGATTCGAACAACCTCGAATCTCACCCTTGCTATATCCTTTGATAACCATAAAATCCTTTAGAATACCTTTAAGAAGCCTTAAAATTATTTCACATCCCCTAGAAAAACTCTAGGGACACCTATTTATAGTTTAGGGCAACTTCCCTTTCGCACCCTTGCGAAAACCAATTCAAATTTCCGCAGTCCGCATCAAATCCGAAAATGAATCTGCGTAACCTCCACTAGTCGAGCGGACTGCATGACTGGTCAAGGGACCCCCTCGACCGGTTGTGCATGGGCCACAACCAGTCGAGCACCTTGGAACCCCAAAAAAGATGCTCGATGGACTTTGAGTCGAGCACTGCTCGACTAGTCGAGCAGCTCCCACGACCAATCGAGCCAGGCTCACGACTAGTCGAGCAACCCCAAAAAAGTCAGATTGAAGGTTTCTGACAACATATTCTAAGCTGGGCACAACAAATATCTATGATCTAACTTGAAATAGAGTATTAAAGGAGAAACATTATATTTTACATGATTTTACTGACCTCCATATTTTATTAATTTATTAATATAAATTAGAAAGAAGAGTTTGACTTTTTTCCAATCTTAATTAATTTAATAATAGACATCACCATTCTTTGAAATCCATGGATAGGTCATGGATGGCAATGAATGGGCGCATGTGCGTCTCTAAAGATCTCTAGGAATTTACGGCCACGTGTACATATACCTACCTGTCATTCTTAGTAGAATAGCACTGAAGTTTGCATCGTGTAATCTCTAAAGTTGTCATGGTACAGGCCATGGTTTAGCCTTGATTGCAGCCGTCCATCTCTGCCATGTCAGCAGTTAATCTCCACCATTTCTGATTATCGGATAACTTCGTTGTCCGCATCTCTGCATCGCCAGTCATCACTAGCCTTAAAATAACACATTAAAGAGGAGAGACAGAGAGAGTGACTTTGCCTTCCTCTTCTTTACCTTTTATTTTGCCTTTCATCTGGTACTTTGTGGGTGCACTGAAACACTTACAATCATTACACCATTATTTTATTGCTAGTGTCCATCTAATTTCCAGCAAATCAATTATCATCTAATCCATCTTGGTACACCTGTTGACCTACAATCATCACCACTTGATGGGATTTGCATATTCCTACTATCATTCGAACCATATCCTTCTATTTGGATGGACATGTGTATATTTGTCAAGATCTCTCGTAGATTTAAGTCTTGTATTCGTAGTTGTTATTCTTAGTGGAATGACACTCAAGTTTCACCCATGTTGGCTCAGTAATTATCAATGATGTGATAAAAAATAGAGATGGTTTGGTTTCTGTTAAAAATAAAAGTCTATGATTGAATGGAGATTATTAACCTTTTGATCCAAATTCAATTTTAATCATACACATGTGGCCTAGATCACTGGACAGATTTATAGGCCAGAATGGCTCTAGCCTGATGGGTGGCCTAGATCACTCTAGTTTCAACCAAAAACTAGAGTGAATATGACTATCCATGTATTGAAGAATGCTCACCTATCCACCATTTCTCACTAGTTGTCACGAGAACATTTTAGAACTCATTTCTAAGTGATATGAACCTAAAATCTATACCGTTCACGTGATACAACACTCGTAGAACCCACATGCCCAAACTTTTACCATGATCCAAAACCTCAATGGGCCATGACAAAAATAATAATAATAATAAAAAAATAAAATAAATTCTCTTGATTTGACTATCACTTTCGCCATCGCCCAACAGAGTTTTGGATCAAGTTAATAGTTGGGCCCTTGGGTTTCAGGTGGTGCTGCATCACGCGAATGGTTCGGATTTTGAGCTCATATCATGGAAGATGAGTTCTGAAAAAATTTTCAAGAGAATTGGTGGGCAGGTGAGCATTGGCATACATATGTACAGGGTGTATAAATTATATATAAATAAGATTAAAATAAAAAGAAGAAGTTTAATCAACTTATTAAACTTTTTATATGCATGAGTAACATATACAAGTTATCAAGTAGTGAGTTAATATCCTTCTACCTCTCTCAGTATTTTCATTTTCAGGTGTTCTTCATATAAGTTAATCGGCCTAGCTTTGTTAAAATATTTCACCTTCTCAAAATTATCATTGCGGCACTAATCTACATACGGACAAATATGTTTAATTTGGCTTGCCTAAAAGAGTGAGTTGTCTACCAATCTCCTAACTTAAGGATTTGAAATGTTGATGCAACTATACCTGTTTTATCATACGTGTGTGTAAGCGTGTGTGGAGTTTAAAATGGAGTTTTGCCAACTGAAGTAGTGTTTTTATGAAATCAGAGCCATGAAAAAAAGTGAACCTCAAGATCATATCACCCAACATGAAAATCAGGCTGATGACGGACGAAATGATGGTTTAACTTTCTAATACGAGGGCATCTCGTTTTCCTGCCAAAGTGACACTAGTAGAAAATTCAATCCGTACAAGACTTAGGGCCAAGCATGAAGATCACCTCACCATAAAGTAAGATGATGCACTCAATGACAAGTGTTCATATGGACCCATCTTCAATTGCAAAACATGGATTCATTAAGGCAGGAGAAACATTGAGTTCACTGAGGCCTGATGTGGTAAGATTTGAATGAGCTACATGTACGACAGCCAGTCATACAAAGCATGTTTGAAAGTAATTTCGTATTAGGCAAAATAGAAAAAGCATGGGTAGCAACTTTGTAAGTGAGGTCCTAACAATGGGGTCCACCTTGACAGGTGTTGCATATTCGCAGCCATCCTTCTATTTTGTGGTCATTTTAGGCATTGTAAAAAAAATGAGGCAGAGATAAATCTAAGGTAGGCCACACCACAAGGAAACAATGGCACCTATCATTAAAAACTTCCTTGTACCTATTGTAATATTTATTTGCCATCTATTCCGTTGATAAGGTCACGATGACCTCGATGGGAAAACGAAATTAGCAGCTTGATCCAAAATTTTTGTGGTTCCTAAAATGTTTTTAGGGTGCGAATTCAATCACTATTGTGTTGTTCACCTGATATTTGGATCTGCCTTGTTGTTGGAAGGATACCGTAAAATAATCTTGCAAAATGGATGAACAGTGTGGATATACAACACATATATTAAGGTGGGCCCTAATCTTTTACCCCGGCCTCACATGATCCGCGCACTACGCTTCGTGTAGTTACTCAACTGATGGAAGATGGACCAATCAAGTCCCACCACGTCAAGCCTCGTCAAATCTCACGGACACGGATTTCCTGCGAAAGCCTTTAGCAGGAAGTTCCTGCGCTGGGAACCCAAGTGGGGCCTGCAGTGATGTTTTTAAGGAATTTGCTTCGTCCATCCGTTTTGTGAGCTCCTTTAAGGAGAGTAGACCAAAATCGAAAAGAATCCAAGACTCAAGTGGGCCATACTAAAGGAAAAGGTATTTAGGGAAATTCCTACCATTGAAACCTCCCTGGGTTCGACAGTGATATTTACATGCCATCCATACCGTTAATAACGTCATTACTACTGGGATGAACTGAAAACACAAATATTAGAATAATTCAAAACTTTTGTTGGCCCACGAATATTTCAACTGTGGACGTTCAATTATCCCATTTTCGGCTCACTTGAGTATCGGATACGGCTCATTTTTGGCCTCATATCCTAAAATACACTAAAAAACAGATGGACGGGGAGGATTTCTCACAAACATCATAGCGGGTCTCACCTGGGATCCCAGCACAGGAACATCCTGCGAAATCTCATTACGTCAAGCCTTAGCAGCTTCGTTGAATCCGGTTCCGGGGGGCGCGGATTGGATACTGACAAGGATTGTAAGGGTGCGGATTACCTACTACCCCACCCGCTAGAGCTTGGGACGGGCTGGACGTGTAGCTCGCTGAGGGGTGGTAAGTGGTTACGTCAGAAGGCACGGGGCCACGTCGGTAAGCGGAGGCGTTGGCTCACATTTACACTCGGTCCACATAAAACCCCAACTCGTCCTGAGCTCAGGACAGGCAGGGGTAGTACCTAATCCGCGCCCGCCCTGGGCGTTCAAGGGTAGTACCGAATCCACACCCAACGCCGATAAGTCCAGCCCGTCCTGAGCTCTGGATGGGCGGTAGGGCTGAAAGTCATGCGGGTTGGGTTGGGTTGGATCGGGTTGGTGCTTAACCCTAGCCCAACCTAAGGTTCCGGTACCTCAACCCTAACCCAACCCAACCCAACCTCGAGTTGGAAATTCTCAACCCAAGTGGGCTCGATCGGGTTAGTCGGGTTGGTCGGGTGGATACATGCTAGTATTTTCGTTATTACATTAGTCTATTATATTTCAACACACTTATTTTTTGTATATATGATTTTATTAATTATATATGTAATTATTTATTGTAAAGAATTTCATTTTTTTTTTTTATAAATAAACAAGCTAAAATATAAGACAACTACTCCCTTAAAAGCCGTGTTGTGTGGCATGCAATCTATATGTACCAATGAAACTTGACAGCACTAGAATTTCTTGTGCCTTCAACACCGATGATCCACACTCAATTATAATTTATAAGTAACTTACATATTGATCGGGTTCGGGTTGGGTCAGGCAACCCGAGACATCAACCCAAGCCCGACCTAAGTTTTATCGGGTTGGTGTTTTATAGCCCAAGCTTGAGATCGGACTCGATACATCTTGCCCGAGCCCAACCCAATGTCGGGTCGGTCACGGGTCGGTCGGGTTGAACCCGCCCAACTTTCAGCCCTAATGGGCATGGGTAGTACCGAATCCGTGCCCAGGGCCGACATGCCCAACTGGCGCATCATGCAAAGAATATTAACTTATGAATAAGTTAGATCTCAAAAATACATCACAATGGGCCTTATAAATGTTTCAATGGTGGTGTCACTGCTCCCATGGTGTTCTGTGGTGGGTCCACTTGAAATTTAGATCAATCTCATTCTCTTTGTAGTGCAGTAAAACAATCTCTACAACTGGTTGGACGGTATACAACACATGCATCATAGTGGGGCTCAAGTAGCTGGGTGACATCACTTAGCCATTTGGATACTGACAAGCCAGGCACGGATTTGGTACTACCCCTGCCTGTCCAGAGCTCATGACGGGCTGGACGTGTAGCCCTTAATTAGTGGAGAGTGGTTACGTCAGATGGCAGAGGACACGTAAGCAAATGGAAGGGAATTTTTTGGAAAACTCCTAGCGTTTCTTTTTTTTTTTTACCGTCTTCAGCTGAAGTGATGTCATCAACTTATGTGGGCCCCACCATGATGTATGTTTTGTATCCACACTATCCATCCATTTGGAGAGGTAATATTAGGGCATAATATAAAGAATCCTAATATAAAGAATGAGTCAGATCCAAAGCTCTAGTGGACCCCACCACAGAAAACAATGGGGAAATTGACGCCCACCATTAAAAAGTTCCAAAGGCCATGAAAGTTTTCGATCAAGCAGATATTCATGTTTTCCTTATTTCATGTCTACTTTAGCACATGAGCAGGTTGGATCTGAAATAAACATTATGGTGGACCTTCGAAGGGTTTTAATTGTGGGTGTCATTCTCTCCACTGTTTTCTGTGGTGGAGTCCACTACAGCCTTGGATCTGCCTCATTCCTTTTATCATACCCTCAAATGATCTCTCAAAATGTATGAATAGTGTGGATACAAAAAATACATCATGATAGGCCCACAGAAGTTGGTGAAGTCACTTTGGTAGCCAGGCTCGCTGCTCAACCTGTTAGTAGCTGATTCACGAATCCCATCCAGGTAATTGCAGGAAGTGGATTGCTTACTGAGTAACGTACGCTAACCGTACCGAGTAAACTCTATAGGGTCCACCGTCATTCATGCATTGTATAAACTCCGTCCATCCATTTTATCATGTAAATTTAGGGCTTTAACCTAAATATTAAGCATATCCAAATCTCAAGTGGACCACACCACTGGAAATAGTGTGAATTGAAGTCTACCATTGAAAAATTCTTAAGAGGCAACATAAGTTTTAGATCAAGCTGATATTCGTGTTTTCCCATCATCCATGTCATTGTGATCTTATGAACCGTTTGGATGACAAATAAACATCACTAGGCCTTAGAAAGGTTTCAATGGTGGAAATAAATAATTCTACTGTATCCTTTAGCATGGTCTATTTAAGCTTTAGATATACTTCAAATTTGGGTTGAACTCCTAAAATGATCTAAAAAATAAGATGGACAGCGTGTATAAAACACATGAATTGGGCCCAACAGAGTTTACTCAATATAATAATAGCCTACTCAGTACGCAATCCGATTTGGTAATTGTATTTGGATTTCTTGGAATGCACGTTATCTATTTGGTGCGTGGATTGAAGTGATGTAACCTAGTTCTGTGGCCCCACCATGATATATGTTTTGTATTCACACTTTCCATTCATTTAGAGATATCATATTTGGGCATGGTCCAAACAATGAGTTAGATCCAAATCTCGAGTGGACCCCACCATACAAAACAGTGGAGAGAGCTACCCCCATCATTAAAAAGTTCCAAGGGCAACAAAAGTTTTTGATCAAGCTGTTATTAGTGTTTTCCTTTCTGTCATGTCTGAGTTAATACATGAACAGGTTGGATCTCAAATAAACATCTTGGTGGACCTTCGGAAGGTTTCAACGGTAGGCATCACTCACCCCACTGTTTTTTTGTGGTGGGGGTCCACTCTAGCCTTGGATCTTACTTATTCTTTGTATCATGTCCTAAAATGATTTCTACAAATGTATGGACGGTGTGGATACAACACATGCAATATTGTGGGGCCCACAAAACTTGGCTTTGTTACTTAAGCAGTGAGTCTCGCTATTCAACCTCCGTACACGGTAAAAGGTAGAAAACAGAAAAAAATAAATAAATAATAAATAGGATACGGTTGGGGTTATCTATGAACCGAGTGTAAACACAAGCTAACGCCTCCGTTTACCGACGTGGCCTCATGTCTTTTGACGTAACCACTTACCACCACTCAGCAAGTTACACGTCCAGCCTGACCTGAGCTCCAGACGGGCGGGGGCAGTATCTAATCCGTGCCTGTCGGCCCTTTTGCGCAGCTCCAGAAAACAAGGCAAGGATCTAATGCCCAGGAATCATATACCGTCGTAACCAGTGGATATAAGCGTATTGTTACAAAGGATTCTATACTTCAATGATCCAGGACGCACAGGTATCATTGTTGATTGGGGTTGAAAATGGGAGTGGATTTTGTTTGATTGTATACGAACACGTCATTTTGTATTCAAAAGATATGGTGTCGAGCTTACCGGTTGCAGGCTTAATGGTGGTAATAGAGAGAAAAGAACAAGAGAAAGGAAGAAAAGAAGAAGAAAAATGGTGGTTCAGTTAGAGGAGAAGAAAGAAGAGTGGAAGAAAATTAGATTTTTCTTAATTTCTTATAATCACGTGGCTTTATAGGCTTTATTCTAAGATCCTTTATTTTTTCAAATTATTAAAATTATGTTGAAATTTTGGTTTAAAAATAAATAAAGTTTGATTTTTTATTTATATTTATTTTTTATATATTTTCCCTATAAAATGATTTTTTTTGAAAAAAAATTTAAAGAAAACATAGGTTTGCTTTAATCCCATGGATAAAGTGGGGAAAAGTTTTTTGTTTATAAGTGTTTGAGTGTGGAGTATTCTTACATGGAGAAATAGAGGAAGTGATGTTTGGTTTGCGTGTTCGGATGTTACTGGAATACATGTGCACGGGTGTGACTAGTGTGACTATAGTGATGCTAGATAGCGCACTTCGCACGTGCTCATCGTGTCGCAAAGTGGTTGTTCCTTGCGCGAGATGATGTAATCGTTGTTGGGGGCCGTTACACAAAACCTTAGGATCTAGTCTCCCAAAAAATACCAGAATTATGGGATAATAGAGCAATAAAATAAATCAAAGCATAAACCACACGACACAAGAGATTTTTACGTGGAAAACCCTCAAAGAAATAAAAACCACGGGACCTCGTCCAAATTAATAATCCATTATGAAGTGAAACGTTACAACCGATCATAAGCACACACCGCTTGAATCAAACTTTCTTCACTCACACAAGAGTGGATAAACAATAAGAGAATAAAAGAAAAACGAAGAGATCTCACCGATCACGAGGACGTAGAAGCGCTGAGACATGGGCTGCGAAGTAGATCACCTCTATGAGCAGAACCTCCATTCCACAAGCTTTCTCTCTCTCTCTCTCTCATACACACACACCCCTCTTTTGATAGCCCTAAGCCCTCCTAGAAAACCTTTAGGAAACCTTAAAATACCCTAGGATTCACCTCAATCCTGCATACACCCCTTTATATAGATTTAGAAAGAAGTAGAATTGGAATATGAAACCAAAATCGCAGAATCTGCGTTTCTGCAAATGAATCTGCGTAAACCTTCAATGTTATCGAAGGCCTTCGATGACATCGAAGGCCTTTGATGACAACCTTCGATATCATCTAAGGTCTTTCGATGCGTAACGTCTCGAAAAAATTCGTACAAAGACCTGAGTACCACCTTAGGTAGAAATCACTAATGATCGAATTCTTTGGAAATTAGACGAGAATTAATTAAGTACTAAACTGAATTAATTAGTAGATTAGCTTGAACCACTTTCTATACGAACTGCAAGACCCAAAGCCAGTAGAATCGTTAACTTTACATTGCCTAGAAACCCAGGATCAGTCTCAAAACCCAGTTGCTCTCGGGAGCATATTAAAACTCCGTATTGGACCTGGACCGCGCGTTGAAAGTCTGATGACCGTGAAACTATAAGGTTATGAACGCCTTATTGGGCTTGACAACCATCGCAGGATCGGGCTCGAACAGTATCCACAAACGCACAACTAGAGCCCTGAGTAAAGTGTGTGAGAAATGCGAATATCTTTAGAAAATGAACTCATATTTAGTGAATTGGTCCGTTCGCTTGCAGGCCAAATTTAAGGTTTTAGACTGTCAGATTCTGACCCAACTACACCCTTAGATCAAGGAAATTTCCTTACACATATCAGTGTATTTGTGACCCTAATCGAGTGACAATGACCGTTGAACTGAAACGGGTCCTCCACGGTCAATCCACAAATCCGATTGGACTGAAATCTTAACTTGACATAGATCCATGGTCAGGAAACTTTCTCCAGATCGTACGTAGGAAATAGACCTCTAGATGAGCTCCGTTGGCCCGAAACAGACGCCTTTTAGCTATAACCTAAGTATACCATGGTCTTGGGGCCATTGACATCACTTTTAGGCCTATTTAAAGCCCTAAACCCACCTCTCTCATTCCATACGAATTTCCTAAAACCCTAGGAGAGAGAAGAGAGAAAAGAGGAGGAAAGAGTGAGGAGAAGAGAGAGAGAGAGAGAGAGAGAGAGAGAGATAATTGCTAGGATTCATTCCCACCACTCCACGTGCCGAATTATCTCTCCCGTGTCGCTACACCATCGAATCCGAATCTGATTTGGGTAAGAAATCCTAACCCTAATCTGTTTTGGGAATCCGAATAGAGGAAACGGTGAAATAGCTAACCTATTTCATAATTTAGGTAGCCGTCGTGCCGTAGCAAAAGACGTAGTGTACAAACCGAGTTCGTAATTGGCGTATCGGCGAAAGGTGCGGACTATAAATGTTTAGGTTATGGTTTTTAAGGCTTTCAATGTTAGTTAATGATTTATGACTAACTTAATTGCTGTCACATGTACTTAGATACGATACTTTTCGCGTATTACACATATACGAACTATGTTGAATATAATGCATTTCATGTGTTTGTTGAAATGTTTGAAAGAATATGGAATTATGATTTGTGCTTGCCATGATTATTAATTGAGAATAAATGATTGTTAGATGTGTGACAACTCCTTTGTGAAATGATTTGCCCTAATATATGTTATAACTAATTTATTACATGTATGTTGAAATATGTAGTATAAGTGTTTGATAAAATATCTAAATGAGAAATTGTTTGATGAAATGCATTTATGAAAGGTGTTGAGATGAGATTCTCAATCACCTTAGCTATATAAATAGATCCCTTCATGTAATTTAAATTCGGCTATGTGATTTATGTATGATATTATGTTCGCTATGTGTTTTATAAAATGCTAAATTAATTACAATGCCTGAATTGTCAGTTCAATACTGCTATGACTATCATATGTGAATGATGTCGCATTGGAGTGTGATTGGGACTATGACGTAGCCCACGCAATCGGTAATAGTTTCCAATTGAGTAGTCGAATTAGTTGCGCCACATGGATACGTTCGATGAATCCGAGTCGTACAGTGATTATCGACAGTGGCTAGGCCACGAGGAGTGTGTATGCACTCTATGTTGATTAATTTAGCGTGCGCTCGTATCAATTGAGCTTGTCAAGTAACCCGATTGGCCTAATGTGTGTTTACTATATATGGATGCTACTGCTTGAATCTAAGGTACCACTTACCAATGAAAAGCCTGTTTAACCTTAGTACTACGATCTTCTAAGACTCATGATTCGGACATGGTGGTATGGGACACCGTGGTTGAGCTGTCGGCCTACGCTGGGGTGACGAGCCTCCCCGTAGTGACCAGTGAGAAACCCAAACTTCTGAGCCGAATACGGTGGTGTAGGACACTGTATTCGAGCTGTCGGCCTACGCTAAGATGATAAGTCTTTCCATAGTGACCTCGAGTATAAACTAGGCTTATGTTGAGTTGACGAGCCTCTCTATAGCGACTTGAACTTGCCTATCCACAGCATTTCAATCAAGGGTGATGTTGCCTTATAACTTGCCTATCGTATGTGATTAATTAGGATTGACGATCCTATATGGATCATTGTTTGGGTAAATGATATAAAGGGATGTACCTTAGCTTCCCGAATCTGCTATATGAATAAGCCAAATAAATTATTTGGCTAACACGTTCATGCGCCGCATTGCATGTATCTTTTGCGAGGAAGAGCACAGTGGGAGTTTAATATGCACGACCGTGAGATGATGTCGCTGAGGGAGTGCAGGCGAGGGAATTCATCATTATCGCATACCATTCTTACATTAATCAGAGTAGTTAGGACATGACTGTTGTACTGCTTTATCATTACTGCTTGACTGAATTGATAACATATTAACCTTTGCCTTATAGCTCCACTGAGTTGATCACTCACTCCCACTCTGGGATGGTATTTTAAAACACCAACCAGACCCTGTTTTAGTTTCAGATAACGGCGAGGCTTGCGAGGCAGAGCCCGACTTTATGATGACGAGGAGTTCTCCTACATGCAACTCTCTGGCGGGTTTATGTAGACCTAGAGTTGCGTCGCAGGGATTACAAGGATACAGACTAGTTGAACATTACACTTTATCGTTTTGTAAATTTTAGAATTATACATGTAATTATTTAACCTGGTGACATGTTCATACTCTGGAGACTTACAACCACTGATGTGCTTTATATATCTATCATAGTCTTCCGCTTGCATAATCTAATTGTCTCTGGAGTATGATATGCTGATTTAGTATAATCTCATTCATGTTTAATGCATTGATGCGGACAACATTCAATCATCATTATTTATGTTGCATAAGTGATGCGATGGATCTCAGGAGTAAAGCTCTGCTCGACCCTCGAAATTCAAGGTGTTGCATGATGATATCGAAAACGGACCAAAACTGTCCAGCGACCAGGGGTGAAAATTTCCGAAAATACTCGATGACATCGTCAGACTTTGATGTCATTGAAGCTGGTTCGATATCATTGAACCATGACCGCAATCAGTAGAAAATCCCCATTAAATCATTCCCTTTTTGACTTAGGAGGAATTCACCTTCTTCAAGCCAGCCAAGTTTATACAAACCTCAAACTTGCCCTTGAGCAATGTCTTGGTCATCATGTCTAACCCGTTATCGTCCGTATGGACCTTCTCAAGCTGTAACACCTTCTGTTCCAAAGTATCCCTGATTCAGTGATACCATATCTCTATGTGTTTCGACTTGAAGTGTTGACTTGGATTCTTGCTCAAGTGTATAGCACTTTAGTTATCGCAATTGACCACATGCTGCTCTTACTTAAGGATAAGTTCCTGTAGGAATCTCTTCATCTAAAGCATCTCTTTACATGACTCTGTGACTGCAATGTACTCGGCCTCTATCGTCGACAATGTTACGACCTTCTGTAGCTTTCTCTGCCAAGAGGCTGCTCCCCCTATAAACGTGAACATGAACCCTGATGTAGACTTCCTGGAGTCTATGTCACTTGCCATATCTACATCTGTGTAGCCCTTTAACACAGGTTTTCTGTAAGGCTCATATCTTAAACCGAACCATCCCGTAGGCTTCCGTGGTCCCTCCGGTCGAATTTTGACAACCCTTGACCCGTATTCGACTTTTGCGCACGATCCTAAACAAAGTATCGCATGTCAGGGTCGGCTCGACCCGAAACTTGTATCTTAGCGACCGCGCCATCGCCACGGTTCCAATGCCGTGACTCTCGTACTGATCCGATACCTAAGCTAAAAGATGCAGGCCCACGTTCATTTTGAAGAAAACGCCGAGCATTGTAAATTTCGAGGGAATCTCTACAACATGTCCCATTAATCAATCAATCAATCAATGTCAAGTACAAGCCATACCCCAAGTACATCACCCATCCCTCCTTTTTCCAAAAGTCAACCCTCTCTCTCCCCTCACCATCTCTCTTTTACACAATTTTCGACTAAGCCCATGCTTCCCCATCTCCTTTCCTTACACCCACCACTCCATCCATCATTTTATCTATTATTTTTCTCCCTTTCTCTCATTTCTCAAAAATATCCCAAGCAACCCAAATACCACACGTCCAAGCTCCTCTCTCCTAAGCCAAGTGCAGCCCACCCTCTCATCTCTCATCCCCACCATCAAAACTCCATCAACCACCATTAAAAGTGATGGCAAGAAGCATAGGAGTCCAAGTGATCAAGGAGGAGTGTAATAGGTGGGTGATCCACCGCTAATTCTCATTTTTTGGGGCCACATGTGGTGGGACCCATTTGAAGTATGTAATGTAAGAAATGGAGGGCCCATAGTGGCGGGGTCCCTCCTCTCCATTACCGTCTCTCTCTCTCTCTCTCTCTCTCTCTCTCTCTCTCTCTCTCTCTCTCTATCCTCCCCCTAGAATGAAGTGAGCCCCACCAATTTGTGTTAAATCTACTCAATCCATCAGATGGTGTGGCCCACCGCATTTTAGGAGAGATCCGCCGTCTATATAGCATATATAGTATATTGTATTTATATTATATCAATATTATATTAATATTATATATATATATGCATAGTGGGCCACGTTCATGTGGGACCCACCATGATGCCTGTGTTATATCCAACGGTCCAGCGTCCAGGGACGCTAGATGTGGCTCCACCATGAAGCGTGAACTGATGTGGGGGTGTGAGTGACAGTGTGGTGTGAACTGACGTGTGGAGGTAGCTAAGGGTGATGTGTGGACCACTCCTACAGACCCCACCTCGATGTATGGCTTTAATCCACGCTATCCACTCTATTTCTCAGGCCATTTTAGGCGTTGGGCCAAAAAAAATGAGGGCAATCCGATTATCGGGTGGGCCATACCATAGGAGATAATAGTTTTACCATTAAAATCCACCCTGATGCTTCTATACACCAAAACATATCGCATATTGGGCTTGATGGGTCTGTCTTGAGCCGTGAAAGCCAATGAGTGGGGTGGATTTTATTGATGTGGGCCCCACCTATGAAAAACCTCAAGAAAACAATAAAACAAAAAAATAATATAAGCAGTAACGCTACTGCTGCTGCTGGCGTTAGCAGCAGTGTCCTGCTGCGTTAGAGGTGGGCTGGGACCCACAACCGTAGGCTCACTGTGGTGTGTGCAGAACATCAACACCGTGCATTGTTGGGCCCCTTTCAGTTGTCAGACACTGTAACGCCCCGACTTTTCAAGACCCGAGTACACGACCCGTTTCTTGAAAACCCGAGTGTTAACCTTAAAGGATGGTCAAATATTTTTTTTTCTTTTATCAGAGTAAGCAGATGAGCGTAGAATGGACAAGTAAGCATAAGGAAAATTTTCATTATCATTTAGAATATACAAAAGAGTGCCCATAATGACTTATACAAACCAACGTCTCCATATTCTTACAAATACCAATTGAAATAACGTCACATGTGAAACAAATAAATTGCAACAATCTTGAGCTGTGAGACCCTGTAGCGGTCCTTAGCAAATATAATCATACACCCTTCTCAACCATAGCCTGCTCCTCACCAATATGAATTTGAACATCATCAGGGCCACCTATGCTACCTGTACGGTTATATTTATTTGATAGATGACTGGCCAACTCAGTGTGAACTCCCCTCAAGATTACGCACCGCCGCATTAGGTAAGAATTAGTATTAAACATTCAAACAACCAAAGCAGAGTAAATGTAGTCTTATTATATGCATGGATGCATGATGTAATCATTGTCCCAGGTAAAATATCCGGACGGACATAGGGGTCGTCACCCATGCAGTCATCGACCCGGATAAGACATCTAGACGGTCTGTGGCTTAGGTAAAATATCCAGACAGATAAATTTGTACAATAACAATAGATGGTGGTTGGTGCCTCGGGTAAGACATCCAGACAGGTGAATCTGTATGTTACGTATGATAATAATAAATGCTGGTCTGTGCTATGCATGCATGATTATCCATCCCCTTATTAGTCCAATTGTAACCAGCCAATTTAAATAAGCTCACGGTCATTACGGGGAGCACATGGACCAGTGTAGGCCGACGGCTCGGGCATAGTGTCCCATTCCACCATCCCCGGCCCATGAGACTACCATCTTAGGATGTTTAGTGGAAATCCGTCGACTAGTGGCCAATCATATTATAGTATATGGGGCTTACCATCACATGGTTGCATAGTATAAAACATCTAACCCATATGGAGAAAATACTAGAACAAAGCCACATAGGGTGATATCAAAGTAGGCCACATAGGGCGAGTATCAGAACCATGCGATAAAAGACCATCCTTGAAAACCATTGGACACAACAGCCCTGTATGATAGGCCCACATCAATGATCCATCTAAACCATACTCAATAACCACCAAGTAGAAAGTCCATTACGATCACAACTAGTTAAGTTACATCCCAAGTATGGGTGTATATTCATATGTGGGAATTTCCCACTAATGTACCAGTTTAAGTTCCATAAGCAGTCCACAAAAGAAAATCCACAAGCATGAACAATTATACAGGATAATCATAAAACATGTAATACAACAATTCAATTTTCACCAACTAACACATGTGATTAAAAAGAGAGATATCAATTATGAATTTGAATAAAAACTATAACTTAAGCTAATGAGAAGATGAAAAGCTCAAGGGGAAGAATCATCACCTTATACTTAGATCTTCTACCAGCATGGCTAGAGGACGTGTGGTCCCTTATAATTGAGTCATATCATGAATTAGGAATTTACATGTTTAGATCGAGTTCTACACACTATTTATAGTTGAGGTTATAACTTAGGGTTTGGATTATTTATCTTAGGGTCTTAATGTAGGATTAGGGTTTTCATCTTAGGGTTTAGTCTTAACTTAGATTCTAGAATTTGAATCTTGAATTATTAATATTAATAATATTATTATTATCATACAACTGATTAAATAATATTTATTATCGGGGTATTAATACATCAATATTAATAATGATGGTTCATAAGTTCGTATTTAAATGTACCGAACTTATCTAATACTCTTATAATGATTAATAACCCATTGTCTATTTAAGGAGTGTAAGTGTATAATAATCATAGTTGTGTTTATAATATTTAGTGCTAATATGAAGAATCAACCAATGGTTAATCCTGCTTAGTACCCTGTTTATGGTTAAAGTACTAACCCAGGGTTTGGATTACCTAGGTCTAGGGTTCACCCTTAGGTCTATGATAAATTTTTAGGATTTGGATTGTAGTTAGCATACGATAATTTACCATATTAATTTAATAATTGAAAAGTAATGGTTAACGTTAGTGTTATAATTAACGTTAGCCAATTTATTAGTAATAATCATTATGATCCTAATAATGCTATGATCTACTATTAATGATTGTACCTAAGAATGATAATTAAATGACTAATATTTAATAATGATAATTTTGTTTGTAAGCACTACTATTAACATGGATAATCTACTAATGGTTAGTAGTGTTTTAACAATCACAATTATTATCGTAATACTAATGATATTAATAATAGCTATTAAGATCATTAGTGGATCTAATCATGATAATAGATACTATAATCTACCATTAATGATAATATTTAAACACGATTAGAAATCGCAATGACAATAGCAATACCGATTATACTAATAAATCGAACAATTTACTTAAGGAGAGGGAGTCGACTTATATAGGTTGTCTTGATAGCAAGTTGGGTTTGAAGGGTCTCATGAACATGGTCATTTGGGCCTGTACTAGGGTGACCAGGCCTAACGGATTCTTGTACAGCAAGGGCCCAAAATTACCCCAACCAAGGGCCGAACTAGGCCTCCATTTTGGCCCAGCAGCAACATCACCTACATAGCCTATGAGATGGGCTGACTGAGTAAGCTTCTACGGCCAACATAGTTGTGTTTACACGTACCCAAAAGATGGTCGGTTGGACTGGGCTTGTCCCGCCTAGCAAAGACCTGACACCTAAATCGTCAAGGGTCGGGTCGATTTCACCATCTCTGGGCTGATTTCGGCCTAACAACGGTGCTCTATCACCAGTCTAAACACTGGGCTATTAGTGCCAGCTGATAGGCTCAAGCCCAGGCCCAGATTGCAGCCCAAACTTCACTAACCATGGCCCAGTTGATGGAGCAGCCGCAGCCCATAACATTGGTGCAGGGCATGGCCCACTGTTCTTTACGTGAGACCCACCTGTTTGTTACAGCATGCGGCCCACCTGCATTTGCATAGGGTGCGGCCCACCTGCACATGTGCAGGGTGTGGCCCACTTGTTGTAGGGTGCAGCCCACCTGTTTGTATGGTGCAGTAACGGCAGTGGCAATAGCAGCAGCGTCACCACCACCACCGTTTTCCTTCTCTTCTCTCTCTCTCTCTAGTTCTCTCTTTCTTTCTTCTTTCTTCTTATCTGCACTGGTTGACAACTACTGGGCCAGACCGCACCCAACAGCCTCGGTCCAATGGTTCCAGCAATACCGTTGATGAAGGAAACTGTCGAGGAAGATGGTCTCCCCTAACGGTGGATCTCGAATGGGAGCCTATCTCCTCAGAACAAAGCCACTGGACAACTTTGAGGGGTCACACGACGCTTCTAGATCATAGATTTCGAAGCTCCAGGGAGGTTCAGGTGGTGGGTTCGCTGGAGGAAGGAAGCAACTACTCTCTCTTTATTTTTCTCCTGCTGCGTGAAACAGTGGTAGGGTTTTTTGAGCTCAATCCCAGCCCTTTTATTCCTTTACCCTAATGTGTTAGAATTGTAGGATCGACAGCTAACGGTCCGGATTTGTTCTAGCAGAACCGACTCCAAATACTGTTGTTATCTCAAACCGGTAGCTGTTTTTGTTTTTCCCGTGGGCAGAAATCATTTCCCACGTGAGAGCTATTGGGCGGCTAGGATTAGGCCATGTGTACAGTCGAGATGAGAGGAGAAACCCCTCACGTGGATTGTCATCGTGGTAAAGGGGAGCAGCTTCCATTTTTGAAAACTCTGATTTTGTATAGTCCATTTGCGCCCATCCCTATGAGCATATATGTGCGTTTCCATGTGCGGGTAATGTAAGACCCGTATCCTAGTTCGTACTGTTCTGATGAATCCTCGATCCTTTCCGTCGAAGTCCGACAATCCGCGACTGATAATCGACGTTGCTCATGACCGTAAGTCGTATCCTTTATATTCGAGTCGGTTTAATCCGAGACCCGTATCATTGCAACCGCACCGTCGCTGCGGTTCTAATGTCACGACTCACGCACCGATTCGATACCCTGACCAGAAGATGTGAGCCCGCGTTTATTTCAAAGAAACACCGCGCTTTCTCAATCCCAAGAGAATCTCTACACAATGTCAAATCAATCCCATCGATCAATCAATCACATCAATCAATCAATCACTTCAATGTCAAGTACAAAGCAACCACCAAGTCAACTCTCTCCCACCCTCTCTCTTACACCACCATACATGTCAAGTACACATCACACATCACCTCACCCTTTCACCCATCACACCCATCCCTCATCTCTCTTACAACTCTCTCTCTCTCTCTTTTTCATTTCTCAACATTCCCAAGCCAAGCAAGAGCACCACACGTCCATGGTTTCCAAGAGAGAAAAGTGATTTTTGTGGCCCACTTTCCCCATCCCAAGATCTCCCATCCTAGCCATCCATTTCCCATCTCCACCATCAAAGAGGAGCAGAAGGAGGGTGGCGTTCTAATGGACCGTAGAGATCAACCGGTGGGTGCTTTGATAGGGTAGTTTTCATGCTTTCTTAGATGGGCCAAGTGAGGCCTACCAATCAATGGTATGAATCTCACTTGGTGTAAGACCCGTATCTTAGACCGTACCGTTCCATAGGTTTCTGCGGTCTTCCCGGTCAAATTTCGGTAACCTTCGACCCTTAACCGGTATTTACGCGCGACCCTGATTCACACGCCATCAACTCGAGTCGACTCAACCTAAGACTGGTACCTTAGCAACTGCGCCGTCACTGCGGTTCCGATGCCGTGACTCGCGTGCCGAGTCGACACCCGGGCCAGGAGATGTGGGCGCGCATTCAGTTCAAGAAAACGCCGCTCATTTGCAAACCCAAGAGAATCTCTAATCAAATCAATCACATTACATCCCATCAATCAAGTACCACATCACATGTCAATTACACATCACCTTTCACCTATCCCTAAGCAACCCCAAAGTCAACACTCTTTTACAACAAGGTACACCCATCACTCACGCATCCCTCACCCATCACTCACCTATCTCTCTCTCTCTCTCTTACTCCTCTCTCTCACATCTCTCTCTCTCTCTCTCTCTCTCTCTCTCTCTCTCTCTCTCTCTCATTTCCTCCCAAGCAACTCCCACAGAGCAATCGTCCATGGCTTCCATGGAGAACAAGTGTGGCCCACCTTCCTACCACCCAATCCAACCGTCCAATCTCCATCTTTCTCCATCAAAGTCAAAGCCGAGGAGCTTAGCTTGCCATTGATCCAAGAAGGAGCGGAAAAGGTGGGTGATTTTATGGTTTTCCACCATTGATTTCGTGATTTGAGGGCTCACATGTGGTGGGACCCATCTTGATGTGTGTATTGATCAAGGAGGGGCCCATAGTGGCGGGGTCCCTCCATCACCATCCGTTCCTCTCTGTTTTCTCTAACTCTCTCTCCTTCTCCTTTGGTGTTGGAACGTGGCCCACCTTGCTGCTGGATCTTTGGCACGCCCGAGATTTAAGCGAATCACAAGTATCAGTTTGATCCAGTGGCAGGCCACGCTTATGTGAGTCCACCATGATGTATTTATTATACCTACACCGTCCAGCAGATCTGGACGGTGGGCCACACATTGATGTTGGCGTTGCATATCCAACCGTCCGTCTGTTTTGCCAGATCAGTGGACCCACCTCAATGCACGTGCCCGATCCACGTCGTCCATCTCTGGTGGGTCAGCACCCTCAGCTGCGCCTGGCGACAACAAGATCTGTGGGTCCCAGCTGCACTAACAGCAGCAAATTTCGTGGGACCCACCGTTTCATCCAGACCATCCAATTAGTGGACGTCCAGACGCTGCTGGACTGTGTAGCAGCTGACGCTGCAGATGGTGGGCCACTCACGTGGACCCCACCTTGCCACACGTGCATACCCCACACCGTACATCTGTTCTGACAGCATGTGGACGGTGGTGTGGGATCCACCTGGATAGGTATTTTATCTAAACCGTCCGTCCGTTTGGAGGTTTCATCCATGCCGTGCATTTATTTTGGCGGCAGCAGCAGCAGCTGCTGCTGACGTCTGCAGTTGGTGGGACCACCACATATCATGGGTTTCATGACCAGGCCGTCCGTGCCTGGACGGTTCTGGGCCCTAACATGAGGTGTGTTTTATATCCACGCAATCATGACCGTCCATCATCTGGACGGTGGATGTGGAATACCTCATGTCCAGTTCCTGGACATGGGACACCACCAGGATGTACGTATTTATTCACCCCGTCCTCACGTGTGGGGCCACATGCTGTGTGTTTTGATCCAGCACCATCCACCTATCACACGTGGGTACACATTGATGTCCGCGCTTTATTTAGACCGTCCAGTGCAAAGGCCTGGACGGTGAGATCCTCATTGATGTATGTATTTCATACACACCGTCCATCCCCTTTTATTTTGGGTATGGGACCCACCCACACGTGCTGCACGTGTGGGGTGGGGCCTACCTTGTTTTATGTATTTTGTACCTGCACCGTCCCTCCCTGGATGGTGCTATGTGGGCCACTCCTTGATGAATTTATTCCATCCACACCGTCCAGACGTGTTGGACGGTGCTGGACTGTTTGGACGGATCTTGCTGTGCTACATGTGATTTATTCCACGCCGTCCATCTGTTTAGAATGGTGGGACCCACCCTTGATGTATTTATTCTATATCCACGCTGTCTATCAGGTGGGCCACACTGCAGAAGATGGTGAAGGTTGAGCGTCCACCATTGAAACCCTTTCTGGGTCACGAAAGTTTTGGATCGATATGATCAGATTGGATGAAGAGTATACGTAGGCCTACTTTGATGTATTTTGTGGCCCATTTGTCGGGCCCACTTTGATGTATTTTGTAACCCATCTATGTGGCCCATTAATGCGGCCCATTGATGCAGCCCACTTGTTGTGTATGAGGCCCATGTGTAGGGCCTGCTTGTGATGAATATTATGCCCATGTGTAGGGCCCATCCGTTGTGTATTAAGGCCTATGGGTTGTGGCCCATTATGATATATTTCTGGCCCATTTGATAAGGCCCATTATGGTATATTCTCGGCCCATATGATGAGGCCCATTGTGATACATTTCCAACCCATTTGGTAAGGCCCATTGAGATGTATTTCCGGCCTATTTGGTAAGGCCCAATGCGATGAATGTGCGGACCGATTTAATGTGTGACCCCACTATACGTTTGGCTCCATGTGGGTCACTCCTTGGAAGCAATGTTGGTTGAATGTCCACATTAATGGGCAATTTTGGTTAAAAGTCCACATTGTGACCTTTCCTTAGGCCTTGTTCGGCGAATTGTCGAGGCTGAGTATCGAGGCCGATTCCGATTTGTCGAGGCCGATTGTATAGGCCGACTCCGATTGTCGAGGTAGATCCCGATTGTCGATTTCGATTGATGTGATCGATTTACCGATTCTGATTATCGATCGATTCCGATTGTCGTGGCCGATTGCCGATTCCGATTCACGTGATCGATTTGCCGACTCTGATTATTAATCGATCCCGATTGTCGTGGCCGATTGCCGATTTCGATTGACGTGATCGATTTGCCGATTCTGATTATCGATCGATTCCGATTGTCGTGGCCGATTGTCGATTCCGATTCATGTGACCGATTTGCCGACTTTGATTATCGATCGATCCTGATTGTCGTGGCCGATTGACGTGACCAATTTGCTGATTCTGATTATCAATCGATCCCGATTGTCGTGGCCGATTACCGATTCCGATTGACGTGACTGATTTGTCGATTCTGATTATCGATTGATTCCAATTGTCGTGGCCGATTGCCGATTCCGATTCACGTGACCGATTTGCCGACTCTGATTATCGATCGATCCCGATTGTCGTGGCCGATTGCCGATTTCGATTGACGTGACCGATTTGTCGATTCTGATTATCGATCGATTCTGATTGTCGTGGCCGATTACCGATTCCAATTGACGTGACCGATTTGCCGATTCTGATTATCGATCGACTCCGATTATCGAGTCCGATTGTATAGACTGATTCCGATTGTCGAGGCCGAGTATCGAGACCGATTCTGATTGTCGAGGCTGATTTCGATTGTCGAGTCCGATTTCAATTATCGAGGTCAATTGTCGAGACCTATATGATGTATATGTGACCCGTAGTTGAGGCCCATTATGATGTGTATTCGGCCTGCGTGATGTGCACTCGGCCCATGTTTGAGGCCCAATGTGATGTACATGCGGCCCGTATTTGAGGCCCGTTGTAATGTGTATTTAGCCCGTGTTTAAAGCCCAATGTGATGTATATGAGGCCTATGTGATGAGGCCCATTGTGATGCATTTGAGAGTCAGGCGATGGAGCCCATTGTGATCTATGTTAGGCCCATGTGAAAGGCCCATCGTGATGTGTATTAAACCCTTGAGTAAGGCCCATCGTGTTGTATATTAGGCCTTTGTGTGAGGTCGTGGGCCCATTATATGTTTGGCTTTATGTGGCCATTCCTTGGGGGCAATATTGGTTAAATGTCCACATTGTCAAGGCCGATTGTTGATGTCAGTTATTGATACCGATTATGAGTATGTGACAACATAACATCATAATACATGCCCATACGCATCATCTGCATGTTTGTTATGAGATGTGATTGACCATTGCATATGCCATAGGGCAGGTTGTTCATAGGGCTTCCTGATAAGCGGAGTTGCCCCACATGAGAGCATGACATGCATATGATTGATGCATGATTGGATTGTGTGACTCATGCATCTCGCATTTGTGTGACATGACCACCATACGCCCTAGCGACATCTGGGCCGTAACCTCCACAGGTATTTCGTGGATGGCCAGATGGGACACCAGAAATCTGTTCTACATGGGGTGCTATAGATATCCCTGGGTGAAAGTCCCTAAACCCTCTTGGTTCTAGAGGTTGCTCCAACGTCTAGACCGAGTGGATGCATGAGCGCATGAGGACCGTATACCGTTAGGCCGCGTCTCCCACTGTGTCGTGGTCGGTTGGAAGGGGGTACGGCCTTATCTGCCCGAGAGGAGAGGGCAATGCTAGGCTGAGTCTGACCAGCTCGAGGAATGGGTCCGCTATCAACGAGCCAGGCCCGATATTGGCAGGCGGATAGTGAGATCTCTTCCACTCACCTTGTTACGCGCGATGGGGCGGCAATCTGGTTTGGAGTGTAATAGACCCCGGTGATTTTCCAGAGAGTAACCGTACTGATATGTGGACTTATTGAACAGGAATTGCATATCCATTCATTCATTCATTCACTATCCACTCGGGCTGGTGGTGCATAACTATTTGTCACGTGTACCTTCGCATGGCTAGGATTTCGGTTGGGCGCGCAACTAACCTGAGATCAAGAGTTTACCACATTGAGTTTGACTATCCAAATTTAGGTATGAGACTGGTTTGGATAGAAGTCCCTTGTGATGGACCCCATAGCCTGCGATACTATGTACTATCATCCCGACTTCACACTCTAGCATGGTCATTCTATTTGCACCGCATATTGCATTACATTCGCGGCATATGACATTTTGGGTTACCTGTGTTTCTGCATTTATATTGTCTAGATACGATTGACGCCAGTCATGGACTCATTAGGAATTACACACTGCATCACATCCTCAACATTTGATAATTGGCTTTTTATGACTCATCATCTGCATAGCTGTTTTATATTGTGTATTCTGATATTGATTGATTCATGGACTTGTCCGTATTTCCGCTTACTCTGTTATCGTATAATTTATGATCTTACCAGTATTTATGTTTACTCTGATAATTCTTGCTCTTGTCAGTATTTCTGCTTACTCTAGTAATTCATGATCTTATTAGTGATTCTGTTTATTTCGATATTGTACCATTTATGGATTACCAGTATTTTTGGTCCTGTATGATGATTGCATTGTGTTAAATACTTGACACTTACCTTGTGCACACACTTACATCACCCTCTAAGCTTTCTATAAGCTTATACACGATAAATGCGTGCAGGCGATGTTAGGTGCAGCAGTGTTGAGCTTGGAGGGCGCGGCGATCTTCGGGAGCTTGATTTTTGATATCATGTATTCCCCTTTCAGCAGTGTACTTAAATGATTATACTAGTGGATATGTGATGATGATGTTGCCTTTGTGAATTGGGTAATCTTGTAGTTATGTTTATTATGAGTTAAATGTACAAAAAAAAATCCTCCTTGTTGGATCCCAGGATCGGAATCTGGCGTATGGACGCTAGGAGCCGAGAATGGGGTACTATGGAGGCTATCGGCACTGGATTCGGCGATCGGAATTCCTGTGAATCCGATCTCCGGGTTTGGGGCGTGACACTTGGGACCCTAAGATGTGGCCGATGGCCCACCTTGATTTTCATTTGATGTATGATTGGATGCAAGGGAGGACCCATAGTGTCGGGGTCCCTCCATCACACGTATGTCCCACTCCCTCTTTTTCTCTCCCTCTCTTGTTCATTTTTTTATTTTTATTTTATTTTATGTGTGTGATGATGTGGCCATATGGCCCACTTGGATGGACCCCACCATGAAGCATGAATGGGATCTGGGTCATTTGTAGGTGAGGCCCACTTCCTATGCATTGCTCCACACCACCAAGCCATGTGGTGGCCCACCTATGCAGGGCCCACCTTAAGACATTCCATGCGCCAGAACGTCCAGCGTCCCTTGGACGCTGGACATGTGTTTCGACAAGGAAACAAAAGTGTTTGATTTGGAGGATTTATTCAATGATAATAAAGAAAGAACAAGAGAACATTAATCACATTTATTCTGAGTTCATTTACATCCTCTGATTCCCTTGATTCTAAAAATAAAGTACAATCAATCAAAGTAGACAAGATAGTCTTATGGAAATTTCGGCAGCATTCCGACGCCTGTTTCAGTCATCTCCTAGTACTTAGGAGGAATGTCGATCTGATCTACCAATCTTCCAGGAAACAGGGCTTATGCAAGCTTGAATCCTCTGATCTAACCGTCGAGATCAGTTTTGAGCATCATTCCAGTCATCTTTCTTAAAAATATAAAGCATCCTTCCAACTATTCTTCTTTGAAATATGAAGAAGTCCATTGAAATGTGGCTAAGATCCAAAGAAATCAGGCCGATCACATCAGACGGACCTAAAAAGTCTCCCAGAATATAAGATCATGGGGTTTCCACCGTCCATTCGGCTCGAAACTTTATGTGCAGCCTTAGAATCACAAATTAGCCGTACACATCAAGTTTTAGCTCCTGAATCCATGTAGAAATAGCCAAAATGACAAATCAGCCCCTGAGATCATGATTTGGGGCCCGCCTGTCATCTGGATATACTTCAGATTCGGTCCCAACGCGTTAAATAAGCTGGCAAAGCGGACGGACGGAGCAGATTTCCCACGAACATCAAGTTGGGACCGCATGTACATTGCATGTACATAACATACAAGTGCACAAGCCGTGCACCAGATTTCTCAAAGTTGGTCAAAGAAGTTGACCGAGCTTCTTCTTCTTCATTTTTCAAAATACAACAGCGTCTTTACTAAGCTTGTGTAATTTTCTTAGTGTGGCCCACTCCATATTCAGATCATCAATCTGTACCGTCCATTGTGTACATAAGGGAGATTTAACCCTTTCCAAGGTGGCATTTCGAACCCATGCAGATCTTTGCAGAATCCTGACCGTTAAATGTAAAATAAACGGTGAAGTTGATAAACTCATGAACTGCATCGTTTTTACTCCAAAAGCACTCCTTTCCTAATGGTTTTTCATCGTGAAACCAATGGACGGAGTGGATTTTCCATTCATCTTTGATAAATGGGCCACCTCATCTCATAGAGTCGACGTACGTCGACTCCGTCTACAACGGAGGTTTCGCACGTTCGTTGTGGGCCACCATCATGCAACAAAAGACTGATCTGAAGCATCCATCAGGTAGAGGGTGAAAAACCATTCAGAACCATGTTGAGCCTTCATGATCATGTTCTTTCTCATGATTGCTACAACAATCAAAAGAAGACCATTCAGTTACTGTTTTAGCTTGATCATCTCAGTGGGCCACATCATTAGATGATTGAAGTTCACAATTCACGGTTAAAATCTCGAGAGGAAGGTATTGGACGGTATGGATTTCTCAAAAGATGGCCGAATTGGGCCCTGCCAGCAACACAGCAAATCTCTTCATTTAAACTTCTCCCACACTTTGCGCGGAACCGCGCAAACCACTTTGCGCGGAAGACACTTTGCGCGGAACTGCACAAACCACTTTGCGCGGAACCGTGCAAACGATTTTCTTTGTGCGGGTTGGCGCAAAGTAATTCATTCTCACCTTCTCTAGCCTTGCTTCTCTCTCATCCTCTGACCCAGCAACTGATCTCACCGATCCAACCCCTCAAATGAATCGGGGAGGGGGTATTTATAGGCCCCACCACTCTTATAAAGTGGTAATTACCACCACCTATCACTTCACATATAAACAACTTCTCTTCTTAAACCATGGTGACCACCAACTTCCATCTTAAATGGTGGTGTACCACCTTTCTCCTTTCAAAGGACACCTTTGCACCTTTTTTACCAAACTACCCTTTCCAATGCTTTTTTCACCAACATACCTAAACTACCCCTGGACTTGAAATTTTACCAAAATATCTAAACTACCCCTGGACTTGGAATTTTACCAAAATACCTAAACTATCACTGGACTTGGAATTTTACCAAAATACCTAAACTACCCCTGGACTTGAAATTTTACCAAAATACCTAAACTACCCCTAGACTTGAAATTTTACCAAAATACCTAAACTACCCCTGGACTTGGAATTTTACCAAAATACCCCTGGACATGGAAATTACCAAAATACCCCCGGACATGGAAATTACCAAAATACCCCCGGACATGGAAATTACTGAAATACCCCCAGACATGGAAATTACCAAAATACCCCCGGACATGGAAATTACTGAAATACCCCCAGACATGGAAATTACCAAAATACCCCTGGACATGGAAATTACCAAAATACCCCGGACATGGAAATTACCAAAATACCCCTAGACATGGAAATTACCAAAATACCCCCAGACATGGAAATTACCGAAATACCCCCGGACATGGAAATTACCTGACCACTTCAATGGAATAATATTTTTTATGTCTCAACAACATGAAAACAAATATCAACTTGGTTTAAGGCATTTTGGGGTGGGCCACTTGTATAGGCCCCACCTTGACGTATGTACTCAATCCAAGCCGTCCACCCCCCTTTTCACCTCATTTTAGGCGTTGAGCCGAAAAATGGAGCTGATCTGACTCACTGGTGGGCCATACCTTTCAAAACAGTGATTCTCACCGTTTAACTTCACTTTGATTTTGCTACACGCCGAGATATACTCAATATTGAACTTGATTGGCTTGTCTTGAGCCATGGAATGCAATGGGTGGAGTGGATTCGTATGATATGGGCCCCACGTACAAAAAACCCCAGACATTTAGTTTTTCAAAGAAAAGAAAAAAATATATATAACATAGGCAAAGACTGGCCGTCAAGCTTCGTCAAGAAGAAGCGCCGCACGATGAGCTGGGGATCCACGGCCCCCACATGTGGGCCCCACTATGATGTGTGTATGTCACCCAAACCGTTCATTAGGTGGGCCCTTGCTTGAAGTGGGCCCCCTCCAAAAATGGGGCCTATCTAGAGCTCATGTGGCCCACACTAAAGGGAACAGTATTGATTGAACGGCCACCTTTGGAACCCATTTCTTTAGGTCCATAGAAGTTTTGGATCAAGATGAAATTTGCTTTTCTTGTTCACCCAAGCGAGTGGGACCTTATGAACGGATTGGATGGCATCTAAGCATTTTGGTGGACCCCACATGGGACCCACAATGATGTATGGGTTTACTCACACCGTCCAGGGGTGGTGAAACCCACTGTTATGTATGTGTTTATCCCCCACCGTCCAGGCGGACGGTGGGACCCACCTGAGTTTTTGCATGTGCCTGAAACTTTGTCTGAACCCTCATTCAAGTGGGACACACATAATAGATGGGCTGGATTTGCAAACCACATCTCGGTGGGCCCTCAAAAATGGTTATGAATGTTTTAAATGGTGCACGACCCTCTCCACATCTGCATGTGGCGTGGCCTACACAAGTCACGGATTGACTTGATTTTTGAGACCTAGGCTTATGACGGAATGGTGCATTTGGCTGATGGGGTAGATGTTCGAAAACGCATCACAGTGGGGCCCACTTAGCTCGACCTTATGGGACGTTAAAAAAATCAGCTCGTGCGCATTGTGCCTTTTTCCATATATATTATGGTGGGCTTTATGGGCCCTACCATGATGTATTTGTTGCATCCAACCCATCCATCCAATTTTGAAAGCTCATGTTATTGCATGAGCTAAAGAATGAGGCAGATCTAACAGTTCAAGTGGACCCCACCATTTATTATTCATATGGTCCATGTGATCGGTCCCATTTTGACGTACTATGGGACCCAATTGGTGTGGCCCATTTAGTATATACAAGGCCCATGAGATTAGGCCCATTTGGTATATATAAGGCCCATGTTATGAGGGCCATCAGAGGTATTTGTGGCCCATTGTTGAGGCCCACTTTGATATATGTATGAGGCCTATGTGATAAGGCCCATTTGACACACATAAAGCTTATGTGATTAGGCTCATTTTAATGCATTCTAAGGCCCATGGGTGATGGCCCATTGCAATGTGCCTAAGGCCCATTGGTGAGGCTCATTGAGGTGGCCCACTTGATGAATATAAGGCCCATGAGATACGGCCCATTTGATGCATTTAAGGCCCAGTGGGATGTACCTAAGGCACATTGCAATGTGTGATTCCACTGTGATTTATTTAATTGTATTTAAGGCGAGCCGGGCCTTGGGGACAATGTTGGTTTGATGTCCACATTGTAGGTGATGACGGTTAAATGTCTGTTGAGGGTCAAATATTGCATATTAGACCCCATTTATTACCTGGATTTACGAGCATGATACTGTTTAACGCCTGATTTTAACTGTGTTTGTGATGCAGGGTGTATTTGAGAACATATGACTGGAAAGGATGATAAAAGCATGGATTTAATGATCTGAAGACACCAAGGCAAGGGATGGACTCTAGAGGACCAAGATTGAAGAGTTTACACGCCAAGGATCTAAGAAAGTCAAGTCATTCACGTTAAGGGGGCCCAAAAACCAACCAAAATGTAAGATCATAGGGTTACTGCCATCCAATTGGCTCAAAACTTCATACGTGACCTGGGGTCCATAAATTAACCATACACTTAAAATTTCATCCATTGGATATCTCGAGAAGTGGCTCAACGGCCAGATCATCCCCTTAATTCATTAAATGGGGCCCACCTGCTGTTCGGATATGCTTTATATTTGGTCCCCACGGTTAAAATAAGATGAAAACACGAATGGACGGAGAGGATTACACAAAAAGATCAAATTGGACCCCACTTGTACACATGCGTGTACATAATACACTTTTACCGGTTGTGCACCGGACCAAGACCCGGTCAACCATTTTGCTAACCCGATTCTTTCTAAAAAAACCAAAACGGAAATTACGTTTTCCGCCAGAGAGACGGACGTGCGTCCGCTAAACCACGAAGTGGGCCACACCGTCCATTATATGGATGATCCGGTCCGTCCATTAGTTCCAGAAGGTATAACCGACCGTATAAAAGGGATGTTTTCAAACCCGTGCATACACACGCAAAAGAATACAGATCAAACGCCATTCGGACGGTAGAACGACATTCTTGAGGGACTCACCAAATGCGATCTGAACAGCACCAATCCCAACCGGTTTTGCGAGACCAATCTAATGGTCGGAATGGATTTCCTATCCAACGTCGATCTTGGGCTCCACCAGCGTCACAGAGGACGAAATCCGATGCTCTGTCGCGTCCGGACGCTGTCCGTTTTGCGAATGACTGTGGGCCCCACCAATGATCCGTATGGCTGATCTGAACCGTCCACCATGTAGAGGGCTTCAAGAGCTACAAAACCATGTTGTCACTTTGCAAAAATATATGCACACGTGTGCGATACAGCGGCCACAAGTGGACTGCCTTGGGACGTTCAAAATGGATTTCATTGTGATTTCTTCTCTGAGTCATGTCAATGGACCTTCAAAACCAGCCATTCTTGACTGGTTTTTCGAGAAGAATACATTGGACGGTGTGGATTTCGCAAAACATCAGTAAAGTGGGCCCCACCAATGTCACAGTGAACTCACCGTCCGCTGCCCTGTTTACAGCGCGTCCGGAACTGGGACGCTCCGGGGCTTTTTGCAGACATGTCCAGGATCGGTCCGGCGATCCTGGCCGTTCAAAACCGTTCCAAGGTGGGGCCGATTAAGCTCAAGGGGCCTGAATGGGTTGGATCGTGCATCAGATGAAGGATTTTGTTGAAGATTATATCAAACACATAGCTAGCTGCGTAAAGGGAGCTTCCATCTGAATTTTTACCAGCTGTCAACGCACGAGGCAATTCTGCAGCCAGCACCGTCTTTCCTAAACTCTTCCAGCCTCCCAACTGCCTTCATTGCGTATAAAAGAGAAGAAAAGAGAGAAAAGAGGGGGGATCTTGGCTCCGGCTTGGACGTCTACATGTAAGAAAGAGTAGTTTGTGTTTTGTTTTGTTTTCTTTTTATTTTTGTTTTTGTTTAAGGGTTCTAGCCCCACCATGTCGGGTTAAACCTCTTAGCTGGGGCTAAGAGGTGAAGCTTGTGGCTTGATGGGAGATCTCTATGGCTTGGATTTGTGACTGATTGAAGTTTGATTTAATTTGATTAATAGGAATGTTTTCAGTTTTTAATGGTTTGTTGTGACTGAAATTACGATAGATCTGCGATAGCTTTGAGCATGTTCTTAGCACTATGGAGGTAGTAATTTGGGAACCCTGTTGTTTATCATCGTCTCCTGGGTATGGTTGGATGACAAAACTCTTTCTAACATTCATACCTTTCATCTCTTTGAAGATTAGATCAAAGGAAGTTCAGGTTGCGTTTTAAAGACATATCTTCCAATTGGATGAGGATGGGACTCTAAGTCCAGTTGAGTTCATGAATCGAACATAGATCTCTCTGATCTCTATAAGTGGATCCTCTGAATCCCTAGTTTCTTACTTTTGAATTCTATAAATTTTAGTTTCCTATTTCACCATTATTCACTCATATTCACCTAATTTAGAGTTCATCTTTTTCTAGTTCTAGTTCTGGTTACTTTCAGATTACGTACAGGTTTCAGTCCCTGTGGATTCGACCTTGGTCCCACCGAGTTTATTACTACATCACAACCCTATACTTGGGGAGTGAACAATGTCCGTATTGTCACTCTTCCTAAGGCCCACTTATAGGCCCATACTTATATTCTGCAGTCCGTTTAGGCTCATCTTCACTTTGAGCAACGCCCATTATCGTACCATAAGTATAGTGCTGCCCCATGATTCATAATCATACGCATCATATGCATGCTTGAGATGAGGGGTGACTGATCATAGCATATGCCTTTGGGCAGACTGTTACGGGCTCCCTGATAGGCAGAGTTGCCCTGCATGAGCGCATGGTTTACGCAGGACTGTTGAATGACTGGTAGTGTGACTCATGCACTTGCATTGTGTGATTGTAGTTACTGTATGTCCTAGTGACACCAGGACCATAGCTTCCACAGACACATCGTGGGTGGCTGGATTGGATACCGGAAATGTTTGGTTCTAGTATACGGGCGCCATAGATGTCCCTGAGTGAAAATCCCTAAACCCGATGGTACTAGAAGATGACTCCAATTTCGGACCGAGTGGATACACGAGCGTACGAGGGCCGTATACCAGTAGGCCGCGTCTCCCACTGTGTCGTGGTCGGTTGGAAAGGGGTGTGACCTTACCCGCCTGGGTGAGGGGGCAATTTCTAGGATGAGTTTGACCAGCTTGAGGAATCGGTCTGCTATCGATGAGCCGGGCCCGATATTGGCAGGCGGATAGTGAGGTCTCTTCCGCTCTTCCAGTTGTGCATCCTGAGAGGGACGACAAGCTGGCGTAAAGTGTATTAGACCCCAGTGATTGTCCAGACTGAGAACCAAACTGATTGACGCTTTAGTGAGGAGCTGTATTAATATGAGGGTTGACATGCTTGAGCTGCATTATGCATCGCATGGCCTTGATATGGCCGATATCATTTATATTCTGTACCGCATAGCCTTGATACGGCTGACTGCATTCATGTACTCATTGGCACGATTCCGCATTACTCTGACCTTGCATTCTGAGCATGCTCATATTGCGTACACACTTACACCACCCCCTAAGCTTTCTATAAGCTTATGCACGATTGATGCGTGCAGGTGATGCCAGGACGCAGCCGTAGTCTCGCCGCAGTTGGAGTGTGCAACCGAGCTTTTGGAGTTTTTGTCATTTTCAGTATATTGTATTTTCCTTTCATACGCCTTGTACTTAAAAGTTTTTGATCATAGTGGATTTCGTGATGGTGTTCTTGTGGTTATTGTTCGTGGGTTATGCTTGTGGTTATGCTTATTACGAATCAAATTGATTATTAAAAATCCTCCTTGTAGCATCCCAGGATCGAAACCTGGTATGTGGGTACTGGGAGCCGAGAATGGGGTACTACGGAGGCTGTCGGCGCCGGATTTGGCGATCGGGAATTTTGTGAGCCCGGTTTTTGAGTTTGGGGCATGACAGGTAAGGTGAGGTTTTGGTAAGGCCCACGTCCTGATTATGATGGACAGTTCAGATCATCCATGGTGATGATCATGGTGGGCCGTAGAACGTCCCAAATGGACGCTGTCCGTCGGACGGTAAAACAGTGGGAGGGAAACCTCTCGCTTTTGATGAAGCACGGCTCAGCTCGTGCTGACCATGTTGGCAGTCCCGATGCACCTCGAGTGCACAGCCATTGTGCACACGTACAACCCCAAAGTGGGGTCCACCATGATGTTTGTGGTAAATCCACACCATCCATTCTATTTTACGGGCCCTTTCATAGCCTTTTACCAAAGGTGGGGCAGATCCAAGGTTTACGTGGGCCGTACTAACGGTTCTAATATCCTTTAGTGTTGATTACGTCGACCCAATAGGTGGATCACCCTGAAATTTAGCGTCAACGGTTGGAAAGGTCCAAGGGACTATTTAAGCTAAGACCCAAGGGTCAGGTTATGGATATATATAGCCTGTTTTGGTTTGATGACAATAAATATTATGTTATACTACATTTAATAATATTATTTACTGTTATAATAATAATTATTATTATTAGAAATTATTTTCCTTATATATTTTGTCATATATAATTTATATTATCACAAATTGTTAATTCATGTAAATTATATGAATGTCAGTAAGCATAGATTAATGTATGTATGTATGTGTGTGTGTGTGTGTGTGTGTGTGTGTATATATATATATATATATATATATATATATATATATATATATATATATACATATATGTTACTTTTATGTATTACAAAATCCATAGTTTGTAATTTATACTAATGATATTGTAAGTTTATGCATATGATATGGATAATAGTTACATATCCCTTTAACATGAAACTTCAAATATTTATAAATTATCTAAGTATCATTTCATAGTATATTTTTAGGTTGTATTATATATATATATATATATATATATATATATATATATATATATATATATTTGTATTAAATTAAATCACATGGTAACACTCGAGTACTGGAAAGTACGGGGGGTTATAGGCACCCCAAGAAAATCACCCGTAAATAAAACTCATGTGGCCCACGTCATAAGAAACAATGAGGATGACATGTCTGCCATTGGAACGTCTCTAGTTCCAGACGTCTTGGATCAATATAAAATTTTATTTATTTATTTTTTTGTTGTTGTTATATGGGTTTGAGTGACCGTATCAATAGGTGGGTGGAAAATAAATATTATGGTGGGCCCCATGTGGGATCCACTGATGTATGTAGTGTATCCACATCTTTCATCAATGTGGACCCCCACCATGAGGTATGTGATTTATCTATGCCGTCCATCCCTATGGGACCCACCATGATGCATGTGTTACATCCAAACCATCCAACCATTTTGAACGATAAATTTAAAGCTTGTGGCAAAGGAAAAATGAGACAGATCTAGGATCAGGTGGACCACATTATAGAAAACTATGGGTTTGAACGCCCACCATTAAAACCCTTGGGCCACCAAGTTAGGACCATTATAATATTTATTTTTCTCTAAATCTAGGTCTTTGTGACTTTATGAATAGGCTGGATGGGGATTGAACCATATGATGGGGCCCACATGAATTTAACTGTGGAAAAATCATCATCTCCACTATTAGTGATTGTATGGTCCAGTTGATCTCTTGATATGATTCATTTTATATATCGATTCCTAAACATAGATGAGATGGGTTCGGCCTATTTAAGCTCGGCCCTTTCGACTAGGCCCATTCAACTTGGCCCAGTTGATTCAGGCCATTGTTTCGGCCCATTTGACTAGGCCCGATGTTGAGGCCCACATGGATATATATGAGGCCCATGTGACGCAACCCATTTGATGTATTTGGAGCCCTCGGATCGAGGCCCAACGGGATGTACACAAAGCCCATTGCGATGTGAGATCCCACCGTGGTGCATTTAATGATGTTTTGGCGGCCGTGCCTTGGGAACAATGATGGTTTGATTTCCACATTGTAAAGATGATGTTGGTTAAATATCTGCATTGTCACTCTCCCTAGGGCCCATTGTTAGGCTCATACTTGTAGTGTGTAGGCTGTCTAGGCCTATCTTTATTATGAACAGAGCCCATCACCACATAACATGTTTAGTATAGATCCATAATTCATGATCATACGCATCATATGTATGCCTGATATGAGGAGTGACTGATCATAGCATATACATTCGGGCAGATGTTTATGGCCTCCCTAGTAGGCAGGGTTGTCCTACATGAGCGCGCGGTACGCGTAGGATTGTTGCATGTCCGGTAGAGTGATTTATGCACTTGCAGGTGTGTGATTATGATTATTGTATGCCCTAGTGACATCAGGGCCATAGCCTCCACAGACACATTGTGGAGGTTGAATTGGATACCGGAAATACTGTTTCTAACATCGGGGCGTCATAAATGTCTTTGGGTGAAAATTTCTAAACCCGATGGTACCAAAGGATGACTCCAATGTCGAGACCGAGTGGATATACGAGCGCACGAGGGCCGAATACTAGGAGGCCGTGTCTCCCACTGTGTCGTGGTCGGTTGGAAAGGGGTGTGGCCTTACTTGCCTGAGGGTAGGGGGCATTACTAGGCCGAGTTTGACCAGCTCGTGAATGGGTCCATTATCGACGTGCCGGATAGGTATTGACAGACTATTGGCCAGGCGAATAGTGAGGTTTCTTACCCTCACTTGGACTGTGCGGCTGGGAGAGGGACAGTGTCATTTGAAGTGTACTAAACTCTGGTAATTATCAAGAATGAGAACTGTACTGATATTTGATGAGCTGTATGTGGATTTGGATGAGGATTGGTATGCTTGAGTTGCATCATGCATTGCATGGTCTTGATAAGGCCGATAGCATTCATATCTTGCACCGTATAGCCTTGATACGGCTACTTGTATTCATGTACTCATCAGCATGATCCGCATTACTCTGACCTTATATTCTGAGCACACTTGTATTGTGCACACACTTACACTAGCATCTAAGTTTTTTATAAGCTTATGCATGATTGATGTGTGCAGGTGACGCCAAGACGCAGCCATAGCCTTGCCGCAGTTGGAGTGTGCAGCCGAGTTTCTGGAGTTTTTGTTACTTTCATTATATTGTATTTTCCTTTCATACGCATTATACTCAAAGTTTTTGATCATAGTGAATTCTGTTATGGTGTTCTTATGGTTATTGTTGGTGAGTTATGCTTATGCTTATGCTCATTAAGAATCAAACCATGTTTGAAATCCTCCTTGTAGGATTCCAAGATCGGAACCTGGTGTATGGGTGCCAGGAGCCAAGAATGGGGTATTATAGAGGCTATCAGCACCAGATTCGGCATTCAGAAATTTTGTGAGCCCAATTTCTGAGTTTGGGGCGTGACATTTTCTGTCACCATAACATAGGCTCAACTTAAATGAGTGTAAGACACGTATCCTAGTTCATACCGTTCCGCAAGCTTCCACAGTCCTTTCGGTCGAATTCCAGTAATCCTCGACCTGTATCCGATGTTTGTGCGCGATCCTAAGCCGAGTCTCACATGTCAGGGTCAGCTCGACCCGAAACTTGTATCTTAGCGACCGCGCCGTCGCCGCGGTTCCAACGCCGTGACTCGCGCATTGATCCAATACCCAGGCTAGAAGATGTAGGTCCATGTTCATTTAGAAGAAAACGTCGTGTGTGCGAATTCTGAGAGAATCTCTACAACATGTCCCATCAATCAATCAATCAAGTACACATCACACCTCAAGTCACGTACAAGCAACCCATATCCTACCTTACCTCTCTCTTACACAAGCTACCCCAAACTCAACCCTTACATCACTTCATCCATCACTCAACCCATCACCCATCCTTATCATCCCATCACTTCTCTCTCTCCCTCATTTCTCAAAATATCTCCCAAGCAACAACATCCCACGTCCAAGCTCTCTCTCTCCTAAGCAACAAGTGTGGCCCACCCTCTCATCTCTCATCCCCACCATCAAAACTCCACCAACCTCCATCAAAGTTGAAGGCAAGGAGCATACAAGCCTAAGGGAGCAAGAAGGAGGCCAATAGGTGGGTGATCCACTGTTAATTCTTATTTTAGGGCCCACTTATTGGTGGGACCCATTTTGATGTATGTGATGTATCCATGAGGGGCCCATCGTGGCGCGGTCCCTCTATCACCATCTCTCTCTTTCTCTCTCTATCTGTCATGATTGGAGTGGGCCCCACAAATATGTGTTATATATAACTGTCCATCAGATGGTGTGGCCCATCCTATTGTAGGTGGTGGTTCACACCATCCATTGTTGGGACGGTAGAGATCCCCACTCTGGACTGAATGATATATACTCTATTATATTTATATTATATTAATATATACATGCATGGTGGGCCACGTCCATGTGGGACCCACTATGATGTCTATGTTATGTGCAAACCATCCAGCATCCAGAGACGCTGGACGTGGCCAGGCAGGGTGTAAAGTGTGAACTGATGGTGATGGTGTGGTTCCCAACACCACAAAAGAAATAAAATAAAATTATATATATATATATATATATATATATATATATCAGCTTGGTTCAAAACGTTTGAGTAGACCGCTCATGCAGACCCCCCAAAACCATCCAGCATCCAGAGACGCTGGACGTGGCCAGGCAGGGTGTAAAGTGTGAACTGATGGTGATGGTGTGGTGTACCAACACCACAAAAGAAATAAAATAAAATTATATATATATATATATATATATATCAGCTTGGTTCAAAACGTTTGAGTAGACCGCTCATGCAGACCCCCCCCCCTAATGTGTACATCTAATCCACGCCATTCATTCCATTTCTCAGCCCATTTTAGGCGTTGAGCCGAATAATGAAGCTAATCTGATTTTTCTGGCGGGCCATAACATAGCAACAAGGATTTCTACCGGTCAAATCATCTTGATGTTTCTAACCACCAAAACATACTGCATATTGGGCACGTTTGGTCTGTCATGAGCCATAGAGTTCAATGGTTGGGTTAGATCTACCTAATGCGGGTCCTACCATGGAAAAACCTCGAGAAAACTGAAAAATAAAATAAAATAAAATGCAGCACGACACTGTTGCTGCCTGAGGACGCGCATGCAACGTCCTGCGCTGTTGGGCATGAACGGGCAGAGAGCCATGGGCCCATGCGTAGGCCCCACCATGATGTGTGTCGTACATCATCACCGTGCATTTGATAGGCCCCTTCTGGGATCGTGGGCCACCCTAGAAATCAGCTGCATATGGGACTCAGGTGGCCCACATCACTAGAAACAGTGAGGATGGAACGTCTACCATTGGAATCTGGTATGGGTTACAGAAGTTTTGGATATGTGAAATTTATTTTTCCTCTCCATTTAGGTCCTTGTGACCTTATTAACAGATTGGATGGTAAGTAAACGTTATGGTGGGCCCCATGTGGGACCCACTTGTACATGCCTCATTGGCTGGTGCATCTCACAGCAGCTGTTCAACTGCTGTTTGACGTCACTAGGCTCTGTGGACCCCACTGTATGTGTTGCATCCCTACCGACCATCTCTACAGTGGGAATCCACCTGGGACAGTGACGTCACCAGGTACTGTGGACCCTACCATGATGTATGGTTTCATTCACACCGTCCCTGGTAGGGACAGTGGATCCCCCCATGATACATGTGTTGTATCCTAACTGTCCATCCATTTGGCAAGATTGTCTCAAGGCTTGAGACTAAAAAAAAAATAAGACAGATCTATCTATCAAATGGACCACACTACAGGAAGTAGTGAATTGGACGCCCACTATTGAAACCCCTTTTGGGATTACAGGAGTTTTGAACCCATATGATATTTATTTTCCTCTAAATCCGGATCTTTGTGACCTTATGAACAGTATGGATGGAAAATAAATACTATGGTGGACCCACTAGAAATTTAATTATGGAAATCATTACCCTCATTGTCATTTGTGGTATGGTCTAGATGATCTTTTGGATATGATTCATTTTTGTATGCTCTATAATGATCTCTATCAATGGATAAATGGTGTGTTAGACTCGGCCCATTTGTATCAGCCCATTTGATTCGACCCATTTGATTTATATAAAGCCCATGTGATTAGGCCCATCTTAATTTATTTGTGGCCATTCGTCGAGGCCCACCTTGATATATAAGACCCATGTTATGGGCCCACTTGATGTATTGGAGGCCCATGGGTCGAGGCCCAATGGGATTACATAAGGCCCATTGAAATGTGATTCCACCATGGTTTATGTGTTGACCTTTATAGCGGGCTATGCCTTGGGAGCAATGATGGTTTAACGCCTACATTGTAAGTACAATGTTAGTTAAATGTCCGCATTGTAACTCTCCCTAGGACTTAATGATAGGTTCGTACTTGTTGTGCGTTGGTCGTCTAGGCCCATCTTCGTTGTGAAGACAGTTCATCACTATATAACATGCTAGTATAACTTCATGATTCATGTCTATACGCATCATATGTATGCTTGATATGAGGAGTGACTGATCATAGCATATGCCTTCAGATAAATTGTTTATGGGCTCCTTGATAGGCGGAGTTGCCTTACATGAGTGCGCGGTACGCGCAGGATTGTTGTATACCTGGTAGGGTGATTCATGCACTTGCATTTGTGTGATTGTGATTATTGTATGCCCTAGGGACATTAGGGCCATAGCCTCCACAGACACATCGTGGGTGGCTGAATTGAATACCGAAAATTACTGTTTCTAGCATCGGGGTGCCATAGATGTCCCTGGGTGAAAATCTCTAAACTCGATCGATGGTACTAGAGGATGACTCCAACGTCAAGACCGAGTGGATATATGAGCCCGCGAGGGCCACGTACCAGTAGGCAACGTCTCCCACTGTGTCGTGGTTAGTTGAAAAGGGGTGTGACCTTACCCGCCTGAGTGAGGGGGCGATTTCTAGGTTGACTTTGACCAGCTTGAGGAATCGGTCCGCTATCGACGAGCCGGGGCCGATATTAGCAGGCGGATAGTGAGGTCTCTTCCACTCTTCTAGTTATGTGTTCGGATAGGGGTGGCAAGCTGGCATAGAGTGTACTAGACCCTGGTGATTATTTAGAATGAGAACTGTACTGATATTTGATGAGTTGTATGAGGATTTGGATGAAGATTGACATGCTTGAGTTGCATCTCGCATTACATGGTCTTGATATGACCGATATCATTCATATCTTGCACCGCATAGCCTTAGTACGGCTGATTGCATTCATGTACTTATTAGCATGATTTTGCATTACCCTGACCTTTCATTCTAAGCACGCTCATATTGTGCACACACTTACACCACCCTCTAAGCTTTCTATAAGCTTATGCATGATTAATGCGTGCGGGTGACGCCAGGACGCAGCCATAGTCTCGCCGCAGTTAGAGTGTGTAGTCGAGCTTCTGGAGTTTCTGTTACTTTCATTATCTTGTATTTTCCTTTCATGCGGACTATACTCAAAGTTTTTAATCATAGTGGATTTTGTGATTGTGTTCTTGTGGTTAATGTTCGTGGGTTATACTTATACTGAAACAAAAATCATGTTTGAAATCCTCCTTGTATGATCTCAGGGCCAGAACTTGGTGTATGGGTGCTGGGAGCCGAGAACGGGGTACTCGGAGGCTGTTGGCGCCAGATTCGGTGATCAGAAATTTTGTGAGTCCGGTTTTCGAGTTCAGGGCGTGACAATGAGCCTCTTAGATACCACAATATCCACTTCAGCGTTGCCCAATGGTCTTTGTCAGGATTAACAAGATATTGGCTGACAATACCAACTATATATGCTATGTTTGGGCGTGTACACACCATAACATACATCAAACTTCCTATTGCTAACGCGTAGGGTATCTTCTGCATCTCATCTACCTCTGCCTTCTTCTTAGGACACTGCCTATCGCTCAATCTGAAGTGACCATCCAGTGGAGTACTAACTGGCTTCGCTGTATTCATATTGAATCGCTCTAGGACTTTCTTAATATACCACTCTTGTGACAACCAAAGCTTCCTGCTGCTTCTATCATGGGTTATCTCTATTCCTAGGATCTGCTTAGCTAGACCCAAGTCTTTAATCGCGAATGACTTGCTCAACAACTGTTTCAGCTTGTCGATCTTCTTAATGTCTTTTCCCATGATGAGCATGTCATTAACGTATAATAGCAAAACTAACAAATCACCATCTGAGAACTTGCACGTGAACACACAGTGGTCCAACTTCATTTTGTCATACTCATGCTTTAACATAAACGAGTCGAACTTATTGTACCATTACCTTAGAGCTTGTTTTACCCTATACAAACTCTTCCTCAGCTTACACACCATATGCTCTTTGCCTTTGACTTCAAACCCCTCTGGTTGGTGCATGTAGATCTCTTCTTCCAGGTCACCATGAAGAAAAATAGTTTTAACATCTAACTGCTCTATCTCCAGATCCATACTAGCCGTCAACCCAAGCAATACCCGTATGGATGTCTTCTTCACCACTGGTGAGAATATCTCCTCGAAGTATATACCTTTCCTCGGACCGAACCCTTTCACCATAAGTCTGGCCTTGAACTTCGTTTGTGAATTCTTATACTTAATCTTCTTTCTGAACACCCACTTGTTGCTCAGAGCTTTCTTGCCCTTAAGTGGTTTCACCATGTCATAGGTGTGGTTCTTATGCAAGGATTTCATCTCCTCTTGCATAACTTTCAACCACTCCCCCTTATCCTCGTCGGCTAAGGCCTCAAAGTAATCTTCTGGCTCTCTCCCATTAGTGAGCATAATGTACTAATGCGGCAAGTACCTCTTGGACGACTGTCTGTCCCTAGATGACCTCCTCACTTGTGGCTCAACAGGTGAATCAAGTGGAGGCTACTCCCCCGGTCCATCTTCTGTAGGAACTCTCTCGTCTTCTGTGCCTTGCTGTACTTCCCCGTTATTAGGTACCACGGGAGGAATAACAGGATCCATGTCCTCTAGTTCACCTGAACTAGGCTGGTTCTTCTCTGGCTTACCAATGTCTTCTATACATTGATCTTCAAAGAAAACCACATGTCTGCTCCTAACGAGCTTCTTCTCAGTTGGATCTCATAATTTGTGACTGAACTTTTCATCACCTTACCCCACAAATATACACTGTCCAATCTTCATATCGAGCTTGGACCTCTCGTCCTTTGGTACGTGAACGGATGCCCTGCATCCAAAACCCTGAGATGACTGTACGATGAATCCTATCCACTCCACACCTTTTCAGGTACTTCTCCATTCAATGGGGCTGATGGAGACCTGTTTATCAAATACACTACCGTGTACATTGCTTCTCCCCAGAACGTCTTGGGTAACTTCGCATGGGATAACATGCATCCGATTCTTTTTACAATGGTACGATTCATTCGCTCAGCCACACCATTATGCTGGGGAGTTTTGGGAACCATCTGTTCATGCCGTATACCTAGGGACTTATAATACTCATAAAAGTCACTGATGTATTCACCACCATTGTCAGTGCGGATGCACTTCAATGATCTACCTGTCTCTCTCTCGACCATAGCATGAAACAATTTAAACACACCAAAGACCTCGTCCTTAGATTTTAAAGCATAAACCCAAACCCTCCTAGATGCATCATCTATAAAAGTGATAAAATACAATGCCCCACCCAAGGTTTTTGTCCTCATAGGACCACAAATATCAGAATAAACCAAATCTAATGCATGCACTTTATTAACATGAGAAGCAGTATTAACAAATGAAACTCTATGCTGTTTCCCTGATAAACAATTAATATATGTTTTGAGAGGTATACCTGTCACGTATGGAAGGAGCCACTTCCTCGCTAGTACCTGAAGCCCTTTTTTCACTCATGTAGCCTAGACGCCTGTGCCACATGTTAATAGCTGAATCTTCCGCTTTGTTCAACCCACCCTTGCACATACTGATACTTGCCTTGTAAAAGGTGCAATACTTCTTTCCTCTGGCCGCGATCAACGAACCCTTGATGAGCTTCTAGCGCCCATCAACAAATCAGCTTTCATAGCCATCATCATCCAACCTTCCTATCGACATCAAGTTGAGGCGAAGGTCTGGGATATGTCTCACATCCCTGAGAACCAATGTGCAGCCACATCGGTTTTCACATAAATATCACCGACCCCTATGATCTTCGATACACCAGAATTTCTCATATTCATGGTTTTAAAGTCACCTGACTTATAGCTTGTGAAGAAGTCCCTTCGTGGAGTCGCATGAAACGAGGCTCCCGAGTCTATCACCCAGTCGGTGTCTTGACTCGTAGCCATGAGACAAGCATCATGATCTGCAGAAAGAATAACTACAACGTCGCTATTTGAAGCGACTGCAGTGGAATCTGATTCATCTTCCTTCTCATTTCATTTTCCTTTCTTATCGTTCTTATTCTTACGACATTCATGCTTATAGTGGCTCTTCTTGCCATAATTTCAGCATTCAACATCCTTACTGGTACTTGACTTGTCTCTTGATTTATCTCGGGCCTTTTCACCCTTTTTGTACTTTCTTCTCCCCGTTCTTGTGTCACATGAGCCTCTTACTGAGTAGACTCCTGAGACTTCCTCCTTGTCTCCTCATTGAAGAGACAGTTAGTTACCTGTTCTATGGATACCTTTCCGTCTGGCGCAGAGTTACTTAGATACACCACCAACGTCTCCCAACTATCAGATAATGAACTGAGCAATAGTAAAGCCTGTAATTCATCATCCAGGACCATCTTCATAGCGGAGAGTTGGTTGAAAATAATGCTGACCTCATTCATGTGCTCAACTACAGAACCACTATCTTTGAACTTGAGATTCACAAGTCATCTTATCAGAAAATTTTTATTGCCGATTGTCTTTTTCTCATACAGCCCTTGCAGTTTCAGCCATAGGCTAGTGGTTGAGGTCTTCGTAGACACATAGTGGAATACGGAATCATCCAACTATTGTCTAATAAACCCCACCGCCTTCCGGTCCAATTTCTTTCAATCATCATTTGTCATATCCTTTGACTTTGTTGATATGCCTTGAATTGGAGAATACAAGTCTTTACAATAAAGCAAGTCTTCCAACTTAGCCTTCCATATGGTCCAGTTAGAACAATTGAAACTGATCATCCTTGATGAGCTACCTTCCATAATTCATAATCAATCCTACCCCGTTCAACCAACTTGGATTTGATACCACTTTGTTGGGGGCCGTTACACAAAACCTTAGGATCTAGCCTCCCAAAAAACACCAGAATTATGGGACAATAGTGCAATGAAATAAATCAAAGCATAAACCACATGACATAAGAGATTTTTACGTGGAAAACCCTCAAAGAGGTAAAAACCATGGGACCTCATTCAGATCAACAATCCACTATGAAGTATAATGTTACAACCGATCATAAGCACACACTACTTGGATCAAACTTTCTTCACTCACGCAGGAGTGGATAAACAATAAAAGAACAAAAGAAAAATGGAGAGATCTCACCGATCACGAGGGCGCAGAAGCGCTGAGACGTGGACTGCGAAGTAGATCACCTCTACGAGCAGAACCTCTCTTCCACAAGCTTCCTCTCTCTCTCTCTCTCTCTCTCTCTCACACCTTTTGATAGCCCTAAGCCCTCCTAGAAAATCTTTAGGAAACCTTAGAATGCCCTAGGATTTACCTTAATCCTGCATACATCCCTTTATATATATTTATAAAGAAGTAGAATCGGAATAGGAAACAAAAATCACAGAATCTACGTTTCCGCAAATGAATCTGCGTAAACCTTCGATGTCATCGAAGGCTTTCGATGACAACCTTTGATATCATCAAAGGTCCTTCAATGATATCGAAAATGGACCAAAACTGTCCAGCGACCAGGGGTGAAATTTTTTGAAAATACTCAATGACATCGTCAGACTTCGATGTCATCAAACTGGCTTTGATGTCATTGAAGCTGGTTCGATATCATCGAACCATGACTGCAATGAGGAGAAAATCCCCATCAATCGTATTACAAAAAGAGAAGTGCGAAATGGTTTGGGTTTTATAGGATGTAGGAATATTTTTTTCTTTTTAAAAAATTACTAAGTGACTCGAACATTGTTGGAGTCACTGAGTTCGACAACTCAACAAATTTGATTGATGGATTTTTAAATTGCATTAATTAATTCCCTGAGTAGGTCCCTTCATGATTGTTGCACGGGAGATTCCAAAAAAAAAGACTTATTTTATCCTGAAAGCAATTCGCCTGTAAGTAATCCATCAGTAATCTCAATTTCAATCGAGATGGGGGCAAATCAAGCTTTAAAGACAACATATTACATATACAATTCAACCTAGTGTTAATTTTATTTTTATTTTCGGCTTTCTAATATAATTTCTCAAAAAATAAAAAAGAAGAAAAAAGAAAAATAAACTTATCAAAATAGAAAAATAAATTGCACTTATTTTAGTAGTCATTCTTGAGTAATCCCGTGGAATCCTATCATCCCACCCTCCGTAAGGGCAACCTTGGCCTCAAGGTTGGAAATTTGGAAACCATTGAGAGAGCTCCAGCCACGATTCGCATTTGGCATCTTAGATTGCCACTCCAACCCATTTGACCTAGACTTCTGTCGTAAGTGCATTTCCTTCTTTTTACCCTGCGGCGGTCCAAAACTGATTCGGTCTTGGCTTGAATAATACCGTCATCTGTTAAATATGGAAGATCATGAACTTGGATATTTTGGGCGCCGAGCTTCTTCTTGAATAATGAAGCGTGAAAGATCGGATATATCTTTGAGCTGGGTGGTAAATCTAGCTTATAATCCACCGATCCAATCTTTTCAATGATCTTTTAAGGTATCGTAAAAACATGGAGAAAGCTTTAAGGATACCTGAGCTTGAATTAAGAGTCATAAAATGAGCTGCTTTGGAAAGTCGGTCCATGACAATCATGATGCACGTTTTTTCACTGGAACGTGGTATGCCATCGATAAAATCCAGGGAGATGTACATCGACACGGAGTCTAGAATAAGAAAATGTTGTAATAAATCTCGTGGAAAGACAGTTACAGCCTGGTTGGGCAAAATGCCGAAGCATTCACTTGAGACCTTTTCAATAAAAAATTTAGCCGTCTTAAGATACCCAGAGTGGCCTGCAATCGGAGAGGAATGGAGGTGGGGCATAATCTCAGTGCAGAAAGGTGATGAAGGTGTAAGGGCAATACAGAGGTTTAGAAGGAAATATTGCAAGCATTTGCATTCAATGGGGGAAAGGTTTACATGTCGGAAAGATTGGTCGCATTATGGTCCGAAATTACTAAAAGGTGGTAATGGATTATATGTGGTGAAGTCTTGCGTAAAAATAACCTGAATTTGACTTCAAGAATTAGTAGACTCTAGGATGATAGTTATGTGAAATCCACCTTAATCACCACAAGGGAAACTCGGATTTATTATTATTATTTTTTTTTTTTTAGGTTTCACCGAGATGATTATATGAATTCCACTCCATCTATTGGATGCAAGTTCAAATTTACACAAAGTTATTATTATTATTATTATTATTATTATTATTATTATTTTGTATTAGGATAAAAAAGTAGGCCCCTTCGTGATTCGGGTGGACCACACGAAGGGATGACATTGCCCCATATACTATTTCCAATTGTGTGGTCCGTATGAATCATGAATCAAGCTGATTTTTGAGCCCTATGGATAAAATAGTATGACCCAACTGGTAATTGTGGTGGATTTCATATAAATGTCAGAGTGGACCACATGTGAGTGTTCATGTTATGCATACTTAAAAAATAATGCAGTTTAGTTTCATTTCACATGCTAAATGTAAAATTTTAATTACACTAAATTACATCTATATAGTGCCAAATGTAATTGAGGATTCCAATTCACATGACTTTCATAGTAATTTTGATATGAATTCCTACTACTACCAAATACTCCTTAAGAAATTCTTCATCGATGATGCTGGGGTGATCTTATCACCAAATTACTTGTCCAAATGCTAGGATTGATCAATCATCGTTCTAAATGCCCTTTTTGTCTTGGGGTAGCCTGTGATGTGACTTTGCTACAACTTAACTCCACCCATGGACGGACTTAAGTTTCCCCCTATTGACATGGAGTTCCAGTGACCCAAGATATGTGGGCGCACCATGATGTCTGTCTGAAATATACTGTCCATCAGTTTCACTAGATTATCTTAGGGTGAGATCCATAAATGAAGCAGATACAATACTCAGGTGGGCCACACCACAAGAAACATTAGGGGTTGAACGCCCACCATTGAAATCTTCTTGGGCCCATGAAAGGTGGTTTTTTTTTTTTTTTTTGTTTGCTTCATCCCAGTGGAGATGAGCTTATGAGCGGGTTGAATGTCATATAAACATCATGGTAAGGGCCGTTTTCATCACCAATGTTTCTTGTGGTGCCGTCCACTTGAATATTGGAACTGCCTCATTTTTTGGATATATTCCTAACATGAGCTGAAGAAATCGATGAATGGAGTAGATTCCATAGAGACATCTCGGAGGACCCAACAGAACTTTGGATTACAGGAACCACCTGTAACGCCTGAAACTCGCCTCACATGCTACCTAAGCCAGAATCCTCTACATTGTCTACAATACCGGTTTTACCCGCAACCAAGCTCTTTGAGACCCACCCATGTCTGAGGACCCCACATGATAGATGACCATATGAGGACAATTCACATAGAAGGTCCCCACATGATAGATGACCATATAAGGACAATTCACATAAAGGGTTGGCCCCTAATGACAAATGACGCACAATCAAGATGGACCCTACTTGATGGACAGCCCACTCCGAAATTGGGCCTTGCATGATGGGCGGTCCACATTAAAGGTGGGTAGCATGATGGACGGCCTACATCCAAGGTGGGTCTCGCATGATGGATATCTCATGTCGAAGGTGGGCCTCACAAGGTGGATGGTCCTCATTGAAGGTAGGATGAACAGTTCAGATTGAAGTTAGGGCCAAAGTGGGCGGAACATGATGAACAATCCACATTAAAGGTTGAGCTCACATTATGAACGGGGGATATTAAGGGTGGACTGAACAAACTTGAGGGATACCTACTTAGAAACCAAACCTACTTCTTTTACTTTTTTGGCTTATAAGTATACTTATCCAATGAATAAGCAGAAACCAAGATAAGCTAGTCAAGGCATAAGTAGAATCCAAACGTTCCTTTAATCTGAACGGTTGGCTGTTTTACATAGCCATTTGCTTGCAATCGCCATTTAGGATCTCATAAAGTATGCTAACCTTGGCCAATCCATGTAGAGGCCCACCTTCTGATTTTTCCACCCATCATCACTACTGAACGGCCCAAATTGACGGAAATTCGTGAGCTTCTTCGGTTATGACTGTCAATGGGTCGGGCTGGCCCACGGGCTTTCAGGTCTGGTCCACTTTGGGTTAGAGTCGAGCTGAAATATTAGACCCAAGGGCTGGGACCGGCTTAAAATTAAAGGCCGTCTAGTAGCTGGGCTGGGCTCGGACTGACCAAGCTTGTCAGTCTAGCCCAGTCTATTTAGGGTTTCAAGAGTATTTTTATAACATTCCAGGTCATGCCTAATGAATGGCCCAGATTTTTCACAAAATTATATGGCCAAGCTCAAGCTCGGATTGGAATATAATGACAGATTGGGCTTGGGCCTATTTGGGTCGTGGAACAAACAGAATGGGGCCCACCTGATGAAGGGTCTTGTATGATAGCATCCAAAGAGTAGCAAGAGGTTTATGAACTTTGAATATGACTCGCCCAACTCAAACCAAACCCAACCACCACAACCCACAAAAAAGCAAAAAATGGTCAGCACTTGGAGCACTGTCACTTTCAACAACAACCATGATGTCTCTTTGCACGCACGTGCTTTCTTAAAAGATACGTATGAAGGGGTGGATGTTTGCTAACTTCACACGCACACGTGTTTGAGACTCCTGCATGCCCTTCCGCAAGCAAGCACACGTTCCAATATGTAAGCTTGATTAGATGCTCTTTTTTTTTTTTTTTTTACACATGCGCACACACCCCCACACACTCACACAGTAGTGGGATTTCACCACCTATGTATACTCGAACCCATGAACGGCTGTTGAAACTCCTGAGAGTCTACAACCGGAGCAAGAGTAACTCAATCGAGAGACGGTGTAGATCTTCTGATCTGAAAATCAGGATACTGACACCTAGGTGGGCCACCGCATACTGAACAAACGGATAGAAAAAATTGTTTTACCACCATTTTACAATTACACGGTATACTGTGACCGACGTGAGGAATGAAACTGTCTCTTTTTTTTTTAAAGACAAATATCTAAACCAGATGGAAAGCTCAGATCTGGCACACGTGTATCATATCAGCATGTGTGCCTGCGTGTCGATGGGCAGGGTTGCATACGCGTGGAATTAGGAAACCTCTACTGAATGGGACGGGATTTGGCTGCGACCGAAACCAGATGCGGGTGGGACCCTGAACGCGGGTCTACCTCGACTTATACGTTGTATATCTACACCGTCTATCCGTTCTGCTAGGTCATTTTAGTTCCTGGGCCAAAAAATGAAGTAGATCCAAATCTCAGGTGGACCACACCAAAAGAAACAGGGTTATTGACTATTAAAAACTTTCTGTGGGCCACGAAAGTTTTGGATCAATCTGATATTTGTTTTTTCAGCTTCATCCAGATCTGTGTGACCTTATCAACAGGTTGGATGACAAATAAACATTACGGTGTAGCCTGAGAAGTTTTTAATGGTGAGGATTTAATGAAGTGATGTGGTCCACGTGAGATTCGTACCTGTTTCATTTTTGAGTCCATGGCCTAAAATGAGCTGGCTCCGTGTTGCAGCTAAGTCAAGTCCACCAAAGGGATATGATCCCAGCACGTTGAGAGAGAGAGGAAAAAAAAACAATATGAAGAAGAAAATAATAAAATCAATTGGCTCATTACAACCACCCTATCATGGCCTACAGATTGGGCAGTCAATGTCATTGACGAAAGAAGGGTCCAATTAATAATTTAAAGCATATGTTAGGTGAGACATCATCCATTTCTTAAGCTTCTGATGTATCACTTGGATTAGACGGCTCTAACCATCAAATCCATCGCTTGGAAAAGGGATAGTTAAATAAGAAATGACAGAATTTGGATGGGTGGGATCATCTTATTGAAATGCTTTTTTCATGTGGCTCATAAATTTTTTGCTGGACCTAATTTCCACTTCGGATTGACCTTTGGACAGTCTACATTTTCTTAAGTAACCAGAAGCAATGTATATTTTACCCCTATGTAAGTTCAAAACATTGGAAAAATCTAAGGTAGGGCTGCAATTGGATTCTGGCTAGCCCAAATAGAATTGACCAAACCTGAGTTTGGATTGGGTTATTAAAGTCCTCAGGTTAGGTTCAGGAAAACAGCCCCATTTAAACTCGGGTCGGGTTGGAGTTGAGCAAAGTTGGGTTGAGAGGCTCCACACACGTCATGGCAAACCCTACAACTTTTTATTTCACTCCCAAATCACCCCCCTAAATTATAGGTTGTATGGAACTAGTTAAAAATTATTAAGAGATTGCATGTTGGGGAATCACGGAAGCAAAATTTGAGTTTGAATCAAACAAAAATAGATAATATAAACAAGCACCAAAGAGAACACATGATTTTTACGTGAAAAACTCTCGTGGAATTATTTTTTTATTTTTTTATTTTTTTTCTATTTCAATGTCAATATTCACCGATATTTTTGATTTTGTGTGTTCATCCTTATGAAATAAGGAATCTTCATTAAACCTGACATTACGTCAAATTGTGATCTTCCATGTGACCTAGTCATATAATCTATATCCCTTCACACCATCACCATAACTCATAAAAGTAAATTTCTTTACCCTTTGGTCTAACTTATCTCTTTCAACTGACGGTACATGAGAGTAAGCATCATAATTAAATACCGGTAATCTTGAGTAGTTTACATCATGACCACTCCACACATTGTTTAAAATTTTACAATCTATGAACGTAGATATATAGGGACTAATTCACTAAGTAACAGGCTTTATTGATGGCCTCAGTCCATAGTTCCTTGCCTAATATAATATTGCTCAACATACTTTAGACTCTCTCCAAGAAAGTCTGATTCATCTAAAGTCTGATTCATCTATTCTACTACATTATTATGCTTTGCTGTGTGCCTTACTATCCCCCATCTTTACAAAACTGATTAAATTTCATTTAAGTGAATTCACCGTGATTATCTGTCCTTAATACTTTCAACTTCTGCCCTGTCTGCTTTTCAACCGCCACCTTCCATACCTTGAAAGTGGCGAAAACATTAAATTTATTTTTTAGAAAATAAACCCACACTTTTTTCGAGTAATGTGATAAAGAATGACGATCCTCTACCAGAAGCTACGGGCGACACCTCCATACATCCAAATGCACATAATTAAGTACTTGCTTACTTATATGTTTTCCTGACTTAAAAGATAACTAAAGTTGTTTACCATATATGAAATGCTCACATGCATTAAATTCAACGCTTTTAAATATAAGAATCAAGGAATGATCAGAGACTACCTTTATGTCGCGCTCGCTCATGTGGCCTAGATGCGTATGCCACAAATATGTTGACGTAAACTCTGCTACATATGTTGCAGCCCTACTCAATACAATATTCCTAATCAACTTATAAAGGTTACCACTCCTATACGCTTTCATGACAATTATTACCTCATTTGAAACTTTTAAGACCCGATCAAAACCAATGAACTTACATCTAAATGCCTTGAATGCACCAAGAGATATCAGATTCTTCCTTAGGTTAGGAACGTGTCTCACATCTGCCAAGGTACGCTCCACCCCATCAAATTACTAGTGAATTGATTTGCGCACCTTATTTGTCAATCACATGCGTATGTGTGTCAGTATCTCGGATAAGTCCTTTGAAGCTGAAGACTAAAGACATATGAAGACTTGGAGCATCAAGGAAGTGAAAAACTTGTAAATGAGGTGCCTTGATGACCCTAACCTTAGACCCAAAACAACCTTATCTAGATGATTCTAACGTTTATTGATAAACCTTGATTGATCATCCCTTATCCTTATGAATCTAATTGAAATATGATAAGTAAGGCTAAAAGATGTGCTAAATTGTTCTAAACATAACTGTCCAAAAACAACAGTTTTCGAGTGGATCTCGATCATATCGACAAGTTGTCGATATAATTCGAAGAGATCGAAGTTTGTCCAACAATATTTAAGCAGAAAATTTGTATTGCTTGATCCTATCGAGGACCATCTCGATCCTATTGAAGGGTCGCCTTTGATCCGATCAATGACTTGCCATTTTATAGCAATTATAATATGGTTTCTTATAAAAGCGGTTCTTGGGCTTAATTATGTGTTTTAGTGTAATAGAAGCTTAGGTGAATCTCTACTCATATTACTCATCTTAAGCCTTTAAACCAATGAGTTTCAAGTAATCTTCTTTGAAATAATCAATCTAATGAGGATTCCAACCTTCACATTGAAGATGTATTTGAACTCTACCATTTTCTAGAGATTAGACCCAACCCTATTGGCAAATCATTTGTCTAAATCCTCTAAAAGACCCATTTAGGTGAATCCCCTAATTTGGAAAAATAACTATTCCCTGATTTGTAGGAGATTCCACTATCCTCTCTTGCCTTGGTCACTCATTGACAAAACATATGCAAAACGAATGATCGTACAAGTTAAAGCATTGAAATCAATGATTGAGAGATAAATTGAGGAGATAATTCAAGCACGGGAAAGCTTTGAAGAAGAAAATCAAGCAAGGAGCTCAACGGAGCTCAATCTGATAAGTAAGTTATCAAGTGTGAGTTCATACACTCTTTCCTTGTGTAGGATTGAGTGAAAGAGTTTGTAACCTAAACTCGATAGGTTTTTATATAAGACTTAGACTCTTGTGTAGGGTTGAATTCATCGACGCAGGTGTGTACGTGGTTCACTGGGCATGAGTGTATACATGTTAGTCTCCTTGGGAGACTATGGTGAGAGTATACATAGGGCTTTGATTAGGACCACTAGTGGTTGCTGGTTAGTCGACAAAAAATCAACTAAAGTCACTTGTGGGAGCCACCGACACGAGTGAGTACGTGGGTAAGTTCATGTGTAGGCCTTTGGTGGGAGTGTATGCTTGTAAAGGTTAGAAGTAAACTTGATTTAAAACATCTGATAGTGAATACCAGTACACTTGAGGAGAGTGCGTCCACCAGGAGTGGAGTAGGGAAACCGAACCATTATATGCTTGTATTTGCGATTGTATTTGAATACAATTCTATTCGTGCTTATGTAATTGATTAGTTAAATTATTTTGTATGCTTGCATTAAATTATATGTTAGGCACTTAACTTGCAAAGTACACACAAGTACACTATTTATATAGACTAGTTGCTTAATTGGCATATCTTTTGTAGTCAACTCAAGACTTGTAAAGTAGAGGGGTAATTTCTCGTAACCTGACGCAAGGATGAACGTGATGAGGATAATTACTCTGAATCCACGGAGCTTCTCTGGACTCCTCATAGAGACTTCTCGAACCCACGAGGAAAGAAAGGAGAAAATAGAAATAAATTCTAAGAAATTCGAAATTGATTAATTGATGACTAAAAATGAGTTCACAACCCTTTAAATAGGGGTACCAAGCAATGGGAAAGAAATCAGAATCAAACTACAACTACAACTCCTAGAAATCGCGACTTACTATAAATAGTAAACTTACTATTTATAGACGGTTGTGATGTCTACTAGTGCGCAAGGTTTTCGGCCAAAAATAGTAAGTGTCCTATTTGGCTTTGCCAAACCGTTCTCCTAATTATTCTAAGCTCTTTTCACATTGGGCGCAACTCCTAAAGCCCGACGGATGAAGAGTTATAACCAAACTAAAACTTACTATTTATAGTAAAAACGAAATTAAAACAGGGAAACGACCATCGATCTAGGGATTTTTTGCAATTCCGGGCATTACAACCCAGCATAGCCAGGTTGGTTGGCTAAAGTAGCTCGTTCTACCCCAAAATCATATATTTTACGTCAGCTCACTCATTCCGGATTGCAAGATACACTCGATCTAAGGTCCGATGGTCTGGATCACTTTTGTCGTCGACCCGGCCTTTTCTGATCCATCTCGGCCATGAAACTGTCCATGACTCGCTCTACATCATAACCAAATAAGATTTTGTCAGAGAATCTGAGGATATGTGAGAGATCAATGCATCAGTTGAAAATGAAAAAGAAGTAAAACCCATGAATATACTATAAAAGTTAAAACTAGTATTGTAGGAGTCTAAGGTGATTACGCCCAATGAACTTCCTCACAAGTTGCCTCCGATGGGGGATATTGATCTTTCTCAGGTGGAATTCTCCTTCAACAATATACAAAATTGATCTACCAGCAAGTTCTCATTCGAAGTTGTGTATACTCATGTTTCCAAATATACACTAAACCTATTCCCTTTGCCCAAGTTACTGAGCATGAGTATTGCTAAAGAAAATATGGTGGACTGAATCGTGACAATGTATGCCGATGTTCAGAAGAAGTTAAGTGAGTCTAACGTCAAGTACAAGGAAGAAGCTAATAAACATTGATGCTATAAGGTGTTTGAAGTGGATGATAATGTGTTAATTCACTTGCGCAAGGTGAGGTTTTTTACTGTGACGTATAACAAGCTAAGGAATGAGAAGATAAGTCTTATTCCAATCATTATGAAAATCAATGATAACACTAATGTTTTTTTATCTTCTCGAGGGCATGGAGATCTCACGAACTTCTAGTGTGGTAAATCTGTATGAGTATTACGAGCCGAGTTTATTGAATAACTTGGATGAGTTTTTTTCAAGTAGAGGGGAATGATGTAGGACTAGGCACAAATACATTCCTAACATGGCGACCAAAAGAAGGTTAAAAAAAGTGGAAGTAATGAATCAACTTTGAGCCTCGTCCTACTTAGGGCATGGGGTAGCTGGGCCCTAGGCGTGTTCTGTTCGAAGAAATTCATTCCGAATATGGAGGAATTGTTGTTCGAAGTATGAACTGTAAATCAGCCATAACTTTTGATTCGAGTATCGTTATGAGATGCGCAACCTATCGATTTTTACGTAGCGGGCCATATAGGGTCAACTGATCCACATCATGGGTCATGTCTGTCCATTTCGCAAGAGAATGCATGCTTCTTGTTCATAACTGTGATGTATATATCTTATCCATGCAGTCCATCTACTTTACCAACTCATTTTAGGAAATGAACAAGGAATTGAATTATATTCAAAGTTCAAATGGACCAAATCCAACAAACAATGGGAATTGAATGCCTACCGTTGTAAACTTATTGATGCCACCAAAATTTTAGATCAAGCTGATATTTATGTTTACCTCTGTCCATGTCTGTGTGACCTTATGAGATGACAAATAGGGCATGGATTAGGTACTACCTCTACGTGTTCGGAGCTCGGGACAGGCGGAGGCGCCGAGGACCACTGAGGGTCCACCGTGATGTATGAATTTTATGAACACCGTCTATCCATTTTTCTATATCATTTTAGATTATGAACTTGAAAATAGCGAATATCTAATGCAGAAATGAGCCACATAGTGGGGATTAAATTTAGACAGGTTGGATGAAAATAAACGACTAGGTGGACCCTAAGAAGGTTTCAATGGTGGGCATTCTTAGCACCGTTGCTTCCTATGGCACCGTCCACTTGCGAATTGAATCTTCCTTATTTTTGGTCCACTGATCCAAAATGATATGGAAAAATGGATGGATGGTGTGGATAAAAGTCATACATCACGGTGGCCCCTATGGCCCTCGGAGACTTCGCCTGTCCCGAGCTCCGGCGAGGGTAGTACCTAATCCGTGCCATGACAAATAAGCATCATCATGGACACTAGGAAGGTTTCAACTGTGGAAGTAATTATCCCTATTGTTTCCTGTGGCGTGGTCGACTTGACATTTGAATATGCTTCAATTGTGAGATATTTTTTTTTTTAAATACACAAATACACCACGTACTCACGCTATAGTACAATTTCACTAACTATGAGTATTCAAACCCTTGACCTAGTGTTAAAACTTTTGTGCGATCATTGCCTAAGATGATTGGGAAAACAGATGGACGGCGCGGATAAGACCCATACATCCACGATGGCCCCACAGAGTTTACTCAGCAAGCTATTTACTCAGTAGGCAATCTACTTCCATAGTTAAAAGGTCCACGCATCTTAGATATCTTCTTAATAAATCTTAACGGTCAATACTCCAAACTCGAAAGGCTCGATTTGCTTGGCCGCCAAGGTTTCTGTCAATTGAACGTTTCAAACTGTCCACGTGTAAAGACTTTTGGAGTATTAGCTGGATTTATTAAACAGAGGTTTTTGATGGTATTATATGAATTAGCAGTTTTTGATCCCTCTGACCGGTTTTTGATCTAATGATTAGTTTAAGAATGAACAATTCATGTTGTGAATGGAGTATCATAGGAAGAAATATAATGAATCGGGAGTATTTGGAGTCATGAAGGTGTGACCAAGGCACATATTGTGTTTTCTGTGCTTCTTAGCAGCTTTGACATGGATGAAAATAAGTGAGGAATTGGCTAGTAAATCAGTCTAGAAAAAAGTCTTATTAGTACTAAATTTAATTTGTGGTTTCTACTACGATGTATGCGGGTTATCCACACCGTCCATCCATTTTAATAGCACATTTTAGGGCATGATTTAAAAAACGGGGCAGATCTAAATATCAGTGAACGACACCTCAGGAAACAGTGGTCTTCAAAGATGTCAACCGTTGAAAGTTGTTTTCTCCCTAGGGTCCACATTGATCTTTATTTGTCATCCAACCTGTTCATATGGTCACCCAGTCATGGATAAAGGGAAAACAAAAATATCAGATTGATCCAAAACTTCTGGTCCCTAAGGGGGCTGTCAATGGTTGGCATTCGATTCCCACCGTTTCCTAGGTGTGGTCCACTTGAGCTTTGGATCTGCCTTATTTTTCAGAATATTTTCTAAAATGAGCTAGCGGAAGGGATGGGCAGTGTGGATAAGACACATACATCATGGAAGGCCCCACAATTGAAATGCAGCCGGAAATACAAAGGTTGATAATTATTAACTATTTCCTTTGAATTCCAGGCATAAATAGAAAGTCAAACACCTCCTGTACATTTTTTATATTTTCCAGTGCAGGCCTGCCCGATGATGGGAAACGGATTGGGTACTCCCCCTCCATCACCCAATGGCTTGTGGTCGGTGCTCTGTGGGCCCCACCATGATGTATGTGTTTCATCATGCCGTCCATCTATTTTTCTAGATTATTTTATTTTATGAGACAAAAAATGAGGTATATCCCAATCTCAAGTGCACCACATTATAGGAAAGAGTGTTGAATGAACGTCAACCATTAAAAACTTTTAGGGGCCATAAAAGTTTTGGATCAAGCTGGTCTTTGTTTTTTCCCTTCTTCTCGGTATGTATGACCTAATCAACAGATTGGATGTCAAATTAATAAACAGTACAATGGGCATTGGGGGGATTTTAATGGTGGATATACAATCACCATTGTTTTCCTGTGGCGTGGTCCACCTGAGATTTATATCCTCTCATTTTTTGGATCAATGCTGGAATAATCTTTAAAAATGGACGACCGGAAGGGATGAAACACATGCATCATGGTGGGGCCCGCAGAGTACTGCCCACCAGCCACGGGCTGGGGGAGTAGCCAAACCGTTTCCCGATGAGAGAACTCTCCTATTTTATCCGTACGTCTGTTCATATGGTCACCCAGCCATAGCCATGGATAAAGGGAAAACAAAAATATCAGCCTCATCCAAAACTTCTGGCCCCCAAGCGGCTGTCAATGGTAGGCATTCAATTCCCACTGTTTCCTATGGTGTGGTCACTTGAGCTTTGGATCCGTCTCATTTTCCAGAAAATGCCCTAAAATGAGCTGGCCGAAGGGATGGGCGATGTGGATAAAACTCATACTTCAGAGAAGGCCCCATAATTGAAACGCAGCCAGAAATACAAAGACTAATAATTAATACATATTACCTTTGAATTACGGGCATAAATAGAAAATCAAATACCCCTTATATTTTTCCGTGCAGGCCTGCCGGATGAGAGAGCTCTCCTGATTTTATCTCGGGTTGCCCGACCCAACCTGAACCCTATCACTATGCAGGTTACTTATAAATTATAATTAAGTGTGGATTGTTTGTATCGAAGGCACACTAGTGATGTCGGGTCTCATTTGTACACGTCATTTTCAAGGACTCTAGCTAACAAGATATGTCGGGTTTCTCTTTCCCAAATAGATTGTGCGCCATGCGACATGACTTTTAAAGGAGTAGTTGTCCTATATTTTAGCTTTTTTTAAAAAAGAAAAAAAGAAAAAATGAAGTTTTTTATGATGATAATCACATATATAATTAATAAAATCAGAGATACAAAAAATAAGTCATATATTGAACTATAATAAACTAATATAATAACGAAAATATTAGCATGTATACACCCAACCAACTTGATACCAAGCCCGCTTGGGTTGGGCTTGGGTTGAGAATTCCCAACCCGAGATTGGGTTGGGTTGGGTTGAGGTATAGGAACCTTGGGTTGGATTAGGGTTGAGCACCAACCTGACCCAACCCGCCCGACTTTCAGCCCTAGTCTACACGAACTGAGCTAGCTTGGTTGGCTCACTCGACTCGACTTGAAAAAGCTCGAATCAACTCGACTCGAACTTGAGTTCAAACCGAGTCAAGTTGATTTTTGGAGCTCAAAAACGAGTTCAAGCTTCCCCAGCTCGACTCGACTTGGATCGAATCCAGCTCGAACTCGGCATGACTCGATTTGACTCAACTTGACTTGGTGCAGGGGTATATATACCCTTAAAAAAAAAACCTACTACTCTAACCCATTTCCCTTGCTCGCAAGACTGGGGCCCCTAAACCCTAACTCATTTCCCTTACTGCTCGGTGCCCCTAAACCCTAACTCATTTCCCTTGCTGCTCGGCGCCCCTAATCTCTACTACTCCTCCTTTTCCTCCCCCATCTCTCTCTCTAGTCTCTCCCTCCTCTCCAGCTTGCCCTCTCTGGCACGCTCTCAAGTCTCAGCTTGCCCTGCCCAGATGCTCAGATCGTCTGTTCCCTGTCTAGCACACTCAACTTGCCCTGTCCCTGTCTGGCACGCTCTCGCCTCGCCGTCCGGCATGCTCAGATCGCCCGTTCTTTGTCCGGCATGCTCAGCTCACCGGTAAGCCACAACTCCTTAGAAAAATGATACAGTAGAGCACGATCAGCTCGAACTCGGCTCGAAAGCTCGAAAGCTCAAAAGTGGCTCAAACTCGGCTTGAACTGGTCCGATTGCTGACCGAGCTGAGCCGAGTTCGAGCTAGTTGTGCCTAGTGACCGAGCTGATGCCAGCTCGACTCGGTTCGGCTAGATGTACACCCTTAATTTTATCTGTACGTTTGTACTTTGATCCACCTTAGAATGGAATGTTTCAACTTTGACTCTTCTCCTTTGAATATGTACAATCATCTACACATTTGAATAGAACCATCGTACGAACCATTGGGAATGGACGTGGATTGTGTGCTACCCCTGACTTCCTACGGTGGGCACAACTTGAGTGAGACCCGGAACCAGCTGTGGGTGAGACCCTGACCATAGAGTCCACCTCAATGTATGCATATGTTTTAATGGTGGGTGATCAATCACAACTATTTCGTATTGTGTGGTCCACGTGAGATTTGGATCTGCCTCATTTTTGGGCTCATGAAAAAAATGAGCTGGAAAATGGATAGATGGTATGAACAAAACAATGTTTACATCATGGTGGGTCTATAAAGCATTGTCCACTAATGAGTGGCTATTAGCAGTGTCATAATGCAATTGTGTTCTACATATGCTTCAATTTCGAGCTCATGACCTAAAATAAGCTGGCAAAATAGATAAATGGTATAGATAAAACACATACATCGTAGTGGGCCTCACAGATGCCTGCCATCACAGGACCACCATGTAGTCTGAGTTGGAGAAATCACCAGTCCATCTGTTTTGCCGCCTTATGCTACAAAATAAGTCCACAAATGAGACAGATCCAAAACTCAAGTGGGCCAAACTACTGTAAGGAAATAGTGGAGATTGAACACCCACCGTTGAAATATTTGTGGAGCCACAAATTTTTTTGATAGACTAATATTTATGTGTTTCTAGTTTACAAAGAGTTTGGACCCGAAGAATATTTCAGTGCTAGCCATTTTCCTCCCCACTTTCCCTCTTGTGTGGCCTACTTGAGTTTTGGACCTACCTAATTTTTGGGCAGGCAAAATGGATGGAGTGAATTTCTCACAAATGGACACAACACGAGATTGGTGGATCCCTGATTATGAGGCCCACCACAATGTATGTCTCATATCTACACCATCCATCCATTTAGTCATATCATATTAGGATATGAGCTCAAAAATGCAGCAGATCTAAATTTAAGGTGGACCACACCACGAGAAACAGTAGTAATTAACCACTAAAAACTTCATGGGGGCCACAAAAGTTGAGCAGGTTGCAGATAGTTTCACGGCCAAGATGGACCAGAAAAGGCCCGATTAGAGACCTAGATGATCCGGACCACTAGAACTTAAAACGGATGTATCTCACAAATCGAAATGAGTTATCGGACGTAAAATGTATGATTTTGGGTGGGACGAGCTACTTTGGCCATATTTTCGAAATACCATCAAATCGACGGTCGTTTCCTTGTTTTATTTCCATTTTTACTATAAATAGTAAGTTTTAGTTTGATTATAACTCTTCATCGGTTGAGCTTTAGGAGTTGCGCCCAACATGGAAAGGGCTTAGAATAATTAGGAGAACAGCGTGGTGAAGCCAAATAGGACACTTACTATTTTTGGCCGAAAACTTTGCGCACTAGTAGACATCACGACCCTCTATTTATAGTAAAATGTGAATTCTAGGAGTCTTAGTTATAGTTTGATTATGAAATTTCTTCCATTGCTTAGTGTCCCTATTTAAAGGGCTTTGAACTCATTTATTTCATTCATCAATCAATTTTGAACTTTATAGAATTTATTTTCTATATACTTGTTCTTTTCCTCGTGGATTCAAGAAGTTTCTGTGAGGAGTCCAGAGAAGTTCCGTGGATTCAGAATAGTTATCCCCTTGAGGAAGATGGTACTTGACCTCATGTCCTTCCCTGCGTCTTGACCCCAAGAAGTTTTAATGGTGTACATTCAATCACCACTGATTCTTGTGGTGTGGTCCACCTGAGATTTGGATTTGCTTAATTTTTGGGTCCATGTGCTAAAATAAGTTGGCAAAATGATAGATGGTGTAGATATTCAATGCACACATCAAGGAGTATGCTCCCAACAGAATGAAGTTTTGTTCTTAGAGAAAAGAAGAAAAAATCACATCGATTGGATTATTGTGCAACCATGCTATGTAAATCAGACAGTTTATATCGTTAACTAAGGGTCTAATTAGTAATTTAAAGCATCTATTAGGTGGGTGATCAGGGTCGAATATTGCATATCAGACCCCAGCAATTGCCTAATTTTACATACATGATAGTGTTTAATGTCAGATTTTTCTCGTGTTTTTATTACAAGATGAAATCAGGAGTGTGAATTGGAAATTGATGTTAAAAACATGAATTTGGCGCTCCAAAGTCACCAGAGCACGGGATGGACTCCAGAGAACCAATAATGAAGATTTTACACGCCTGGGATTTGAGGAAAGCAAGCCAAAGGGGCCGAAAAGCGTCCCGAATGCGAGATCACATGTTTCCTGCAACCCGATCAACTCGAAACTTCATACATGTGATGGGAGCTGTGAATTAACCGTACATATTAAATTTCAGCCATTGAAGATCTCGGGAAGTGGTCCAACAGACAGATCAGCCCTCAGAATCATGATTCCGGGCCCACCTGGCATCTGGATTTGCCTCAAATTTGGTCCTAATTCATTATAGGCCAAGATAAAACAAATGGTCGGATTAGATTTCTGAAGAACGTCACATTGGGCCTTGTATGTATGGCGTGTGCATGGAACGCACGTGTAGCCGCGCCACACCGGACCGCCGGACGGACGGTCAGCGCCATCGCTGACCCGAGCCCGTCTTCGAAAATCTCGTCCGCCGTCCAGCGTTCGCGAAGACGACGAGTGTTCTTCGGTTGTGGGCCCCACACATCACCCAAATGGACGATCCGGACCGTCCATCAGCTTCCTAGGGCGGCAGTTGCCCTCGCCTAGGGGGCAAAAATTGGAATAAAAGACTATATCAGATCCAAGACGTACAAACGCAGGATGGACGGCGGGACGAAAGATCACGTGGGGTCGAATATTGCATATCAGACCCCAACAATTGCCTAATTTTACATACATGATAGTGTTTAATGTCAGATTTTTCTCGTGTTTTTATTACAAGATGAAATCAGGAGTGTGAATTGGAAATTGATGTTAAAAACATGAATTTGGCGCTCCAAAGTCACCAGAGCACGGGATGGACTCCAGAGAACCAATAATGAAGATTTTACACGCCTGGAATTTGAGGAAAGCAAGCCAAAGGGGCCGAAAAGCGTCCCGAATGCGAGATCACATGTTTCCTGCAACCCGATCAACTCGAAACTTCATACATGTGATGGGAGCTGTGAATTAACCATACATATTAAATTTCAGCCATTGAAGATCTCAGGAAGTGGTCCAACAGACAGATCAGCCCTCAGAATCATGATTCCGGGCCCACCTGGCATCTGGATTTGCCTCAAATTTGGTCCTAATTCATTATAGGCCAAGATAAAACAAATGGTCGGATTAGATTTCTGAAGAACGTCACATTGGGCCTTGTATGTATGGCGTGTGCATGGAACGCACGTGTAGCCGCGCCACACCGGACCGCCCGGACGGTCAGCGCCATCGCTGACCCGAGCCCGTCTTCGAAAATCTCGTCCGCCGTCCAGCGTTCGCGAAGACGACGAGTGTTCTTCGGTTGTGGGCCCCACACATCCCAAATGGACGATCCGGACCGTCCATCAGCTTCCTAGGGCGGCAGTTGCCCTCGCCTAGGGGGCAAAAATTGGAATAAAAGACTATATCAGATCCTAGACGTACAAACGCAGGATGGACGGCGGGACGAAAGATCACGTGGGCTACACCGAATCCACCTCAAAACTAGTAAATTCTTACTGATTTTTCGAGCTGAATCTCATGAACGGAGTAGATTTCTCAAAGACATTGCGAAGTGGGACCCACCATCACGTCAGCGCCGGTTGGCGTCCGCGTAACGCACGGACGCTGCCAACTTTTCCGGAATTTAGTGGGCCCCGTACGTTATCTGTCTGACAGATCCGAGCCGTCCATCTTGTATAGGGCCGCGAGCACTACAAACCCATGTTGATTTTCCACTCCCATGCGTACACACGTGCGCGGTACGAGAGGCCACAAACAGGCTGCTCGGCGACGTTCAAAACTGATCTTTTCGAGATTTCTTCTGTGGGCCGCGCCAATAGACCTTTAAAACCACTCATTCTTGACTGAAATTTCGTCCTGAATCCAATGGACGGGGTGGATTTTCCAGAAAATGCCTCTGTGGGGCCCACCGATCACGGTTGCGAAAAATTGCACTTCGAGTCCGTCTACGACTCTGCCACCGATTCCAGCCATCCAGCAGCTATAAAAGGGAAGTTTTGGACGTGGGAGAGGCATTCAGATCTAGGGAATTCGAGATCCAAAGCCAGGGAGAGAAGAAAGAGAAGAAAGAGAAGGAGGAAGAGAGAGAGATTGATTGGTTTGACATTCTTTTCTGAATTTTATTTAATATTTTTTTATGGATTTTATGGGTAACTAATCTCTCAGCTAGGGCTGAGATGAAGCCCCTAATTTGATCAGCTCTTATAGTGGATGATTTACTTTGAATTTTAATTAATTTGTTTCTTTCTCTGAGTGGGCTTTATGGGTTTAATTCCATACTTCTCCATCTATGAACTTGACCAAAGTATAGATGGATGTTGTTTGGATGCTTATTACAGGTGCTTGGGTCTGATCAAGAACAGGTTTCCTATAGAGGAAGGAACAGGGTGCTTTAATGAATTTTGAATGATTTGGAAAATATCGAATGAATGATTTTCCGTATGTATATACCATGTGCCCGACCAAGGACATGGGATGTATTGTTCATGGCATTGCTTAAAGGAATTAGATTAAAGACAGATGCTTGATTTAGGACACAGATTGTGCTTTCTCTATTTAAGTGGTATCAATCAAGGTCAAGGTGAATCAACAGACAAAACAAGGGTTAGGATAATTAGGGGTGGATTCGAAAGTCCTAGTGCTTTCTCTCTGATTGAATTTTATTCCCTGTTTCTTAATTGTTTTTCTTAAAATTATGCTTAGTGGTTTAGTTCATTATTCATTGGATTAGTTAAGAAGAATCTTAGATTTAAATTGTGACGACCAGTCCTCGTGGGATTCGACCTCGATCTTACCGAGTTTATTACTACATCACAACCCTATACTTGGGGAGTGAACAGTGGGACATATCACCCATTGCTTAAGTTTATGAAGAATCACTTCGATTAGACAACACTAACCATCCAATCCTTCGCTTGGAAAACGGATGGTTAAATAAGAAACCTGAATTTGGATTGGTCCGATCATCTGATCGAAATATTTTTTTGGTACGATGGCTCATAAATTATGGGATGGATCAAATTTCCAGTCCGGATTGATTTTTGGACAGTCCACATTTCCTAAGTAACCAGGAGCGATGTAGCTTTTACCTCTCTATATGCACAAACCATGGGAAAAGCCTATGTTAGGGCTACAAAACATGGGAAAGATTATCGTAGGGTTGCAACTTGGGTTCCGGTCAGCCCGACCCAACTTGAATTTGGGTCAGGTTGTCAAGGTCCTTATATTGCGTTCCGAAAAAATCACAACCCCTTTGAACATGGTTGGGTTCGAGTTGAGCAAGTTTGGGTTACGCTAAGTTGCATTGAGAATAATCACATGTATTTGGGTCAGGTCGGGTCAAGTATAGAAAACTTTAGGTTGGATATATAAAATTAGTAGAATCAGGCTTTTGCCACATGTCCATGTAATTAGTATTACACTAAACCAAACATATTAAATGTTTCTCGGTTAGTAAGAGTGGCTAGATGATACTCAGGCTGAGTATAACCTTGATACACAGGCAATCATAAATTCTACATGTGACATGTATTAATTCAAATAAAATTGACTGGCTTGTGCAATCGACTGTCGCAAGTCACAATCCCAAGGTTTGATTCATGGACACTTTGTTGGCATTGGTTTGTTTTTGGTCGCGTGTGATGTGTCCGGATGTGACATAACTGATTGTACAACTCAATTCAAATCTAACAACTTGACCAAAGCACCAAGATAGGTAGATATGTGGAGTGCGATTGTATATGATCGAGATTTAAGAAGATTCGTTGCCTATTCAGCCACTTACGAAATAGTTATAAGATAACTAGGTGAATATTAGGAGGGTAAGGTTTTTCCTCCAAAGATGGGTTGTACTCTACCTTTTGTAAGAAAGGACTTTTATAGATGGAAACAATCAAACAAAAAGGAAATACTTATAGTTGATTACATAAAGCAATTGTAAGATGCTTTTCTGAAAGATAAATTGATTTTATTGATACCGGGAATAGTCCAACACAAAAGTGTAGACTTGGATTACAACTAAAGATTACCGTTATTGTATTATAACTACGGAGTACCGCGACTAGATTATCACTACTCCTAGGATAAAGCTAAGATAAGGAAAGATAATTTGATTGGTTTAGTGTGATACGATTTGCTTTGTTGAATCCCTTGCTATTTATAAATCTCTCTCACGACTATTTTTCATATGTTTTTTTTTTCTTTATCTAATGGTTATGGTAGCTAATTCATCGCCAAGTAGGTCTTCCAGATCCTTCTCCTCTTGACATATGTCCTTTTAACCACTCTTTCGGCTCGACCACTTTTCGCTTCTGGGCTTCTCGATCGCACCTTGTCATTAGATGACATGTATCATTAGATCAATACTAGCCATAATTTCATAAAAATGCTCTAAATATCTCTAAAGATCTTTCACACGTTATAAATTTCTCATGCAATGACACATGTCTTTTTCTAATTGGCTATCTCATGAATAGTCAGAAATAGGGTACAACATTACCTCCCACGTCGCTTTGACTTTGGGCAAAAAGGTGAAAGTGACTGTGGTTCTTTGTATAATATGATAAATGCAATAAGTCATCTTTCCACGTGTCAATTCTCTATTAATTATGCCCAACTAAGACTAAAATCGAATAGCAGTTTGGCTCCTTTTCTACGGCCGTCATTGTAATATGTTGCACACGATCGTGTCATACGAGGAGTCATGATTATACTCTCATTAATGCGCACATCCATGACTGATATATATGTAATTTTGAATCATTTTTACCTTTTTAAAACTCTTGTTTTTCATGCTTCTCATTTCTTTTTCAAAATTTCTATAATCCGTCATTGCCGCTTCTTATTCTGCTTTTGCTCTGGCTTATCATCAAGAAGATTTCATGAGAGAACTGGATTCCTTTCTTTCTAACGCAACGACCAGTGACATCATTTGTGGCATCCCTGTCGAACCAAACAAATCATTCTTTATTCTTGGCCCAATTTTCCTTCCTAAAATTGTTCCTGAATAGATCCAATCTATAAAACCATTCTGATTATCTTGGGTAAAAGCTTCTTCTCTAGTCTGATTCTCTTTCGAATTTTGCTAATGCTTTCAAGACGTCGAAATCCTAATCGAGACCTGTGAAAGGATGGTCAAAATGGTTCAACCGTGTATCCAATCGACATGGTAATACATGGCAATAGGCTAGTAGTTACAAATGTATTAGTCTATCTTGGAACAAGTATACAACAAACACTTCTCTTCTCGCTACAGTTTTTGCCTTCTGGAGTCAATCGATTAACACTTTCCATTTCAGATGCAGTCCCATGAACCTAACAATCATGGATACTTGCACTTGATCACCAATTTTCTTCCTTTTAGAGATTTAGTTTATCCCAACCTTGGCCAGGACGAAGAGCATTACTTGATGCCATGAAGGATGAGTTGAAATCAGTGAAGGACAATGAGGTTTAAATCTTATTAAGTTATCTTAAGGAATAAAACTAATTAGTTGTAAATGGATATTTAAAACAAAACGGGACTCTAAGGGTAATGTCAAAATATATAAAACTAGACTTGTTGCCAAGGGTTTTAACCAATGTTAATGCATTGATTTTAAGGAGACTTTGTCACAAATATTTAAGAAAGGCTCATTCAGGATCATAATGACTCTTGTGACTCATATGGATTTGGAGCTACATCAATTGGATGTAAAGATTGTGTTTCTCAACGGAGATCTATATGAGAATATGTACATGTTGCAACCTAAAGGTTTTGGAGTTAATAATTCATAGCATATAGTTTGTAAACTCAAGAAATTCATCTATGAATTGAAACAGGCATCACGACAGTGGTAGTTAATGTTTCATGAAGTGATTTTCTCATATGATTTTATAAAAAATATTGCAGATAAGTGTATCGACGTCAAAATCAGTGGGAGTATATTTATCATATTGGTTTTATATGTTGATGACATTTTATTAGCTAGTAGTGATATTAAGATATTATGCGATACCAAGAAATTCCTATATCAAATGTTTAAGATGAAGGATCTTGGTGACGTCTCTTATGTTATCAGAACTGAGATACACCGTGACAGATCACGCGGACTGCTTAGCCTGTCATGGATAACAGTGCTCCTGGACACTCATCTATTGTAAAGGGTAATAAATTTAGCAAGTTCCGGGGTCATAAGAATGATTTGGAAAAGAATCGAATGAATGGTTTTCCGTACACGTAAGTAGTAGGGAGTATCATGTGTGCTCAAGTCTGTATGCAACTAGATATTACCTTTGCAGTTGTAATGTTGGGCAAGTATCTCTTTAATCCAGGAATGCAATATTGGATTGCTATTAAAGACAATGGACTTCAGACTTACATACAGAAGGTGCGATCATTTATAGTTGGTTGGATACTCAGACGCAAATTATGCTGACTGCGTTGAGACAAAGAAGTTTACCTCAATCTACATCTTCATGATGGTTAGTAAAGCTGTCTTGGAAAAGTATGAAATAGTCAACAACAACTTCATCCACCATGAAAGCTGAATTCAGTGCTCGTCATGAAGAATTAAATTAGGCATTATGGTCACAACGTTTCTTCTGAAGTTTATGGGTATTGAAGCATATTCCGAAACTATTGAGAATTTTTTGTGATCACTCAGCTGCAATTTTCTTATCTAGTAACAACAAATATTCATCAAGGTCGAAGCATATCGACATCAAATATTTTGTTGTGAAGGAAAAAGTTTAGAATCCTTCAGTGTCTGTGGAGTTTTTTTTTTTTTTGTTAGCTTGTTAGTACACCCCACTGTCAGCTCACACTTCACTGTTAGCCACCCCCACTAGGGAATTGATACTAAGACCTCAGTGTTGAAACGAGGTATCTTTCACTCAGTCTGTGGAGTTCATCGACACTAAGCAGATGATTGTGGATTAGCTCACTAAAGAGCTCCCTACATGCCATTTTAGGAGCATGTAGCATCCATGGAAGTCATTGACCTCATAAATATATTTAGTTAGTAGGAGTTGTGCGTGTTATATTTTCAATGACATTGAAGATATCTCATTTATAAAGTTTTGATGATTCAAAAATAAAATTAATTTCTGCTTCTCTTTATATATATATAATTTATTTTAACTAAGCAGAACTAAAGTCTTGTCTCATCGAAGACATTTAAAAGCTCTTGCACCTCTTGAGGATAGACACATATGATCATATTACGTGTGTAACCGTTATATCACACTTCTCAGTCACTGATCTCTGTTGTTAAGGGTGGTGGTATTTGTGATCGTACTTAGTCTCACTTTGCTGAAATTAAATATTGTGATAGATACCGCAATCTGATACTAATGGTCTTGATGAACCAGATTCTAAAGGCGTTGTCCATATTATCTAACAAATGCATTGATAACTATTCAGATGTTTTCTTTAAAATTAAAACATATTTTAAAAATATTTTTAAAATTAAACTTTAACATTGATCAATGTGACTCAAGTGGGAGAATGTAAAAATTCTATAAGGTGGGCCTTATTGATCAACAATCTGGATCTCCCTAAAGATTAGATGATGTGATCGTGCATACCGGTGAACCACACTAAAGTTGTAATTGATCTAAAATCATGTAAGGGATGGTGCGCCATGACTATGTTACATGTACACAATATTTTAGATAGACTAAAAATCCTAAAATTGCGTGGAGCCTAAATGGAATGAGTTTCGATGGGTTAAAAGCTCATCACCTTCAATCACGGTAAAAGCAGGATTCCCAGGCCTACACATGTTGAAGCCTTTTCATCCCACCGTTGAAGCCTTTTCATCCCACCCTTGCGCTTCTCTACATGTGTAAGATAAAAGAAGATTGCAACATTCGATCTACTAAAATGTCATCTCTATCATGTATGAATTTTGTTCTGATTTATTAATCTCTTTCTCCAATGTACTGTATGGCTCTTTCAACTCCGCATATTACCGTCTACAGTGGACCCACTTGTAGTCGTAGATGGCCAGACCAAAGACCACGCCATTCAAATATATGGCCGTTGCATACCACTGCCCACTCAGACGGCCACGTTCACATACACACATATACAGACGTGTGATATCCTTTCTGTTCATCCGGTGGGCCCACTGCCTTTGTTCGAGCCCAAAGATGAGGCCGGTTCACTCATTAAGTTGGTCTCAAGTACTAAAAAAAAAAAATGGACGGCTAGAAAAGGGCAATCACGTATCCACGTTCAACCTGCATTGCGACTCACATGATGAGTGTGACAGCCTGATCTTTTGTCACGTGCACATTCAAAGTAGGGATAGTGAGCCGATATTTAGATATTTTTGTATTTTATATTGACACTCTTATATTTTCTGCACAGCTATGGCGCATACACTGCACTGAGTGCGTTCTATCAAAACCCCACGTTGGAGTGTTTGGTAGCCTGGCACGCACCTCATCCTGCGAGGCAACCAAAATATGCAACTGTCCGGAGTAGCCTCAACACACGTGCAAACTTAGAATTATGTTCCTGGATATGACGTGAGCCACTGCAGTGTCTGTGTGGTGGGGCCCACCGCACTGTCTGTTTGTTGGGCTAAGGCCAAAACCGTCCTACGAGTGTGGTGGGGCTCACTGCAGTCTCTGTGTGACATCCACTTCATGTATCCTTTTCGAGAGCTCATGGAAAGATGTGAGGCAAAAAATTAGCAACGTTCAAAACTTAGGTGCGCCACAACATAGGCAATAGTGGGATTGAACGTAAACCATTGAAATTTCTGTCACTTACTATTGGCTGTGTGGTGGCCAAACCGAGCATTGGATTACTTAGTTTTTAGGTTGTGTCGTTTGACCAGCTTACAAATCTGATGGACGTACGGAGTGGAAGTCACGAAGGAATTGTGATGGAACATATCATAGAAAACAATGGAGATTAGATGCCTACCATTGAAAACTTGTCGGGGCATGAAAGTTTTTTTATCAAGTTGATATTTGTGTTTTCCCTTCACCTGAGTCTGGCAAATAAACATTATACTAATCCCTAAAAAGGTTTCAACCGTAGATATCATTATCCCGTTGTTTCTTGTGTTGTGGTTCGCTTGAGCTTTTGATCTCCCGCATTTATGGGTTCATGCCCCAAACTGAGCTTACAAAATGGATAGACAGCGCGGATAAAACACTTACATCACAGTAGGCCCCATAGAGCTCAGAGGGTAGAGACAGGTGGGGTAGGCAATCCGCGTCCAACCAATTAAGAGACCTGTGGGACCCACCTCAATGTCCATATGACATCCAATTCATCCATCAGTTTTTCCAATTTATGGTAGGAGATGAGCCTAAAAATGAGTTAATCCAAAAAATTAAGTGGGCCACATCACTAGAAAAAACGAGGATTAAAATTGAAACCTTCTTGAGGCCCACCTTGATGTTTATAATGAATCCAACCCGTTCACAAGGTGACTCCCACCAGGATGAAGGGAAAGCACAAACATTAGCATGAACCGAAGCTTCTGTGGGCCCAAGTGGTTTCATTGGCAGTCATTTAATTCTCATTGTTTCTTGTGGTGTAGCCCTTCTGAGTATTGTGTCGTAGCCATTTTTTGGGCCACGATCCCAATATGAGCTGGCACAACGGATGGACAGAGTGGATCTCACCCAAGTATCATGGTGGGCCTCATACAACTTTTAGCTACACGCCTCAATTTACGCCTTTTACGGATAAAGTCATGTATAATGATCCGAACCACATTCATCGGGTGTTGCCCACCAGAGCTATGGGTCTTCCTTCATCCTGGTGGGGTGCGTCCAATGAATGGATTGGATGGTTTTGACAGGAAGTTGCGCCCCCACAATTTGGAGGTTTCTATGGGTGTGGCTCCCATCTCTCCATTGCTCCCTGTTTTCCCATAGTATGGCCCTCTTTCAAATAGGCTGAATTTTGGGCTTTTAGCCTAACATTGGATGGCACACTGAATGGACAGTTTGGATGACTCATAAATATCACGGTGGGCCCCACGTAGCTGCAACATCTAGGAACTGATGTACGAGCCTATGTGATCATTTCGCACAATCTACAACATTTCAACATGCAATTACTTCTTGGCATTCTGTACACTGTAGGGCACCGTGATGTTTGTGACAAATCCACCCGGTCCATCAGTTTCGCTGTATCATTTAGGTGATGGGCTCAAAGATGAGGCAGAAAGCTCAAGTGGGCCACACAGAAGGAAACAGTGAGTATTGAATGCTAACCGTACGTCCAAACATTTAGGGTTTATTATAATGTTTGTGACAAATCCACTCCAACCACTAGTTTCACTTGGTCATTTTAGGGTGGCCCAAAAGCCACATCTCATAAACATTAGGTATTGAATTCCCGCCATTCAAACAGTCATGGACCAGCTGTGATCTTTGCCAGAAATCTAACCTATCTATCAGTTTTGCCGGATAGTTTTAGGGCATGGACCCAAACACAAGGCAGATCCAAAGCTCAAGTGAGCCTCACAGCAAAAAAAAAAAACACCGTGGGTATTGAATGCTCACATCTGGGCCACTGCAGTCTTGGAAGAGGCTACTAGTTTGTTGTTTACATTATACCTTGTGGGTGACCATATGCGTTGCAAGCAATTCAATCAAATACAATGTCACACATGTGAGTGAGGCCCTGTATTTAGATTTCATGTGTGATATGATGTGCGGTCATACTAGAGTTTTATTTGACTCAATGTTTGATTGAACACTCGCGTCCCCGTATTGACTCAGACTAATTTGAGATTGGACGCATGATCCAACTATCCTCTCAACCATTAGTTGTGATCACAGATAATGCGATTTGCAAAAGTTTAAGAGTTAGTCTTTCCTGATGCATTCTTTTTGCCTTATGATTTTAAGATTTAACTCTCACAAATAATTGTTATTAATTTCTTAAAAGAATAAAGATAAATAAATAAATAAAAAGAATGCTAAACAATGCCGATTTTATTAATCATTGAATATGTGGCTTATTATAATCAATAGAATATCGAAATAACTTAGAAAAATAAATAAATGAGAGATAGATACCTAATCCGTATGTAATTAAGAACATGTGATTGAGACGAATGGTCAGTGAGATATGACTAGAGATGTGATTGCCTAAGTAAGAACTCAGTTGATTAGGATCTAATTACAACTTAGGATTGTGGGTGAAACGAATCACCTAAGGACACAATATTGTCCGCTTTGTCCAGAGGGCTCACGGTTTTATTTTCAAGGTTGCCCCCAAAATGCGTTGAATCCTTAAGGTGCGAACCCCATATATAACCACCACAACTTCCTACGACTCTTCCGATGTAGGACAAGTTCAACCCCTACTGCGTACACAGTAGCCTGCCAACCACTGGTAGCTCGCCCAGGACCTTAGGCCCTGCCCACATTAGCGTTCGCCCACGTATGTCCGCCCACATGTGCAACAATGACGGGGCGTCACAATATCCCCCACCGAGGGCAGAGCCGTCCTCGACTCTGATACTATATGAAACGACCCACCCATATGTCCTTGGGTGGGTCGTTTTAGTGGGTATTTAATTTAATCCTACGGTATTGTACTAGTGGACATTTAATCTAGATGTATCCCATGACAAATGGGCTCTTCAAAGGTTTGTATTTCTCTTAGAAGTATGTACCCCTTCATTGGCTAATAAAGGTTATGGAGAATAATTCCAATGGCCTCACACTCTGGAATATATGAGGACACTTCAATAGCTACGGTCCTTCATCTATTAATAAATTGTATGGAAGTCACATCGAATTTTTGCATAGAAACATGCATATTGACTAGACTCGATTCCATCTTGATGTTGTAGTCAGTTTGGGTAACGTTGTAGTCAGTTTGGGTAACGGACCATTGAGCTAAGTTGACGTGGGAAAGGGCGTGAAACAATGAGAAGAAGATTATTGTCTCCCTCGAGCAATTAAAACCTTGAATCCATAAGGAAAGTTCTTTAGTCTTATAAGAGAGAAAATTTGAATACTTTATTGAATAATGTATGTATGATTTTTCAATTATGTCAATAATAAAGAAAATCCCCAATTCGAAATTATTCAAAATAGTAAAACTCGTCCAATTTTCTAATTTGTTTATAAGTATCTAAAATGTCGAAACTCTTCTAAAGCCTAATTTGCTAAAAATAGAAATATCCAGATAAATCTTATAGGAGCATTCCTAGCATTATTACAAGAAATTTCTAAAAAAGACGAAAATCTTAAAATTATAAAAATAAGGAGATACAAAAAAAAAAAAATAGAAATTACTAAAAATAATGAAATTTTCTAAAATCATAATTTTAAACTAGAAGCGTATGGTTTCCTACGAAATGGAGGTGTGTGACGTTCTATGCAGGTCTATTGATCCTAGAACCATCGTTACATAAAAACCGATAGGTTGTACGCACTTAGATCAAAAGTCATAGCTCTTTTACGGTCAAAACTTCAAACGACATTTTTTCCATATCTGGAATGAATTTCTTTGAAAACAACATGCCTGGAACCTGGTTACATTATGCCCTTTATAGGACTGGGCCGGTTCTAATGGATTATTTCTACTTTTGTTTGAGCTTCTTTTGATCTAGTCATGCTGAAATTGCATCTATGACGCATCTTGCATTAGTCTCCTCCACTTAAAAAGAACTCGTCCTTAATTTATTTAACGGACTTAGCTCATGATACTTATAAATGTCTGTTACATTAAAAGTTCGTGAGATCTCTATATCCTTGGAAAAATCAACAATAAAGGTATTATCATTGATTTTCTTGAATATCAGGATAAAGTTTTCTTTTTATTCCTTAGCTTATTATATGTCCAAGTTGAAAACCACTCCTTATGCAGGTGAACTAGCATGTTATCATACACTTCAAATAATTTCTGGTGCTGATATTTATTAGACTCTTCTTTATACTTGGTGTTAGACTCTTGTAACTTCTTAGGCGTTAATAGGGCTTGCATAGTACATGAACTAATACTCTCCTAAATAAGACCCTTACAAATAAGTTCCTCCACTTGTCTCTATAAGATCTCTTATTCTTCTAAACTCATTTGATAATGTGGGTTATTAGATAGACTTGCCCTTCGGACAAGATTAATGTGTTGTTGGATAATACCCACGGGGGCAACTCGTCGGGAAGTTCCTTACGCATAATCCCCTCGAACTCCATCAACACTAGTTTCAACTTCTTAGGAATATTTGTGGGTTCTACTTCTTTTCCATTTATAACTAATGCGTTGATCTCCCTCGTCTCTTCAGATTCTTTGATAAAATTTGATACAGTTATGAGAGACCACCCCTCCACTTTAGAAATCTTAGGTTGGTTTTCTATTTCATAGGAGTAAAGATACTCTTTGTATCATCTTTAACAAAAGAAAATATATTATCCTGGCCTCTATGCATGACATCAACATTGTATTGTCATGGTCGACCAAGTAGCATGTCACTACGCCGAAATAGCCATTTTACGACGTATTTTTGCGACGGACTTAGTCCATCGCAAAAATCGCTTGGTTTAACGACGGATTTCATCCGTCGCTAACGGAAAAAGTCCGTCGCTACGCCCAGCTTTCTCGAATCTCCGTAGTTGAAACGTCGTGGAATTTTGCGACGGCCAAAGTCCGTCGCTAAATTCTGATTTACGACGTATTTACAACGGATTTTGGTCCGTCGTAATTTTACGACGGATTAAATCCGTCGTGAATTTTGATTTTGCGACGGAAACTGGTCCCAAATTCCCGCCCACAATACCAAATGGCGACGCTTTTCAGCTGCTTTTGCGACGGTTCATGGGCCGTCGTAAAAGGACCCCTTACAACATTTTTTTTTATTTAAAGAATACGAGGGAAAATCATGTTTTTTTTTTTTTCTAGTCTAAGAATTGTTTTTTAATACAAGTTCAATGGTTTAATTGTATATATTTATATCTAATATTATTTTTTAACAATTGATTGAATGAAAAATAAATAAATAAAAAAAATTGTTTTTATATTAAATGAGTGGAAATTATTATTATTTTTTAAAATTTAAAACTAATATTTAAATGATTTGTAATATGACATGAAAAGACCCATTGTGGAGTTAAAAATTTAACAATGTTTAAGAAAAAATGAGATTTTGAAAAAATAAAAATCATGATTTAATAAAAATCTATTTTGTGGGAAAAAATAATATTGAATAAAGTTGAAAATTTTGAAAAAAAGAGTTTGGTTTCGAGAAAAAAATAATATCCTAAAAAAGAAAATTTAAATGATTTTAAAAAATGTGAAAATTTTGACGATGTTGAAAAATAAAAATATTTTGAAAAAGAAAATGAGAGTTTGTATTTTGAAAAATAAAATAAAATTGAGAAATTCAAAAAAAAAATGATAAGTTCGAAAAAAAATGGAGAAGCTAGAAAGAATTGAAAATTTTAAAATTAAACAATATTAAAGAATCGATAGTTTAACAAAAAATGAACATTTTGAAACGAAAAATACAGAAGTTGAAAAAATTTGTGATTTTAGAAATAATCGAAAATGTTAAAAATTTGAAATTAAAAGAAAAAGTTATTTATAAAAACATTGAGATTTTGAAAAAAAAATATATCATTTTAAAAAAGAAAATTGAAAAGTTGGAAACAAAATGATGGTTTTGAAGGAAAAAAAATCAGCATTTTGGAATTTTTGAGAAAAAATTAAAATTTGAGAAAATTTTTAAGATTTTGAAAATAAAAATTCAGAATTTGTATTTTTATTTTTAAAAAATATTTTATAATAAAAATGATATTTTGTTAAAACTTTTCAAAGAAAAATTAAGCGTAAAAAATATACATTTTGAAAAAAAATGTTATTTTTAAATGGAAATTGAGATTTATCTGTGAAAAAAAAATGTCGCCTCATTGAGGCGAGTATCTAGTCAAATTGAGGATATTGATCAGTAAAATAGAGTGAACGGACCAAACATATAAAATAAGTTAAATATTTTGATCAAAATTGTGACCCAACTTATTACCTCGCGAGAACTTTAGTATTAATGTAAGTTTTGGGGGCCCCATCATGATGTGTGTCGAACATCAACACCGTGCATTTGATGTCTCCTTTAGGTTATGAGATATCTCAAAAATCATCCGTATACGAAACTCAGGTGGCCTATACCATCTAAAACCATGTGAAGACATCATAAAAAATATAAAAGCACTTAATGGGGCCGACGAGTTTTGGATGCGGCTGAAACTTGGTTTGACCCCTCATCCAAGTGGGACACACATAATGAGTGGGTTGGATGTATGAATCACATTTAGGCAAGCCCAATATATGATTATAAATATTTTTAGGAAACCCCTCTCCACTCCATTTAGGTGAGTTACAAATTACCCTTAGCATACTAAGTAAACTTTGTGGGGTCCGCCATTATTTATTTATTTTATCCACTCTGTTCATCCATATTAACAGATAATTTGAGATCTAAAGAACAAAAAAGGAAGCATATCCAAAGCTCAAGCGGACCACCCCACAGGAAATAGTGTGATTGAACCTCTACCATTGAAATTTTTTTGGAGGCCATAGAAGTTTTGGATCAAGCTAATGTTTGTGTTTTCTCTTCATTCATATCTTTTGATATTGTGAACAGGTTGGATGACAAATAAACATTATTGTGGGCCCAAGGAAGGTATTAATGACGGAAATTATTATTTCACATTGTTTCATGTGGCATGGTTCACTTAAGTTTTGTATTTACCAAAAATTTGGGATCAACCCACACCATTCATCCATTTTTGAGATCATTTTAGAGAATTATTTAAAAAATTAATTATATCTAAAGATTAAATGGACTTTGCACCACAAATAAGGGGAACGGATTGGCTACTCCCCTTACACCAACCAATGGTGGTGGTTAGTGCTCTGTGGGCCCTACCATGATGTATGTGTTTAATCCATGCCGTCTATCTATTTTTAAAATCATCTTAAGGCATGGGACCAAAAATGAGGTATATCCCAATCTGAAATGGACCACATTACAGGAAACAGTGTTGAATAAGCGTTAACCATTAAAAATATTTTAGGGGCCATAAAAGTTTTGAATCGAGATGATTTTTGTTTTCCCCCTTCATCTAGGCCTGTATGACCTAATAAACAAATTGGATGTCAAATAAACAGTACAGTGGGCCTTGGGAGGATTTTAATGATAGATATCCAATCATTATTGTTTTCATGTGGTGTTGGCCACTTGAGATTTATATCAAGCTCATTTTTAGGGATCAACCCTAAAATGAAGTTAAGAAATGGATGGACGGCAGGGATAAAACATATACATCATGGTGGGGCCCATAGAGCCTACCAGATCCAAGGCTCAACGCTACCAGGATCCAAAACTCAACCGTTTTTTTTTTTTTTTTTTGTACAGTGGGAATGCGTGAGTTTTGTATTTGATGTAAAATAGTGGTGACTCATTTATAACAATAGTGGCAATGAGATGGTGTTATCCAGGCCATCTAAATAATGGGTCTAGCTGTAAATGGCTAATATTTATACTTTTTTTCCTATACAAGACTATCTTAATCATCTGTAAATGGTCCATTATATGTATGGCTTTTAATATAGTTTATTTTATAAATGGTGGAAAACTCACAATTGTCGGATTTGAAAATTACATCTCATTTTAGAAGAGGATTTCCGAATCCATCTTCCAAGCAGAGGAAGCCGCGTCGCTGCCAGGAATTTGCGATCGGGAGATTTTCGGGTACCTCGTTTCAATTTCCTCCTCTTTTTCTTTCTATGATTAATCATAATAGAAGAAAATCTCTGCATTTTGGTGTAAATTTAAGCAAATGATTTTTAAGGTTTCATATCGCCATTTGATTTTTCCACGGTTTTTGCATTTTCTTTCTTCCGAATTTTTGGTTTTCTCGAGTTCCTTTTTCATTTGAATGTCTCAAGGTCAAGCCCCTAGCAGCTTTGGCTATGATTGATGAGGGGAGCTTGATTGGAAAATTGTTGCAACATTGTTGGACGATCAGAGACTTCGCTCTGAACAATGTTGCCGATGTTGAGAAACATTTTCCGGTATGAAATATTATCATTATATGGATTTGTTATAATGTTGTGTCCTTTCTGGATTTTGGAGACAATATTGGATTTGTAATCATTTCTAGATGAGTCAAGTTGAATTATTATAAAAACTCAAAGAGTCTAGTTGAATAGAGTCTTTAATTCTACCTGACTCAACTGGATATCGAGATGAGTGAAGTTGTAGTTGGTTGTTGCTGCTGGTTCTTGTTGGATCTTTGGAGGGATGTGTGGCTGATGATGGCTGGCTGTGGGCAATGTATGGGGCCAGATTTTGAATAGAAGTGACATGAGATTGGTCGAGTGGTTAATGTCATTGAGAAGTTTCTGAGAAGTGTTTCAATTGATTTCTTGTTCCACATTGTTAATTAATGTGGGACCCATCATAGTATGGTAACCCAACCCTCCAGTGAATAGGCCACCACAAGCCCCACATGCAGATTCCTTGCCATTCATTCACTGCAATATTTATTAAAGAAAAAATGAGTTGGTGGGCATATGTGAGGTTAGAAAGGGTCTCCATGCCTAACAAACATGGCTCATAGTAGTTTGATCACTTGATCAAGAATCCAATTACAAGATTGTGCGAGTGTATTTGTGCTCACATGTGCCGAATCGCACAAATGCAAGATCCATGTGGTTCATCGTAGCCCCCACATGTAGACGTCGTCCTCAAAATAAGGCTGAAATCTTTGGGTCACAGGCAATGAAAAATGGATGAAAAAATGGATGAATTAAATTAGTGATCATTGGTCCACATGCAACATAGACATGGGGCCCATCAGATGAGTGGGTCTGGCTATTTTTCAGGAATTGCATCGAAATGGATCAGTCATGTGCGAGCCAGTGGGACACATTCTTGCTAGTCAGCCCCATTTGCAGTCATCCATAATTAATGTTTTTAATAGCTCTGTATGGTTACATGACTGTGATAGGTTGCAGATTTGAATGGGCAAACGACTTTGTCTTGCTTAAGCCATCAAAAGAAATTATTTGTTCTTTTCTCATTTCTCGCATCTTTCTTATTGCAGTAGAATTATCTAAAAGTCCCTTCCAACTGCACAACAAATACTATTTTAAATCCAAAAATCAACAACCATCATTCCACTGCTTTGTTATCCACTGCAGAGGGTGGAAATTAAGAAAATCGGACTGCCCTTCAAGCACGCAATAGCCTCCTACTGGTTGCAGCCCTTCAAGCATGCAATTGCTTCTTACTAGTCGCAGTTGAACACCGCATTGCTGGTTTCTCATTTGCCATAATAGCAACGATGATCCTACTACCATTAGGAGAAACATGGCAAGCAACATAATCCTTTGAAGAAAGAAGGGCAGAGAATTGCGTGAATCATGCACCTAAGTAAAATGATTTTATAAAGAAAACCCTAAACATTGAAGTTTTGTTCTTTGTTCTTATCTTTTTCCATTTCTATAGGGGAGAATTTTCCCTAATTTTGAGTAATGTTTTTCCAAAAGTACACCCCTCAGATCGCAAAGAATAAATAAGGGTGATTTCCAACAATGGATGGTGTGATGTGGCTTTGTAATGAATGGGTGGTAGATGATGGAGATGATTCCTTTTATGTTTTGACCAACGATGCTTGGGGTGCTATTAATGGATGGTTTGATTGTAGAAAAGGTGGTTGTGTTTCTCTGTCCAGTTGTGGTCATTGTGTGCGCTGTATTAGCCACTCCAGGATATGCCAAAGATTGTAGCTGTTCCAAGTCCTTATCCCAAGTTCCACATGATCGTGGTCATCATGGGGTTGAAAATGTTAGGATCCCGGGGTTCTTTGATATATTAAAGCTATGGCTCTTTTGCCGTCTATTTGTAGGTTTCTAAAGATCTTTGAGGTTCTCTTGTGATGACTTTTATGTTCTTTGGTTTGTGTTGGAAGTTGTGTCTTTTTCTTTGTCATGCTTACATTGTCTTTGATGAATCTGGGTCTTGATTGGTGTGGCTCTGTTTGGTATTGGATTCGGTTTTGTCATTGCACTCTATTTTCTTGTAATTTATTTGTTTTGTGCTGTACAGTGGAGCTATATATATATATATATATATATATATTAGTAATGCTCACACAACTAGTTAGACATTACATTTTCGTCCAACTAGCTATCCTAAAGCTATCCGTTTAATTAGGAAAAAAATTACCTCTTAATTAATGTAAGTAAATGCTTCCACCACATACTAATTTTATTTTATGATGTAAAAGGAGCAATGTCTTGGGTGGGCCCATCGTGGTCCTAATGTAAAATCAACTCCTACCATTAGGTATGTCACCCCATGTTAGATTAAGATCTCAAAATTTATCTCCATCTGCAGTTCAAGTGGACCACCCAATTGGAAACAGTGTACATGGAAGGGTTAACCGTCCAAACTATTTCTCTAGTGTGACTCACATGAATCATGTATGGACCTCATTTTTGGGAACCGGACTTAATTTTGGTGTTACATCTAATGGTTGGAATGGATTTTACAGTTTCATCATGATGAACCTTGTAAAAATCAAGAATGGATGTCTCTTTCCTAATTGTTCTCATTGGTGTGGCCTATCTAAATCATATGTTTTCCTGATTTTTTGGATCTGAGCCTATCACTGGATTACACATCTAATGGTCAGAGTGGATCTCATGTACATATCAAAGTGGGCCCATAAAAAATCAGGAGTGGGAGTGCATCTGCTACTTGTTCCCAAAACGCCGCTAGGTGTAATTTAAGGTGGTAATAAATGCTGATAATAAGGAGAGAAGTGGCGTAATTCAAGCCGTTTGGATGATTGGAACATATTGCTCCTGAGGGACCGTTTCGATGCAAGCAAAGTTGTGTTGGCACAAGCTACCTAGGACATGCTTTCTTTTTATAGGCCATGCTTGTCTTGGAAGGTCGATTGTCTGCAATAAGCAATCGATAGCATGAGACCACTCTGGGTCTCTGTTGGATGGTTAGATGGTCTGCATCATTAGTGCTTTTTAATTTTTGAGGATGGAGATTGAAGTGGCGTAATCCATATATCGTATTTGCAAATGTTTGATCATTGTGTGCTAATGCATAAGACTCATTCACTTTGATTATATGGATAGATATTTTATTTCAATGAATGTTGACTTCATTTTCTTCTCATATGATTTTTTCAACTTTCCTGGTATGTAGAAATTGTACTAATGCCACCATCATGTGATGAAATGAGGATTCAGCTTTGTATTGTCATTTGTCATCTCTAGTGATGCACTAAATCAGTACTCACATGGAATGTATCATCTAATACATGCTAACATGTCTTCATTTTTTATTTTTCGTAGAAAGGTATTCATATATAATCCTGTTGATAAATTGTGCTATTTCACAGATAGCCAAGATGACGATGAGATACCAAATGTGAATTCCACATTTATTTGATTTGGATATGCTAAGAGCAGCAACAATAACTTCTCGATGCAAATAAACTTGGGGAAGGCGGATTTAGTCCTGTTTACAAGGTAATACATAGAATGTCTTCAAAGGCATCCCATTTTCTTTCTTGAACATTGTTGCTATTGATAGAATTAGGGACTACATTGTGGAAATTGAGGAGATGGATTCGAGAATGTTGTAAAGTATACGGATCGATGATGGGTAGATGTGCGACAGTGGTGGATGACAACCTAAGACAGATCTGAGAGATAAACAAAAGAGATTTAAGGTTAAGGATTGGAGGCATTGGATGATATCATGATAGAATTAGAGACTACGTGTTGGAAACTTTAGGTGTATTTCATTATGAACAATCCATTATATGTACAAGGAGAGAAACTTCAGAGAGAGGCAATATTTTAACAGCTAAATAATTCAAACTATCTAAATCTACACAAACAGTACATGTCTCTATCCTCTTAACTATGACTACCGATTTTGCGGGGTGTGTTTTGATTCATCATTGAATTAAATTACAATTTTATTCTACACAAAATTTGTACATGTCTCTATCCTCTAACAATTACTTTGGTTTTTTTGCGGGTGTGCTTTGATTCATCATTGAATTAAATTACAATTTTTATTTTAATAAAGTGGCCATCACCAGATTGTAACATGTTGAGGGTCTATACTCCATAGTACAATCTTGATTGGGTTATTTTCAAGTAAGACTTGAAAGGAATTTAAATGCAATTTGAAGGCTACTATGATACACCACTAACATTTGCGGTTCCACTTGAGATTTGATTCACTTGTTCATCAAAACATGACCTTTTATTATAAAGCATGCACTTGCCTTAACATGGTTTTTAAGTTGTCTATAAATTAATTTCTGTAAGGAAAGCTATCCGACCGCCAAGAAATAGCGATGAAAAGGCTTTCAAGAAGATCCTTTCGGGGATTAGAAGAGAGCTAAAAAATGAAGTAGGATTGGTGGCAAAACTTGAAAGACAAAGAACCTAGTAAGGCTTGTTTGGTTCTTTGCTTAGAAGGAAGAGATGATGCTTGTTTATTTCTATTTGCCTAATACCAACCTTGATACCTTTCTATTTGGTTGCTGCTTAAAAGGGAAGGCCATTTGGTTCTTGTTTATAAATATTTTGGATATTATTTGACTAAATCTTTATCTTGAATTATTTAGTAGTTTTGCTTGACTAATCTAGTGATTTGTTTCAGCTTTTCATCTTCTTATGCGTGACAGAAGGTACACATATTTCTATTATGATTAGTTTTGATTTTTTCTTTGCTTACGCGTAAAATGTTCTGATTTAAATATTAAGAACTACATAGTGGCTTGATCCCAATCTTCCACATTGGAGTACGTAGGTAGCCGTTCATACTAGGCTTGTATCGGTGCACCACGATTTTTTTTTTTTCTCGTAGTGTGGATGCATTTTCATCGGACTACTTGGCAATAAGAGTGAGGTATATGTAAGTTCTCGAAACCTTTAATTAATCTTGAATCATTTATATCTTTATCGCTTCATTTATATGCTGTCGTTAGGGTCAACTTGTAACTCCTCAGAACCTGCTCTGCCGTAAGACATTACGGTGCATGACGGTTCCTAGCAGGTTAAGTTGCAAATTATTATTAAGAGTTGGTTGGATATATTTTTTGTAAATGTTGTTAATAGTTGGATGGATGATGAATGTATTTGTGAATGCAAATGAAAATAAAAAACTTATGATATATATATATATATATGTATGTATGTATGTATATATGTTATCAATGGAGGATGCCTTGTTTAGGGGGACATGAAATTTTGTAGCTTATGGTATGGTGCCCCAATATTGGTTGTATGTTACTAGTATGTAGTAGATAATACTAGGATCAATAGTAAACATTTTTGTTTTGAGTGGAAGATCGAGTAAAAGAACTTGGAAGAGGCACTTTTTATGCCTTTCAGCTTCAAACTGGATACCTTTTGGATAAACCAAACATCCATTCACCACTAGTTCCTCCAATACATGGTACAATGGGGATGGGATAATGTTGGTTGCTCCTTTGACATCTCCTGATTATCCGACCTTAGAATCGCTTTCGACAAGAATGGCTCAGCTTTCGACAAGAGTCCCTAATGTCGGTTGCTTTGACCTTTGGATGCTCGTCTTCCTCCTCTTCCTCATTGAATGAGTATGCAACATCCTTAACTAACTTGGAGCTGATTGAAGTCACAACTTCTGCAGCTTTTTCATTGATAATAATGGTATTTGCAAGCAACAGCGAGAACATCTTAGTCTTTGGATTGTTGGTTTCTGATTGCAAGTTCTGGAACCCAAGAGATACATTAAAAACCATTCCAGGCTTCAACACCCGATCATTCTTGGCATTTTAACTCAATCCCGACTCACGGAAATCGAGACCGATTCCCGTTCCTGCTGACTTTGTAAGATGAGAGGCAAATTCAGGAGCATCCCTCTCTACCACCGAGACTACTCTTTGCTTGTAAACAAGACCTTGACCTTATTCCCGACCTTCAATGCACCTATCATTTGCCTCATGGGCCTTGAGGAGAACCTCATAAGCCTTACTCTGCGTTGCATTTGCATCAATGAGAAATGTTACGGCAATGTTTGAGCATGAGTGTTTATGCGCTATCCGATTGCACATATGATCACACTTGTCGAGTCATAGTAGAGATCCTCATCATTGCTTGATGCACTCGGCTTGAGATCATATTCACCTCCACTCTGGAAAATTGGGGGATAACAGATGTCAACATTCTCCGCTTTTAGTTTGACTTTGACTTTTCTTGGATCAAGTATGGCCTTCTCTTGTGTCATCCATCGGTGATGAATGAGAAACCTTCTTCTCCTCATCATTGATCTTCTCGAGCTTTGGGACATCAAAGTGTTTCATCACGATGAAGTTAAGTACTGTGACCTTCTTCACGTTTGTAAGCTCGGTGCCATCCTTGCCAGTCTTATTCACGTTTGTAGCGACCTTCTCGAGCTTAAGCTTTTGGAGTAAATGGTTGTTTGACAAATATGCCATGCACATTATTATGTAATTATCATTAAGAGAGTTGAATTGGCAAAACAAATGAAAAGAAACTCCATACAAAGGCTTATGGGCTTTGCCTTCGAGATATGACCCTATTTGTTTTAATTTGTCTTGAATCCTTGAACAACCAACATATCCACAAAGTTTCAGGCTACTCGCTAGAGTGTTTGTGATCTCTATTTTATAACGGTTTTTATTTTCCCTGTAAGTTTGTATGCTCGAGGAGCCTTCATAGATATCGCCCACCAAAATGACATTTGAAGGACCTTCCTCAAGAATGGAAATCTTATTACACCTCATCACCGATTCAAATACCATCTAAATGCCTCAACTCGCATGCTTAGTGTGTCACGCTGGAGACACTTGAATAATAATAGAATCTTGTATTTTGAGTCCTGAACGATAACACTTTACCTTGGTAGTGAAGGATTTTGTTGTTTTAATAAAATGAGCCTAAACATGTAGAATATCTTTTAGTAGAGTGGGAAGAGATCTATAAGGCGAAAGATCAGAGTAGTGCAGAGTTAATGACATCCTTAAAGTATGAACACTGCCTTGCTGTTTGGCTGTTGAGATTTGTGGTTGAGGGTAACCTATGGCAGTAGGGTTGACAATAATATTGGAATGTCTCTCATAGTATACCAAATGCATTATAGTAAGTTCACATGGCAATACTACGACGATATGGCATACTTCAAACTACATTTTAAACCTTGGCAAAAAGTGATTGCACGTTAAGTATCGGGTCCATTAAGGTTTTGGTTTACCAAGTCTTTGTTTCAATACACAGTTGGGTCTATGGAAGGCGATGTTTAGTGGGGAACAACAAATTTAAGAAGGGATTGTCATTGGTTTAGATAATGTATCCATGGTGTGGTTTGGGAGGATGTTTAGTGTGGTGATAGTTCTCTCTAGTGCCTACACTAGTTAGTTCCAAGTGGCAAGGGAGAAAGAGGCTCTAGTTTCTTAGTGCTGCAATGTTCTTGGTGACCAAGTGATATGGGGCCCAAATTACCTAAATACATGTTACGTTTGTTTCAAATTCCTCCCCATGTTCCTTGAAAATTCAAAGTTCATGATCCTCTGAAAACTATTTGCATGGGAAAAAAGAGCTTTGCTAAGCCCACATGCATGTTCAAGTCATCTAATGCACATGCCACCACATATTCTAGCAAGGCGAACAAGTGGAATGTCCAAGCCATCCATCATGATGAGATTCCCTATCCCAAGAATGAGGTCAGTCCACTAGTCAGGTGGGCCACAATCAACTGAAAGAATGTATGGTTGTGAAAAAAAAAAAAACAAAGTTTTCTAATCTGCTTGGCTTATTTCTACTATCATGGCACACCAACTGAATGGACCACCTTTATCTTTGGGCTCTACATAGTGAACTCCACCTAGTGGATGGCTTGGATGTTTCACTGGCCTACCATACTAGCATATACAGTGGGTGGTACATTAGCTGATTTGTAGACACGTGTGGGCTTAGCAAAACTCCATACATACATATATAGATTTACACTAGAATTGCTCTTTGCTGATACGTTATTGTCCACCCAGCAGATAACCTCAAGTATATCCGCTGATAAATAACAAAATAGCGAGTGTTGTCTACTTGATGAGTGGATGGGGCTGAATTTTACACAAGGTGATCCTCAAAGTGGGGTTAACCAATTAGACAGGTTGGATGTTGCACACAAATGCATTTTGAAAGTTATATCTACTAGCAGAGAGTAGCCTATCGTCCAACCATACATAAATATGTATGTACATATGTACAGACATAAAAACATACAGTTGGTAACTTTTCAATATCTTCCAACCGGTTGGGTATGAGCATGAGCCTTGTCGATCTGGACCGAGTCATAATCGTGAGCGAGTTTCTCTTTGCTAGGTGTCTCACTGAGTGGCATTTCAGTTGAATCACAGAGTTTAGAACTATATTCTAATTAAGCATCCAAGAAAGGAGCCCTTCCTGAAGCATAATTCCAACGTATCTATTTTCTATTGTTCTGATATTTTATTCAATTATATCCATTCTCACTCTAAAGTTTTATTTCTTAACCATATGCATCATATATGCGAGATGATATCCTAACCATATGTACAAAGGGTCCAATTGGGAATGGACCTCTAAAAAAAAGAAGATCGTGGTTGGACAATCTTGTTTAACCAGTTTTGTATAAATGGACACTAAAGACAGGCTAGCAATGGCTCATCTTGAATGAAAAGTTCATTGATAAGACGGTCGGGAATGGGTAGGATTGTCCAGAAAAGGCAATTTTTTTTTTTTTTTTTTTTTTTTGGTTTGTGGCCAAATAATGGTAAGAGTGCATTGGGATGAATGGTCTGAAACAAGTCCATCCCTGCATATGATTCTAATCGTATGATACATTTGTGTATGTATTTATGAATATAACTATATGATGGTTGAATGGATGGATGAGGGAATCAAAGATATTTTTTTGGGTCTGATTTCATGGACCAAATGGTAATAGAGATGCAGTTTCATAAATGAAAGCAGTTACAAGCACTGACAAGTTGTTGCAATCTGTTTTCAAAGAAAAAAAAACTTATTAGTAAAGATACCAAGCAGCCTCTTTGTATAATTGTAATTAAGGGGTTAAAATGATACTATCTTGTGCAGAAACTGACATGTAGATATTTTCTGAAATAAACGGAGTTCTAGACATTTGGTAAACTATACGAATAGTTTTAAGTCTAAAACAGAGTTTTGCTAACTGTAGGTAGACCTTGTTGAAAGGCCAGGCCAAAAGTCTAATTGAATGATCTAATGAGTAAATTCAGTTAGAAGTATTAGACTATCAAACAGCCTCCAAAAGGAGTCAGATCTGGACAGATTGAATTTAATGATATGTTCTCGCTTTCTCAATTGTTTGTTTTTTATCCTTTGTTCTGATGTAATGTTAATTTTCAGATGAGGGTGGATGGTCTTTCAGCAAGTAAGACAGCACATTTCTCTGTTATCTTGGAAGTAAGATCCAGGTTGTCACTTAATCGTTTGTTGTTATTGGTTCTTCTCCCCTCCGTATTTTTGCATGTAACTTATTTTGGGCTTCAACAAGACCCATTTCAACATTTTTATCCCATCATTGGAAAACTGAGCAGATCTTTGTGTTCTCATATTTTGTGCCTTAGATGGTGTCTATTTCTTGTTGTTGTAGACTTTCTTTCACAGCAACAAGTTACATGCATATCCAGCCTGATTAGATTTTTTTTTTTCTGCACGTTTTCAGGGGTTAATTTATGAAGTCTTCCCTGTAATCTTGCGTGGTTTATGTGACACCAGAATTATTAGACCAGGAAAATTCTGTAGTTGTCAAGATGGATATGCAGTTAAGTCATCATTAAAAGCTGAAGACCGAGTTCTTTATCCACTCGAGAAAAGCTTCTTTCTACCCAAGCCTCCTACTCTCATTTCCCATGAGGAGGTATATCTCCCTAAAATTACTATCATTCCTATGCAAATTAACTCTTTTGATGTGCATGGTGAGCGTGCCTGTTTGTGGATGTGCATATGAGACATGCCATCCTATTTAGAGAGTGGTGTGGTCCGTTCTTAATTCATTCCCTATCCAGATTGAATATGTCAAGTTCGAGAGGCTTGTAGATTCTAAGAGATTGAGCATATGTCATGGGGTTATCTTTACTTTATACTCAGGTTTGCCCATTCAATTGAGTAGTATTTGATAGGGAGCTAATTTATTTTAGTTTTTCTGTGTAGGTTGTACTTTAGAAAAACAAATTGGATCAATTTTGTGAAGGCTGTGGTGCCTGAAGGCCAGATACTGTGTAAACATTATACCAGGGTTTGTATTTCATACCTTAACTAGAGTACTTCAAATATAACTTTCGAGTACAACAATTTAGTTTTTATTGCTATTTTGAATTGTATTCTTGATAATGTCTATTGTTCATGATTTCATATTGCATTGTCATTACAATTATTGAAATCAAAGAAATATTGTGGCATATGCAAGAAGATTTGGCATCATTATGATGGTGGTAGTTGGGTGAGACCTTATGATCTCTACACTGATTTTGATTCTTTCCTTCTCACAAAAAAAAATAATAATAATAAAATTATTCATGACACTGTTACTTGGTCTCGTTCAATAAAAATAGGTACGTTGTGATTCATGTAAAGTTTGGGTTCATGCGGAGTGTGACAAAATTTACACCAAAGTTTTCAAGGTTTGACCTTATGTAATCCTGATTTGCTCTCATGTTCATAAAAATGCACAATGTTTATAAATCACATCCTCTCAATGTTTATCTCTCTGAAATTGTGAAAGACTGTTTACTGACTGAGTTTTTCATATGTGAATGCTGAGACCCCAAATGAATGGGAAGCGAGATCTCCCAATCTTGCCTTGTAGCAGGAACTGGGGTCCACTATGATGCATGTGTTTTATACACCTGTCCATCCCTTTTGCTAGCTCATTTTCGAGCATAAGCCCTAAAATGAAGCAGATCCGAGTTCATGTGGACTGAAACAAGGTGATTAAATTGTTTGGCATTTCATGCTTGAGACCTTTAACTTGTTTGCAAATTTCACATTTCGGATAAGACATGATAGTTGTTATCTTATTACTTGGTTCATGTTGAAGGCTATATCTTGTTATTATTTTGAAATTACAAACCTATAATTTGAGAATATTAGGTTTGTAACACTTCATCTGATAGAGTATATACCAGACGAAATCATCCCTATAATAGTTTGAGATTCTTATGAGGCTTGCCCAATTGCTTATGCAGCTAATCACTTGCTGCATAACTTGTAGCTTCTCACTTTCTCCGTACCCTGAGGGAGAGACTCCATTCATAGGATCCTGTTTGGTTAAGTCATCAACCTACAACAAGCTTGACTTCCTTATGAATATGGGAAGCAAATAATAAACAAGGTTGATAATAACATCAAAGGTACATCAAAACTTCCATGGCCTTGTTCATTGTTGCATGCAGTCAGTCCTATGGAATAAAAGCCAACTTCAATTTCCTACTTCCATCAGCTTGAGGACACAAACATGTTTAACAATCATTTTTATCTTTGCAATTATGGTTACACAGCTGAACATTGAGTTGTGTTTTTTTTTTTAAAAAAAAAAAAAACTATCGTTCCGCTTTGTTTAGACCATGCCCTATTTGCTCTTCACAGTGGAAAAGGGTTGAAAATTATGAACTTTGGAGCAAGCCAATGACAGACTAATGGTGTTGAAGATGCTCTTCAGGCTGCTGATGATGATGCTGTAGATCCACATCTTGAACAGATTAAAGGCCCGTTTGATTTTCTAATTACACCGGTAAATACACAGAATTACCATATTATTACTTACTACGCCTGTTAGAAAGTCGCCAGAATTACGTTTCGAAAATCGGGCCATTCAAACATTGTTATTACTGATTTAAATATGTGGGCCCCACCATGATATATATGAGTTATCCCCACCATCCATCCTTTTAAAAAATACATTTTAAGGCATGAGCCCAAAAATGAGGAAAATCAAGAGCTCAAGTGGACCACAGCTTAGGAAACAATGACAATTAAAATGTCAATGGTTGAAAGTTGTTTTCTCCTTAGGGCCCACAGTGATGTTTATTTGTCATCCAACCCGTTAATAAGGTCACACAGTTATCTATTAAGTGGAAACAAAAATATCAGTGTGATCCAAAACTTCTGGGTCTTCAAGATGCTTTCAATGGTAGGAGTTCAATTCCCATTGTTTACAACTGTGTGGTCCACTTGATCTTTGGATCTGCCTCTTTTTTTGGCTCATGCCCTAAAATGAGTTGGCTAAAGGGATGGACGGTGTGGATAATACACCAACATCAAGGTGGGCTCCACTATTTAACTTTTTTTCCATCAGGTGACGTGAAGAGTGCTATAAATGAAAGGTGGCAGTCAAATTACCTTGGAAATCCAACTGGTAACACAGGAGGTAAATAATTATTACGCATTTACTTGGAATTACTTCTGTAGTTGGAAAATCAAACAGGCCCTAAAAACGAAGCTGGTGGTGAGGAAAGCGATGAAGAGGTACTCTTAGTCGTCGGTGATCACTGTATCATTTTATCCCATAAGAAATATGGGTACTTAATGATAGCCTTCATGGATTCATTATTTTCAGGATGAAGATTTTGTGGAGAAGGATGCTGGAGGCTCTCCTACTGATGATTCTGGAGACGAAGAATCAGATGCTAGTGAAAACGGTGATGACAAAGAAGTAAACTCCAACTCGCTTGTTTTTACTACTTGTTTCAATAGAAGTTGGGTAACTAGAAAGTTCTGATACTTGATTTTGACATGGCAATTTATGTAATCGCCATTGCTGTTTTAGAATGTTTTGGTGCTTTTGATTACATACTATAGCTTTTTCATCAATGTCTGGCCATGAAAGTTAATACTTCTCTCTTTTCTTCCCATTTCAGAAGCCTCTCAAGAAGGAAGCTAAGAAAGAAGCAGCTGCTCCTAAGGCATCTTCTTCTAAGAGGAAATCCAAGGATGGAGATGAAGATGGTTCAAAGCAGAGAAAACCAAAGAAGAAGAAAGGATCCTAATGCACCAAAGAGAGCAATGTCTGCTTTCATGTTCTTCTCATAAGCCGAAAGAGATGCAAGAAGGAAGCTAAGAAAGAAGCAGCTGCTCCTAAGGCGTCTTCTTCTAAGAGGAAATCCAAGGATGGAGATGAAGATGGTTCAAAGAAGAGAAAACCAAAGAAGAAGAAAGGATCCTAATGCACCAAAGAGAGCAATATCTGCTTTCATGTTCTTCTCATAAGCCGAAAGAGATGCAAGTTGTTTTTGGTATGCCATGCTGGTTTTTGCTTCTTGTTACCTTTAAAAGTTGAGTCCTACGATGCGTTTGGGTGCATGTTCACAGTTTCCAGAGCAGAAAGGCATGCTGCTACCAAAATCTGTTAAAGTAGCACGCGCCAAAACGTGCCCACATTTCTCGCCATGCTCACATCCAAACCACATTTTGAAGAATCTCAGCCAAAATGTCTATGTTACCCAAGGGTGGTGAGTATTGAGTATGGCAAGTTAAAGAGTTTGTAGGATATGAGTACCTAAAGGGCTGTTTGTTTTACAAATATGTAACATAAATATGTAATGATTATCTAAATCTATTTTTTTAAAGACCAGAATACCCCCATTTTCATGTGCAGGTCTCTATTAGATCCCACCTCATATGTAGTGGTGGTGACTACATCTGTGACCGTTAATCTATATGCCTTCACTGTTTTTGAAGTTTTCCATTGAGGCGGATTGCGTTCAGAACATTCTATCTGACCCCATCATGAGACAGGTATGCTTTTAGGAGTTTTTATGGTGGTCATGGTTGTGGCATTATCTGTGAATACTGCAAAAACTCACTGTTTTATGTTGGTTATCATTGGTCATGGCATCATCTATCATTTTTCTGATGATGCCATCTCTTCTATGTAGGAGTGATTGACCCCTCGTGCATTTTGGAACAACTTGAGGCTCAAATTGCAAAGGTGAAAGAAGCTTTTAGCAGAAAGAGATTCTATAGAAGGTTGAAAGTTGGTACTCACAAACCATGCTAAGCAACAAATAAGCACTCCAAAGGTGCCTCATCCCCTTCAGTGTGTTTCGTTTATTCCAACCATTTCTGTAAGATGATGCAGCCAATTTATTGTCTATGTTGTACTAACATGCCTATGCTTGTTTCAGTACGGTTTCTACCCTACAAACCAATGATCACAGGACCCTACTTTGCTTATTTGATGTTATTTAACAAATGAACATTTAATATCATGTCCAAAACAGCAACCTCAAAGAACAGCTTTCAACCATACTGGCTATGACCAGCGGTGGTTTATGCAATGACAAGACAATAAACTAGCAGTAACAAGCCAGAGAGCCAGATTTAGTATCTTAATTGATTCCGTTAGTATTAATAGACCGTTAACTGTTTGATTGGTATCATGTTGATTATTTTGTCTTGATGAATGTTAAATGGGTGAAACATGATTACGATATTATTAAACAATCCTGTGAATTATTTTTTGAACGACTATCAGGTGTTAAGATTCATAAAAAAATACAAATGAACCTGACAATTTTTTTTAATTCGCAGCTATTTTAGCGACGGACCAAATCCGTCGCTAATTTCTGAACTGACAACGGACGACGGATTTGAGGTCCGTCGTTCTCTTCATATTAGCGACGGATCTTATCCGTCGCTAACATTTTTAATGACGGAAATTCGGGTGGATTTTTCTGAATTTCAGCGACGGATTATTTATTTTTGCGACGGATCTTATCCGTCGCTACTGTGCGACGGACCTTATCCGTCGCAGATTAAACGACGGATTTTATCCGTCGAAAACAAAAAACGACCCAGTAAACAGCGACGGACCAGGCGACGGACGAAATCCGTCGTTTATTTGGTTTTACGACGGATTTGGTCCGTCGTAAATTAGCGATTTTGGCGTAGTGTGTGACAAGCCTCCATATCAATCATGTCACACATTACTTTATCTTTATAATATTTACTAATAGAGAAGGGAATATAATATTGTTCAATTACCTTTCTTTCGATGGCATTCTTAATCCATTCAATCATGTATGTACATAGATAGGCGTTTCTCTGTTTTCAGTTGTAGTTTTTTCACCATAGTCTTCAACACGATATTCTCATTGCTCCCACCATTTATGATTAGATCACATATCTTTTGGTTCACGGTATACTTTGTTCAAAAGGTGTTGTGCCATTACGGATCTATTTCCTTATTTGATGTGTACAACAACTTCCTCACGATTAGAGTGGTCCTGGTGACGCACCACGAGAATATGATGATCGTAAGCTTCATCACGAATCTCAGATTGCTCATTATTTGAACATGGGTATGTCCTAAAGCTCCGACGATCTTTGCACGGCTCGTAGATTCTCGCCCTGGAAAATTTCAAATGCCACCACTGTTGTCATAGGATTGTTCCCCGGAGCACTATCTACGGGTTTGTTGCTTGAACCATTGCTAGATGCCATTAAACCGGGAAAAATTAGGACTCTAATATCACTTGATGCAGTAAAGGGCTTGAAACAACAAGAATAAGATCATTGTCTTCCTCGAGTGATTAAAACCTTGGATCCACAAAGAATGTTCTTGAGTCCATATGAAAATAAGAAAGAAAATTGATTGTATTTTATTGAATAATGTGTGTATGATTTATTGATTGCACGATTAATGAAAAAAATTCTAATTCTAATTCAAAATTATCCAAAATATAAAGACTCTTCTAAAGCTTAATTTTCTAATTTATTTAAAAGTGATGTAGAGCGGGTCGCGGACAATTACATGGCAAAGATGGATCGATAAAAACGCCCGGTACGGCATACTAAGTGATCTAGACCATCGGACCTTCAATCGCGTATCTCGCAATTCGGGATAAGTTAGCCGACGTAAAATATATGATTTTGGGGTAGAACGAGCTACTTTAGCCAACCAACCCCACTACGCTGGGTTACGATGCTCGGAATTGCGAGAAACCCCTGATTCGACGGTCGTTTCCCTGTTTCAATTTCGTTTTTAGTTTTAGTTTGACTATAACTTTTCATCTATCGGGCTTTAGGAGTTGCGCCCAACGTGAAAAGAGCTTAGAATAATTAGGGGAACGGTTTGGTGAAGCCAAATAGGACACTTACTATTTTTGATCAAAACCTTGCAAGCTAGTACACATCAAAATTTTATAAATAACAAGTTTACTTTTTATAAAAGTCACGAATTTTAGGAGTTTTAGTTGTAGTTTGATTATGATTTCTTTCCCATTACTTAGTACCCTTATTTAAAGTCGGTTGTGAACTGTTTTTATGCATTCATTAATCTATTTCAAATTTATTAAAATTTATTTCTTTTTTCTTCTTTTCTCGTGGATTCGATAAGAATGTCTCTTATGAGCCCAAAGAAGTTTCAGAGCCCTGCATTGGGGCATTTGGAATAGTTATCCTTTTAAGAAGGCGTCCTGTCGACCTCACGTCCTCCCCTATGTCAAAAAGCTACTTGAACTAGCAAAACTTCTATAGCCTAATTTCTAAAAATATATAAAAACGTACAAATAAACGATACTAAAGCATTCCTAGCATAATTATAAGCAATTATTTTTAAAAGATGGAAATCCTAAAATTCTAAAAATAAAGATACAATAAAAATAAAATTTACTAAAAACAATATTATTTTTTTTCAAAAATCATAATTTGAATGGAAAACATGCATTTTCCTCCAAAACGGAAGTATGTGACTTACCATGTAAGTTGGTTGACTCCAAAACCATCGTTAAATAAATATCAATATGTTGTGCATTCCATAATAATGCTTAGATCAAAAGTTACGACTAGTTTACACTCAAAATTTTAAACAACAACTTTTATTTTTATTTTTTAAATTTCATATTCAAAATGAATTTCTTTGAACCGGGCATGTTCAAAACTCGATTATGTGGTGCTGTGTGTAGGACTAGGATTAGTTTTGATGGATTACTCTTGCTTTCTTTGATCTTCTTTTGGTCAGTTATATGATAAGAATGTGTATATGTCACGCCCTGCATCACAAGTTGTGGTAGGTATTAAAGATGACGAGTCCTACAATTAAGTAGGCGTCCTGTCGAGCTTCACGACGTTCTTGCAAAAGGAAAAGAGATGGTTATTGAAATTGGGAAAGGTCGGTTGCGCATATCATGACGAAAAGATGGCGGAAGGATGACGAAAGAAAAAAAAGAAAAGAAAAAAGCCTAAGAAAGTGACAGCCTTTTCGGCGCCATTTGCATCTAAACGACCTGCTCACTACCTAATTCCCTTATTTGCATCTAAACGAAGCTGTTCAAGACCGAACCTGGAGGGTTGCTTCAGGGTTCTGGTCATAGTTGACCCGATTGAGTCCAAAGGCATGCAACTGTCATGATGAACTCGTGCCAGTCATACATGATCCCAGGTTACTGCCCTTCTAATGGTGATCTTTGGCAGGGATTTGGTAGTGACTCCTCCAGTTCATTACTGGTCGGTGCTATGGGCCCTGCCAAAATAGAAAGATCCAAATCTCAAGTGAACCATACCATAGAAAATAGCAGTGATGGAATGTCCTGCACTAAAAACTTACAGTGCGGCCACAAAAGTCTTGGATCAAGCTGATATACGAGTTTTCCCTTCATCAATGCCTATGTGACTTATAACATGGTAAATAAACGTTACTCCTGCAAACCTTTTAATTGTGGTAGTTCAGTCTACTCTGTTTCTTGTAGCGTGGTTTAGTTTGAGATTTAGATATAACTTATTTTTGGGCTATGCCTTAAAACGAACTGGAAAAATGAATGTACGGTGTGGATTAAGCATATAAATTACGGTGTGCCTGCGTAGCTTTTCCAGCACTGACGCTGCTGAATCGGACGCGGATTGCGTCCTACCCCCGCCCCGACGGTAATCCGTCCGGGCAGGGCTCTGTGGGGCCCACCTTGATGTAAGTATTTTATCCACACCGTTAATTGTTTTTATATGATTATTTTAAATGGGAGCCAAAAATTCAGTTAGGTTCAGGGCTTAAGTGGACCATAAATTATGGATTAAACTTCCTTCATTAAAAACTTCCTGAGAGCTGGAGAAGTGTCGGATCAAGATGAGATTTGTGGTTTCCCTTCATCCAAGTCTGCATGATCTTATTAACAGGTTGGGTGGTAAAAAACATCACCGTGGCCCTTAGAAGTGTTTCAACGGTGGGTGTCATTACCACTGCAGCTTCCTTTGATGTGGTCCACTGGATCTGTCTATCTGCTTCATTTTTTTTTTAATATCTTTAAATGATCATATAAAAACGATTAACGGTGTGGATAAAATAATTACATCACGATGGGCACCACAGAGCCCTGCCCGGACGGACTAGTAGGACGCAATCCGCGTCCTGCCGAATCCGAATACGTTTTTCCCGTAGTTTCAAATTGAAATAATTAGCAAAATAAACAGTGTCTTATAGGGTAATTAGTTTTTTCGCTGGCGGGAAACTTAGTCGACGGAAGGCGATTTTTAAGGTACGGACAGACCAAAAAACCTTCGGGTAAAGGTACGAAGCAGGTGAAAAAGGAGGGTTATTTTCGTCCGAATTTGTTCTCCGTACAGTCGGTGGTCTATTTTGATTGCTTTAAAATTATATGCGACAACGTCACATCCATCGAGTGCCTCGTAAATGAGAAACATGTGAGCTTCCTCACGTAAATGTCGCATCTACCTCGATCCAAACTGCCAAGATGGTAGATCCGCTGTAGATGTATTATACCCCAAAAAACTAGACTAAAAGCATGGCTGTAACTGGTCTATTAATGGACGATTATTTGGACGGTTCGGATTTGTGTTACCTAGCACATTTTTATACGGGAGAGATGAATCCTAGACAGATGCAGCGCACTCGTGTGAATTCCTTTTCTTGTCCATACAAAGTCGGCTCAAAGTCTTGAACCCGAAATCTGCGCGAGCGCTAACACACGTGTGAGAGATAGGATCCGCTAGTCAGATCATCCATTCATCCCAAATGCAGATTCCTACAGACCTATGTGATGGAAGCGGATTGCCTAACGTTGTTCTGTGGGACCTACCATGATGTATATAATTTATCCCAGCCGTTCAAACATTTTTCTAGATCATTTCATGTTTGAATTTATCCGAGCCGTTCAAACATTTTTCTAGATCATTTCATGTTTGAATTTCTCGGATGAATGTAAATGCAGTGGAAATGGATAATATATTCTTGGTGATTACCTTCATCCTTATCTACCTTGATTTGACTCTTACATTTTTCAATGCAAAAATTGATGAGGCTGTCAAATATTGGGGGGCCCACTGTGATGTATGTGGATTATCCACACCATTCATCCATCCTGTCAACTGAATTTAGGAGGGAAGCTAAAAAATGAGGCAGACTCAAAGTTCAAGTGGACCATACTACAGTAAAAATGTAATCGAACACTTACAGTTAAAAACTTCTTGGGTCACTGTTTACCTTGGTGCGGGACACTGAAATGTTAGATTTTTCTCATTTTTCAGCTTGTGCCTCAAAATGTTATAGTAAAATGGATAGACAGTGCAGATATGTCATATACATGATGGTGGGGCCACAAATTTATGTGGTCATTTTGGATTATTTTTCAAAACAAGAATACCCTGGCATTTTTGAACAAGCGAAATTGTAATAACGGACATGTACGGAGTAGGTATTTAACCGGCATTTGACAAATCCAACAGGCCCTTATGGTTGAAAAACAAAAATTAGGCAGATTCAAATCTCTTGTTAACCAAACCACAGGAAATAGTGATTGAATGACCACCATTAAATACCTCCTAACGGCCACCAAAGTTTTGGAGGAAGCTGATATTTGTGCCTTCCCTTCATCCAGGTCTGTGCGACCTACTCAACAGGTGGATGACAAATAAACATTACAGATTTACAGTTCCCTATTAATGATCTGAAAAAATATATGAACAGCAGGGATCAAACACAGACGTGAGTGTGTGTGTAAAATTCTTTAAAAAAAAAAAAAAAAAAAAGACGTCATAGTGGGGCCATAGAGCTCGGTCCAGCGTCAGTACTAAGCAATCCGCGTGCCTCTATGAACATCAGGTGGGCCACGCGACTATAAAATAAATGAACCGCTAAGACGTACGGCCCGGCTGATGATCACATATGCTAGATTTGTACATGGAATCTCTACGGTGAGGAACGCTAACGAGCGGGTCCCATCGTACACGCATGTAGTTCGTTCTGCGTGTGAAGCACAGGAGCAAATGAGATTCAGTAACCGATACCTGGTGGGTGTCTTCAAATCCCGACAAAAACGATCGGAAACGCTTCTAGAAAGATGCGGTCAACCACACAAACCACATGGTTTTAGTAAACATCAGCCCAGCGCCTGAGGCGGTCACGACATCGGTACCTTCCTTTTCCCAGTTTCATCGCCACCCACCCATGCTCGAGTTTTGAGTTTGGAGTTTGTATTCTTTAATTGATCTAAACCGTTGAAAAATCGGGTCCCTTACCTGTGACCTAAAAAGTTTTCCGGATTTGATGAATCTAGCCATTCAATCTCTCCCTTCTTTTGACAGTCACTGAATTTTCTATCTTTACCGTCAGTCCACTAATCAGGAGTCTGATTTATGAGATTTTTATGGAACGATCCATCCACTATAGTGTCCAACATATCAACGGTTTATATAACTTACATCCTGCAACAACTTGATCCAAATGAAATCCCGAGTATCCTGTGTTATCCTTCAGACGTGGATTGTAAAACTCGACTTGGGTCTCGATCTGCTCGACTAGGGTCGCGGTCTGTTTACTATACGTGTGGCTTCCGCATTCGGAGGGCGTGGATTGCCCATCTAGCACACCACACCGACGTGGTTCCTGGAAAAGAGCTCCGTGGGTCCCACTATGATGTATCTGTTTTATACCTGCCGTTCATTTTAGGGCATGAACCAAAAAAAATGAGGCAGATCCAAATCTCAGTGGACCACACCACAGGAAAGTGGTGATTGAAAGCCCACCGTCGAAACTTTTCGGGGCTTAAAAAGTTTAGGATCAAGCTGATAAGTGTGTTTTCCCTTCATCCAGGTATGCGTGAACTAATCAACAGGTTGGATGGCAAATAAGCATTAGAGTGGGCCTTAGGAATTTTTTTAATGGTGATCGTTCAATCGCCACTATTTCCTGTGGTGTTTCCTGTGGTGTGGTCCACCTGTGATTTGAATCAGCGTTGTTTCTGGGCTCATGCTCTAAAATCATCTGGAAAAATGGATGGGCCGTGTGGATAAAAAACATACATCATGGTAGGACCCACAGAGCTTTTCCAGTAGCACACGCACCAGGTGCTGTTTTCTACGCTACGCATCCGAGTCCCATAGCGTGATGATGCTTGTGTGGCATCCACTCCGTCCATCATTCACAAAAACAGATCATTTGAGGACGTGAGCCCAAAAATCACGCCCATGAAAAGCTGAAATGGGACACATGATAGGCAACGGCGAGCACGGAGGCGCACACCATTGAAAAGTTCATAGTTTTCATGGGCCTACTGAAGTTTTGGATATGGTTAGGTTAATTTTGGTTTTACTCACTTTCTGATGGCGTGTAAACATCACGGTGGGCCCAGAAAGGTGTGTTCCCTGTGGTGTGGCCCACTTACATCCTGTATTGACCTGAGCTTCAATCTCACAATCTAAAATGAGCTGGCACAAATCATGACAGTGTGGACGGTCGTAGGAATACTTCTCGTAGCACCTCTTCACACACAACCGTTTTCTTCCTCCTTAAGATACCTTTTTCCTTCTGCTCATATAAAAAGGGCGTTCTTCTAATCCACTTATGCTTGCTTCTCAAACGACGAAGAGAAGGGGGGAAAAAAGCGCAGGAGAGAAAAGAGAAGCGGAGATCTGATTAGAGATGACGGAAGAGTCTTCTGAGAAATCTGATGGTTCGAAGGGTGGAGATGAGAAGGTTCCATTCTACAAGCTCTTCTCATTCGCAGATCCGTTGGATGTTGTATTGATGATTGCTGGAACAGTTGCTGCCATCGCCAATGGGCTTTCATTGCCTCTAATGACAGTCATCTTCGGTCAGCTTATCGACTCCTTTGGCGATTCTAATCAGAGCAGAGTCGTTCATGTCGTTTCTAAGGTATGATCGGGAACCATTCATCCATCTCTTGAAAAATCATGTGATCCTAGCTGTCCAATTACTGGCGCACAAAAGGATGGGAGTTCTACCTGATTCACATTCTTGCAAGTGATCCTCTTAAATCCTTGGATCTTGCATTCTGACCTGTGAGCCCTCCATGGCGTTCTTGTATTATGAAGGGTCAGGATCTCGTCCATGCATCTCAATAATACCGTTTTGGACAAGGCCTGTTTGTGTGTATCCGAAATGAGAACGGAATCAATTATGCAGTGGGCCCACGTTCTTAGATCATAATTTCAAGAGCGACATGATGAGTTGAATGACGGGTACCATGGGTCCATGAGTTCCTTTTTTGCCTCTGTCGTGACTAATTTCCAGCGTATGTCGCTAGTCACTGGGGCCCATATGCTGTCATAGTCTCACGATTTGAGCCGTCCATTTTATGTTTTGTTCTTCACTACCACAAATGAGCTACTTTCTTGTGCTCACACTTTATTGAATGCGATCCATTGAAAAAAATTCTTTTCATTTTTCGAAATTTATCTACTTATATCAGCCTAAATTTCCCACAGTGATGCTTATAGCATATATTAAAAAAAATGGACGGCTCTGATCATTCAATCACGCAGCATGTGGGCGTCAGTAGACTTCTGAGTCGCAACCGAGGAAATGGAACTCGAGCACCATAAGATTGCGTTCTACATAGTTTACCGAATTATCCAACTCATCGACTATAATTGATATACTTAATCTGTATCGTCCAAAATGGGTTCCTTGTGGATGGATCATATGCCAAAATTGTACTAATTAGACACTCTTAATCATTTGATTTCACCCATTTAATTTTGATCGTTGATTGTTTACTTTTAACCTTCTATGCACAATGGACGGTTAGGATTATTGAATCAGTGCTTTTTTTTTTTTTTTTTTTAAAAAAAAATTTATCAATACTCATCCACGATAGGGCCCATGAATGGGATGATCTGGTTAGACCTGTATACCACGTGTACCCTGGATGAGTTATGTGCTTTAGGGGTGTAAATGGGCCCATCTCGGGCCAAAAAATCAGTCTTTTGGATAATGCTGGCCCAAAGGCCCGGACCGGCCCGTTGACAACTTTACACGTACTCTAGGTATCGTATACACTGCTCAGCCTTTCAGTTTTGTGTGTGGGGCCCATTGTTTAGTGATCCAAACCGTTTATATTGTGGGCACACTCTGAATGGTCTATATGTAAGGAATACTTACCAAGTCTCTAACCTTACGATAGATAGATGTTCATGAAATGGACAGTGAACGGAGAAAACGCAGCAACGGTCGGTATCCATTTGGACCAACCAAAGATAAGATAAACCATATAATGGGCAGTTCCCTGTGGGTCCCATTACATCAAACGGTCGTCCTAAGTACAAACCGGACGTACTACAAGTCTACAATATCGCGGATGGGAATTTCCTGTAACCCCTTCCACAGGGAGCCCCTGTACGCAGAAGGAGGGTGTCTGGGTCGGCTTGGTGTCCCTGTGACATCCATGCCGTCCATCAGTTTCTCCAGCTCACGTAGGACATGGTCCCAGAAGGAAAATTTCAACAGCTGGATGGATATTTCATGTAGTGTGGCCCACTTGAGTTTTAGGTATGCTTATTTTTGGCCTCGTATGCTAATATGATTTACGAAACTGATGGACGGAGTGGATGTGACATGGACATTACGGTGGGTCCTCTGAGCTTCACCGACAGGGTCTCCTTCTAAGGCGGGTCACACGGAAGTCGCTTGCGTATTTCCAGCGCCGTAAAAAAGGAAACGCGAATTGCGTGGTGATCCCGACAGTTGCAAATGCGAACGCGGTTCGCTTGCAAATTGTAGTGAGGGTATTTACAAAGTGGCTGCTCGCTCCTTCTGCCCCACCAGCTAATGATCCAGATGGTTAATATAGAAGGTCCTACCCTAGATTGGTGGTATTGAAAAAAATCTCGGTCATTTTAGATCTCTCATCCATATTCATCCAACACGCCTTTGCATGGACGGTGAGGATCTTTGGTAAATTTGAATTCTTTCGAAGGGACGCTTAGATGAACGGTCTGGATCATCACGTAGTGGGACACAGGTGGCGAGCCCCGTTTGCATTCCTACGCTATTGGCGGTGTCATGAGTTTTGGCTGACACTTCGTGTTTCAGGTAGCCGTTAAATTTGTATACTTGGCCGCGGGAGCGGGTGTTGCGTCATTCGTGCGTAAGTTCAAACGTCACTCTTTTTATTTGGAATTAATGAGAAAAACTTTCATACTCTGATTAGGTAGGATTAACCATAATAAATGGTCAAACGTAACTCAACAATGCAAATTCAACTTACAAACATATGTAAAGATGTTAGCATGAACCATCAGTCTTATTTGACGGTATGCCAACGTTAGTGGGTCCCATGGCCATGATAGTTGTGTTACATGTAAGCCTTTAAAGCAAAAGTAGAAAACAATAAATGGTTAATAGTCCACATTCAGTGCCAAAAGTGAAGAAATGGTTAATGGTTAATGGTCCACACGTCTACGATATCTATATTTATTATATGGGTGTTGTCCATCTATTTTACCAACCCATTTTAAGGCATTATCCATATTAAAATCTAAAGTAGAGAACGCAATAGAAAACACTGCAGATAATAACACCCATGTTCATTTTAAAGCATAATTCATATCAAAATCTCAAGTGGACTACACAATAGTAAACCATGCAGATAATGGCATTTATGATTGAAACCTTCCTAGCACCTGCAATAAATCTTATCTACTAACTCATTAATATAGTAACGGAAGGAAAAACACAAATATCAACTTGATCCAAAACTTAATTGTAGCCTCTAAGAAATTTTCAATGGCTCGCGTGCAATCACTGCTGTTTACTGTGTGAGCTTTTGATTTTATTTTTGAAATCATACCCTAAAATATATTGAATGGCATGGATAAAACAAGTACACTATGGTGGACCCCACATGGTCACCACCCAATCTGCTTCAGATGGATACGACCATCTGGTTGACTGATATTATGCTATGTAGGATATTCATGATCGGGTCACTGGATGAACAGCGTTACCTGAAGCATTTTCCAGCTCGATGTAACGTGGGGAGATGCTCTGCCATAATCCTACAGCCCAACCGTTTATAAACAGTGTCTGTATTTTGTGGATTTTCTTAATGAAAACGTCAACAATGGCAAGTCCACGCCAACCATCGAACCAGAGGACGGGATTGGGTGGTACGTAGATCACCACCCACCTCGGTGGTGAAATGACGTTGGTGATGGCCGCAACTGTCCCAACACTCACCACTTGCATAGTCCGATAATCAGTTCGATCTGCTCTTTGTTGGACCACCCATTTTCTAAAATTTGACCGGTAAACGAAGAACATTCGAGGTGACTGCACACCTCATGAGCGATCTGCCTAACTTTCGGCCTACCCCTGCCAAACATGTGAGGGATTGGAATGGGTAGGACTCGAATTGCCTGCAGAAAGTTCCTACGGTCGGAAGTTATGTGTGTCCCACAGATATACAGCTCAGGTAGGCCACGCCACACGAAACAGCTGGAATTGAACGATCACCATTGAAAACATTGTAGGGGCCACATAAGTGTTTGTATCAGTATGATATTTGTGCCCGCAGTTTATCTGAGGGGTAATAACCCTATGAGCAGTTTGGATGATGTATGAACATCAAGGTTGGCCCGGGAAAGCTTTCAATGGTGGAATTTTCTGTTCTCGTTGGCTCATTGACGCAGGGACAACGTGTGGTGAGGTTGATCACCGTCTTCCTCATGGATAACTACTTTGAATCCACAAAGCTTCTCTAGACTTCTCACAGAGACTTTTTGAATTCACGAATAAAAAGCAAGAAAATATAAATAATATTAATGAAAATTGGTAAATTGATTGATGATTAAAATAAACTAGTCTACAACCTTTTAAATAAGGATACTGGAAAAAGTTTTGGAATTAAACTATGACTAAAATTCCCTAAAATTCGTAACTTACTATAAATAATAAATTTACTATTATGTCCTATTTTACTTGAACATATTATTCTCTTAATTATTCTAAGCACTTTTCATGTTGGGCATAACTCCTAAAGTCAAATGGATGAAGAGTTACAATCAAATCAAAACTTACTAAAAATAGTAAAAATCAAAATAAACAGAGAATTCGACCATCGATTTGATGGAATCTTGCAAATTCGGTGTGGCCAACCCAGCTAGGCTAAAGTAGCTCATCCTACCCCAAAATCATATATGGTACGTCGAGTAACTCATTCTGGTTTGCGAGACATGCCTGTTTTAAGGTTCTAACGGTTTTGATGACTTCTACCTTCGATCAGGCCTTCCCTAGTCCATCTTGGACATGAAAGTGTCCACAACCCTCTGTACATCACTCACTTGAGTTTTCGATCTACCTAATTATTGTATTTCCATTGGAATGTGATCTTGAGAAATTGATGGATGAAGTGGATCTCTCACAAGAATTTATGTGGGCCCCAAAAACCTTCCGACCACGGCCAACTTCATGAGTTTGGGTCATATGCAATTCGCGTCATTGGTTACAGCCATGATTTTCAAACAGTGCGAGTGATGCAACTAGGGCTGTCAACAGGCCGGGCCTGCAGTTGGCCTCGGCCCATTGTTTGAACTGTCCGGCCGCGCTGATTTAAAATTGTAATTTGGCAAGCCTGAGCCCGGCCCTTTGACAACCCTGGATGCAACCCAAGGCCCGTAGAGAAAGTTTACCATGTGACTCAATACGAGAAGTTGGCTTGAACACAATGCGGGGAATAAAGTCAATCCAGACCGCACAGATTCTCAGGCGCATTGTGGGTGGAGCGTAAGATCGCACTTATCCAGTGATCCTGACCACATAATTGGTGGCCATCAGATAGACGGTTAAAATAAAACGTTAGTCATCATGCCACCGGGCATTACTATCTACATTAAAGATTCTATATGTGACCATGATCTATTGTACAGAGGTGTCAAGCTGGATGGTGACAGGCGAACGACAGGCTGCACGCATTCGTGGTCTGTACCTGAAAACTATACTGAGACAGGATATCGCATTCTTCGACACGGAAACGACAACTGGAGAGGTCATTGGGAGGATGTCTGGGGATACCATACTCATCCAAGATGCCATGGGAGAGAAGGTGAGTGATGTTATTCAATTCCCATCCCTATTTCTTCCATTTTCTTCCCGTAAGTAGCATTGTTACTCAACCTTAAATCTGGATTGATACTGCACTCTGTAAGAGAGATAGAGTTAAGCTGCATTTGGATGTACTATCGAATTGAATTGAGTTGCAGCAACTAGTCCAATTAATGGACAAGCTGTAATTGCCTTGATATTCATATTGATAAAGTATAGGTCTTGAATTGCAACTATATTACTTCGAAGAAATTAGACTTGAAAATAATGCAACTGCTGCTAGACTCATGTTACCTATTGATAGAGCAGGTCTTGAATTGCAACTATATTACTTTGAAGAATTTAGACTTGAATATAATGCAATTGCTGCTAGACCCATGTTACCTATTGATAGAGCAGGTCTTGAATTGCAACTATATTACTTTGAAGAAATTAGACTTGAATATAATGCAATTGCTGCTAGACCCATGTTACCTATTGATAGAGCAGGTCTTGAATTGCAACTATATTACTTTGAAGAAATTAGACTTGAAAATAATGCAACTGCTGCTAGACCCATGTTACCTATCATGAACCTGAACATGGTTTTTAGACTCGGGGACTCCGACGGACTCATTCAGCCCTGAGTCATGTCATGCTAGATGAGTCGAGGATGACTCGGTCAAGCGGGCCCAATTGCCTCCTTTTTTCTTGAAATATATGGAAAAAATAGTAAAAATCATATAAAATCATATAAAAGGTTAAAATGATGCTTTGGCTAATTTTAAGATAAAATCTAGTAAAGTCTCACCTAAAAATGCAATAAATATCAATTTGTTGTGCTAAATTGTTGAATAGACGACTTATTTTATTTTTTTCAAATAAAATGTATTTATATCTCTATCTCTATATCTTTGTTATAATTAAAAGTTAGAGTAATTTATAAGTTTTTTTAGTCCATTTTTTTTCACAACTTTTACTTGACTAAATTGCCTTTGTAAATCTATGACAAAATTACACCTCAATGTGATATTTCCTGAATAAATCTATGAAAAAAATACCCACTAAATTCAACTCACTTATGGCAGTTTTAAATGTTTAATCAAGTATACAAGTTTCTTCTTCTTCTTCTTCTTCTCTTTTTTTTTTTTTTTGAAAATACGGAGTTTAAAACGGCAAGTGAATTACTACATTTTGCATGATTTAAATAACCAAAATGGAAATTGGGCATTATCAGATCAATCAGGTGGAGTGTAATGGTCGTCCCCTATTTCTTTGCCAAAACACATGTTGCATACGAGCACAGCTCAAATACAGCTTTTGAACATGAACTTCATCGAATTCACAACCCAACCTTCTGATGATATGAAGACACTGTTGGAATATATGGTTGAATTAAATAGACTATTAAAATCGAGAACAAAAAATAAATAAATAAATAAAATTTGAGAAAGAGAACTTATTGAATTGAGTCGAGGCGTAATGTGAGTTGCTTAGCTTGAAATCGAATTTGCTTTCCTTGGACAACGACCAACTAGAACGGATACATACACCTCTCTGGTTTAAAACGAAAAGGTGCAAGTGCGAGTACACTCTCGTAAATAAAGTCTCACGAGTACCCATACACACACACCCACACCCGCTATGCCTTAGACCCATGTTACCTATTGATAGAGCCATCTTGAATTGCAACTATAACCCAGAAATTAGACTTCGTGCATGACTGACTCGACTCGGCTTGAGTCGGTTTCGAGTTGCATTTGCCTTAAAACACGGAAAAATACAACTTTTGAACATGAACTTCATCGAATTCACAACCTAACCTTCCGATAATATGAAGACACTGTTGGAATATATGGTTGAATTAACTAGATTATTAAAATCGACAAAAAAAAAAGAAAATAAAATTTGAGAAAGAGGACTTATTGAATTGAATCGAGGCGTGACGTGAGTTATTTGGCTTGAAATTGAATTTGCTTCCTTTGGACAACGACCAACTAGAACGGATACATACACCTCTTTGGTTTAAAAGGTGCCAAAACTTTTGATGAAATTAGATTTAAATAAATTGCAATTGGTGCAAGTGCAGTACACACTGTAAATAAAGTCCCACGAGTACCCATACACACGCACCCACACCGCGCCTTGCCCCTCAAATTGTCATGCTAGATGATCGACCATCGTGCATGCGGACTCGGACTCGGACTTACCTAAAATGCAATAAATGGTTCGAATAAAAAAAAAATACAAATAAAATGTATTTATAAAAGCGGAGCGCGTGTGATCAATGACATAGTTTAGAGCTATTGACATAGCCAATATCTCCCAATAGAACTAAACCAATACCTTTGATACTTAATCAAATACAAGTTTAAGATTGTAAATAATTAAAGTGAGAAAATAACTTGAATAAATGCAAATTGGGCAGTTGCTATTGATAGATCCAACCTCGGCCTCACCCACAAACGATAAATAGGAAGAAATATAAACTAGAAAGGAATAAAAGCATTCAAACAAACCACAAGACAAGATATAAAATGTATGGAAAAACTCCAAACTAAGGTAAAAATTACTATATGGATGCAAAATTTCACTATGAAGAGAAACGAAGATTACAAAAAATACAATATACTAACCTCTCCTTATGGAAGTACATGAGAAAATCCCTTGACCACACCTTAGAATAATTTCCTAATATTCACCTTAACCCTAGAATAATAGCCACTAGGGACCCCAATTTATAGTTTTGACAACTTCCTTTCGCATCCCTAAATTGGTTTTTTGACAAAAATTAAAATCACTTATGCAAACTCCTTTCGCATCCCAGGCATGTGAAAGGATTTAAATAACTAAAATGGAAATTGGGCATTATCACGAAATCCCCCCTATTTCCATGCCAAAGCACATGTTGCATTCGAAACTCCTTTTTTGAACATCCCGATGATTGAAGACATTGAAAGGACTATTAAAATCGACACGAAATAAATAAATAAAATTTGAGAAAGAGGACTTATTGAATTGAGTCGAGGCATGACGTGAGTTACTTGGCTTGAAATCAAATGGCATAGTTTAGAGCTTTTGACGTAGTTGGAATATATGGTTGAATTAAATATACTATTAAAATCGAGAACAAAAAAAATTTTTAAAAAAATGAAAAAGAGGACTTATTGAATTGAGTCGAGGCATGATGTGAGTTACTCAGCTTGAAATCGAATGGCATAGTTTAGAGCTATTAACATAGTCCTAAACTATTGATAGAGCAGGTCTTGAATTGCAACTATATTACTTTGATGAAATTAGACTTAAATAAATTGCAATTGCTGCTAGACCCATGTTACCTATTGAATAGACTTGAAAATAATGCAACTGCCGCTAGACCCATGTTACCTATCATGAACCCGAACATGGTTTTTAAGAACCCGAGTCATGTCATTCCCACTAGATGAGTCGAGATGGCTCCACCAAGCGGCCCAATTGCCTCCTTTTTCTTGAAATATATGGAAAAAATAGTAAAAATCATATAAAATCATATAAAAGGTTAAAATGATGCTTTGGCTAATTTTAAGATAAAATCTAGTAAAGTCACTAAATTGTTGAATAGACGACTTATTTTATTTTTTTCAAATAAAATGTATTTATATCTCTATCTCTATATCTTTGTTATAATTAAAGACCTTTTTTTTTTTCACTACTTTTACTTGAAAATTGCCTTTGTAAATCGACAAAATTACACCTCAATGTGATATTTCCAATAAATCTATGAAAAAAATACGCACTAAATTCAACGGAAATAATCATATACACTTTCTTCTTCTTCTTCTTCTTTTTTTGTTTTTTTGAAAATACTGGAGTTTAAAACAATAAGTGAATTTACATTTTGCATGAAAATAACGGAAATTGAGCATTATCGATCAATCAGTGGAGTGTAATGGCCGCCCCTGTTTCCATGCAAACACATGTTGCATTCGAGCACATCTCAAATACGGAACTACATACACCTCTCTGGTTATAAAATTAAATAGACTATTAAAATCGCAGAATAAAAAAATAAACACTAAATAAATAAATAAAATTGTCCCACAGTACCCATACACACACACACACACACACACAGAGCTATTGCACCTAGCCCAAAACGGCAATTACTAAGCCCATTGTGCATGTATTTAAATAACGGACTCGGACTCGGCATGGTTCCGCGCTCGTTTCATGCAAAACACATGTTGCAATGGCTCAAATGTAGCTTTAGAGCTATTGACATAGCCCCCTATGCTATGAAGACCAATATTGGTCCATTAAAATTGAGAACAAAAATGCATGCGGACTCGGACTTGAGTCGGCGTGACGTGAGTTACTCGGCTTGAAATCGAATGACATCATTTACCCCCCCGCCCCCGGACCAAATTCACATGCTCCTTGAATGGGGTTCAAGCCCCAAGGCTCCTTGAATGGGGTTTAAGCCCCATGGTAAAAAACCTATCTTATATACAATATATTTTCCATTGTCAAAATTTGATATGGGATAAAACCCACAACTCAAAAATATCAAAATTTTCAAACGTGGAGGGAAACCAAAATTTGAAAATCAAAATTTAATATTTATTTAAATTTTAAAACAAAATACAACTGACACCATAGGTGGCACTTATTCCCGAAACATAGAATTCAATTTCAGCCCAAGTGTTGATGATTTCAATCCATTGCAGCCTACATTTCCATTTACATGATGATTCTCTCTCTTTTCAGGTGGGGAAGTTCATACAGCTTGTTTCGACTTTCTTTGGTGGCTTTGTGATAGCATTTATAAAAGGATGGCTTCTTGCACTTGTAATGTTGTCATGCATACCTCCTATGGTTGTTTCCGGCGCAATCATGTCGATATTCATATCCAAAATGTCAAGCCATGGCCAGATAGCATACACTGAAGCGGGAACCATTGTAGAACAAACGATTGGATCCATTAGAACGGTAAGAACATGTTGTGTATAAGATATAATATTCGCCATCCAAACGTATGATGTCTTTGTCATCCTCAGATCACTAGACACTGTCATACTGATTCTTTCTAAATTTGTTCAAGGTTGCATCCTTTACCGGCGAGAAGAAAGCGATAGCAAAATATAACAGGTCTCTGAAAACTGCATACGATTCTGTTGTCCGTCAAGGAGTAGCCGGTGGATTAGGAGTCGGTTCTGTTCTGTTTATCATATTCAGCAGCTATGGATTAGCTGTGTGGTATGGCTCCAAGTTGATACTACAGAAAGGGTACACCGGTGGCGAGGTCATCAACGTCATGATAGCGATCATGACTGGTGGAATGTAAGTTAGAGTCGGTTATTGCATAGATGCATGATACATGTAGAGATTGTTGAAATCTGTATGCTGAAGTGATGAGGAGCTCTTTCTCATCTTTGTCTTTTGAAATCTTGTGTCAAACCAGGTCTCTAGGCCAAGCTTCACCATGCGTGAACGCATTTGCAGCAGGGCAAGCTGCAGCATACAAGATGTTTGAGACAATTAACCGGAAATCAGAGATTGACACTGACGACACAAGCGGCATTGTACTGGAAGACATTAATGGTGATATTGAACTAAGAGATGTTTACTTTAGCTATCCAGCGAGACCAGACGTTCAGGTATTTTCTGGATTCTCATTTCATGTTTCGAGCGGCACAACTGCGGCACTAGTTGGGGAGAGCGGTAGCGGTAAGTCGACGGTGATCAGCTTGGTGGAGCGGTTCTATGACCCCCAAGCTGGTGAAGTGCTTATAGATGGGATCAATTTGAAGAAGCTGCGGCTTGGATGGATCAGGGAGAAGATTGGTCTTGTTAGCCAAGAGCCCATCTTATTCATGACTACCATAAAGGAGAATATTGCATATGGTAAGGCGGGTGCTACGCTTGAAGAAATCAGAGCAGCAACTGAGCTTGCTAATGCTGCGAAGTTCATAGACAAGTTGCCACTGGTTGGTCATTAGTACATTGTTTTTTGTTTTTTATTTTTTGTAAATTCATAATTCTATCACAAAGATGTTATGATCGGCGGCATTGGATGATTCAATTCAGTGGTTGTGTTCTATAGGGGCTCGACACGATGGTTGGTGAGCATGGAACCCAACTGTCCGGTGGACAGAAACAGAGGATTGCAATTGCAAGGGCGATTCTGAAGAACCCCAAGATACTGCTTCTTGATGAGGCGACGAGTGCATTAGATGCCGAGTCGGAGCGAATAGTTCAAGAAGCACTAGTGAGGATTATGTTAAACCGAACTACTGTGGTCGTCGCCCATCGTTTGAGCACTGTGAGGAATGCAGATACGATTGCAGTGGTACGTCAAGGAAAGATTGTGGAGCAAGGTAAGCTTTATAACATTTTATGAAGCTCCATTACCTTTCTTCTTCTTAAAGAGAAGTACTCTATATTTTTTGGTTTGAAGAAATCAAATCTTACTTGAATTTCATATTAAAATCTAGATATTCATTCTGTTTGATCAGGTTCTCATTCTGAATTGACCAAGGATCCTGATGGGGCTTACTCTCAGCTCATACGCATACAAGAGGAGAATAATCAAGCTGAAGAAGCACCAGGCATGGATCAGGATGAAATTCAATCAAGCTTTGATAATGGCAAGGTTGCCGGCCGGTCTTCAAGCCAGCAGTACTCTCTAAAGAGATCATTAAGCAAAGGTTCTTCAGGTGGAGGAAGCAGCAGGCGCTCCTCGATTTCCTTTGCTTTGCCCAATGTAATAAGCTTACCAGAAGTTGTCCAAGGAGGAGAAGAACATCATGAAGAAACCCACCCTAAAGCATCAATCAAACGGCTTGCCTACCTGAATAAGCCCGAGCTGCCGGTACTACTGTTAGGATCCATTGCTGGAGTTGTAAATGGAATGATGTTCCCTATATTTGGACTATTGATTTCAAGTGTCATCAAAGTCTTCTATGAGACCCCCCACAAGCTAAGGAAAGATTCCAGGTTTTGGGCCGTAATGTTTGTAGGCCTGGGGGTCATTTCCCTAGTCACCTTACCAATGCAGGAATATCTGTTTGGAGTTGCGGGTGGTAAGCTCATCCGGCGCATCCGGTCCTTGTCATTCGAGAGGGTGGTGCACCAAGAAATCAGCTGGTTTGATGAGCCTACAAATTCAAGGTTGGTTTGCTTGCTGCAATACACTTGTTTGAATCTCTTGGCCTTTCTGAGTGAAATTTTGGTCTGTTTCAGTGGGGCGATTGGTGCGAGATTGTCGACTGATGCTTCAACAGTACGAAGCCTTGTAGGGGATACCTTATCGCTGGTGGTTCAGAACATAGCAAGCATCACAGCAGGGCTGGTAATAGCCATGGTATCTAACTGGCGGTTGGCATTTATAATCCTAGCTTTGCTTCCTTTAGTGGGTTTGCAAGGATATGCTCAGATGAAGTTTTTGCAGGGTTTCAGTGCAGATGCGAAGGTTAGTGGCTCGAACTCATGTCGGGTTTTTATTGAATTTCTTCACTTTCTTTACAGTGTATGCAAAACATGGTTTGAAATCTAATATTTTAGTCTGCCATTGGACTTTTGGGATTAATCTTAACAAGATTACAAAAGAAAAAAAGTAATGCGTGTTGTAAAAGGGAGAAAAAAAAAACTATGGATTGATCTCAGTGATAATTGTTTTATAGCATGAGATGCATCTTTTACAAATGTAAGATTGGTTGCAGGTGATGTATGAAGAAGCCAGTCAAGTAGCGAATGAAGCAGTTGGTAGCATTCGGACAGTTGCATCTTTCTGTGCAGAACAAAAGGTGATGGATCTTTACAAGAAGAAATGTGAGGCCCCAATGAAGAATGGAGTCCGTCAAGGAATCGTAAGTGGCGTTGGTTTAGGATTCTCCAACTTGGTGCTCTTCTGCACCTATGCCCTCATTTTCTATGCCGGAGCTCGTTTTGTGGAAGATGGAAAGGCCACATTTTCCCAAGTTTTCAGAGTAAGTAGCAAGATTTCCTTTTCGTTGTGCCTATTCCATACATTGTTCTTACTCTTGGGCAGTTCTCTGATCTGTGTGGGGATTTTGGGATTGCAGGTTTTCTTTGCTTTGACAATGGCTGCTGTTGGAGTTTCACAGACTAGTGCAATGGCTCCAGATGCCACCAAAGCCAAGGAATCGGCCGCTTCTATTTTTGCGATTATTGACAGGAAATCTAAGATTGACTCAAGCACTGACGAGGGCACGACATTACCCAATGTGAAGGGCGACATTGAGTTGCAACATGTCACCTTCAAGTACCCAAATCGTCCAGATGTGCAGATCTTCAGAGACTTGTGTTTGAGCATTCCCTCTGGAAAGGTATCATCTCTTTTTATTTGGAAATCTCATGCAACTGGTTGATTGATACTTAATTGATATTGTCTTCAGTTAATTTGTAATTGAACCCCAAATCATGGAAATTTATCTCCCATAGCCATCCTTGTATTAATTCCTCACTGTTTTTAGTTCAATACACAACAATTACGAAAAAAGTATTAATTCCATTCATTTTCTTATGGTATCAGAGATGTCCTTCAATCTAATTGAGTTGAAAATGTGGCAAGAAGCCTACTTCGAGATTTCAAAATCTTTCGACTGATGAGATGTGTATTTTTCCTGCAGACAGTAGCTATTGTGGGAGAGAGTGGTAGTGGAAAATCTACTATAATTGCCTTATTGGAGAGGTTCTATGATCCTGATTCTGGTCGGATATTACTGGATGGAGTGGAAATTCAGAAGTTCAAGCTGCAATGGCTGAGACAACAAATGGGGTTAGTCAGCCAAGAACCCGTTTTGTTCAATGAAACTATCCACACCAACATAGCTTACGGAAAGCAAGGCGAAGTATCTGAAGAAGAGATCATTGCTGCTGCAGAAGCAGCTAATGCGCATCGCTTCATATCCGCACTTCCCGATGGATATGACACTTGTGTGGGTGAGAGAGGCGTGCAGTTGTCAGGCGGCCAGAAGCAACGGATAGCCATTGCAAGGGCGATAATAAAAGACCCAAAAGTCCTATTACTTGATGAGGCGACGAGTGCATTGGATGCAGAATCGGAGCGCGTGGTTCAGGAAGCACTGGACAGGGTGATGGTGAACAGATCAACCATAGTCGTTGCTCATCGCCTGTCCACAATCAAAGGAGCTGATGTGATTGCCGTGGTGAAGAATGGAGTGATTGCGGAGAAAGGAAAACATGAAACACTGATGAAGATTACTGATGGAATATATGCATCTTTAACAGCTCTTCGCACGGGCTCTTTGACTTAGAAAAATGGGAAGATGATGGGAAAGTAATTGAATATCCATTCATATTATTCACTTCTCAGCAGATGGTAGGCGGGACGATCATAATTTTTCTGCAAGAAGCTTGTTGTGGATGCATGCTTTGGTCTACATGCTGCTACTAACTGAGAAGTTCCGATTACGATGACGGATCGTACTTGCCCTTGCAAAGATTTTATGAATAAGCCTACGTTTTGAATTTCGTTGACATGGGTATTGTGGGATTAGGATCCAAACTAGAATTATATCTTGTAACTAGAGGGATATTTCCCATTATATATAGGAGAATACTAAGGAATTGCAATTTGTCATTTGACAATCCAATTCAATGGTGCACCCAAACACATACCAAATCACAGCTCTGTTACAACAACAGGAGTCAGCTGAGATCAGATTAGCCCTAGCAATTTACCAAATTGCAGCAACTAACTCGCTGTAATTTGAATGTAGGCCGTCCAAATCGCGGGATCCATTGTGGATAGACCACCTATTGCAAATGACACTAATGGGGATGATCGTAATCATCTCCACGTGTGAAGCACTGGTCCAAACGAGATTCCATAACCCGTACTTGGTATTTTCAGATCCGACAAAAGGAAGGAGTCAAATCTGTTTCCAGAACGATGGGGAGTTTGAGGTCTGCTAGAATACATCTGGAAGCATTAGAAAATGATACGTTGGGAATTTAAACAATTGGATTTGAATTATTCTCAATAACCCAAATCACGACATTCCAAGCAAAACAGCCAAATTATCAAAGTTTAAAATAATTCAATTTAAAAACTTCCTTTTTTTATCTTTTTTGGTGTGTCGTCTATCCATTGTACAAACCGCTTGGATCGAGTTGTCATATATTTAAAGGATAATAATAAAGATGTCCTTTTACTAGCAGGCTAGTTCCATTGTATGTCTTGACATATGCTTGGGTTTTAGTTTGTAGTTTCTACAAGTGGGATGCTAGTTTAAGTGATCTAAACCACTGAGAATGTGGGTCCCTTTCTAGGTTGTCAACGACTTAATTTTTTTGCAGATTGGTGTTAGAACCGTCCACATGATGGTGATCATATGGAAACATGCATGTATGGTATTCTTGTACTTAAAAAAAAGTTGTGAGCTAAGTAATTCAATTCACACTCAGTTTAAGGGCCTGTTTGGTTTTCCAATTTCCTACTAAATGAAAAGTAAATGAGCCATCAGTATTATTTTCAAGTGTTTTTTAAACAGAAATTACAGTTTGTAAATCGAGAGCCAAATACACTCGTAAAGTAGATAAAGTAAATTGTAATCATTACATTTTCACATTATAAAACTACTCTTTTATGATGATCTTTGGGTGAAACGAATAATTTAGCAACATCATCATTGTAATCAAATGCAAGTGATGTCACTACACAGTTGCAAGAGTAAATAATCATTATCCATTTCAACCATTTACTGTTATAATTGAAAAACCAAATAAGCCCTAAGAAATTTTATTAGTGAAAAAATGCAAATAAGAAAGTGAGTAAGAGATTTGCTTTCTATAATGGTACATGGAAACCAAAAGCCTATAAATAAAGGATTTTTCGACTTCAGAGGAGGGGGTGAGTATGCGTGTAAAAACAAAAAAGTCGAGTGAATGATGCAAATCGATCTCCTACTTTCAAAACAAATACTGGCATACGTGAATTCGAATCTATGCCGTCCAAATTGTGGGATCCTTTGTGGGTAGATCACAGACTGCAAATGACACCGTTAAGGATGATCGTAACCATCTGATGGAAAATAGAGACCGATGATGGTCAACCGTACATGTGGCAGCATACTTGTAGCCAATCCAGGTTGTCTGAGTTGTAGGCCCCACTGTGGATGGGGCATGGTCCAAAGATCATAACAATCAGATGATTAAATGCTCGATGGGTTCTGTTCAAATGGACGGTGAAAAGTAGACAAGATCAGTGGCGGTAAATGCCCACAGATGAACGGTCATAATTGATCAATCATTGCCGTGGTGAAGGGATCAGCAGACATGGGATGAAACCCCAAAGATTAGATCTAATAAAGCAGAAAGAAGCCTCCCTGGATGTGTGGAGGGGCTTCTCATCCTCAGTACACACCTAATCTTAGAACTCTTTCGGTTATTGCATTTTCTATCTTTACCGTCTATTTTTAATCCACTAATCAAGAGAGCTAGAATCATCTGATATAAAATATTTTATGGAATGATCCATCCACCATGGGACCCACCATTAATTTGTATAACCTAAACCATGTGAACCACTAAAATCAAATGAAAACCCGAGTATCCTACACTTATCCTCGAGCGGAGGGTTGTATAACTCCACAAGTTCGGGTTCTGTGTTCTCATTCCATCTACTGATTTTGATCACACAACCTTTTTCCCTCCCACTCAAGCAATCTTTTCTCCTTCCACTTGAGAGAGATATGAAAGAAGGGTCATCATCAGAGAAAGGTGACGGTAGTTTGAAGGGTGGAGATGAAACGGTTCCACTCTACAAGCTCTTCTTATTTGCAGATGGATTGGATGTATTGCTGATGATCTTTGGGACCATTGGTGCTATTGGGAACGGTCTTTCCATGCCTATGATGACAGTCATCTTTGGTCAGCTCATCCACTCCTTTGGAGTTTCTAACGAGAGCACTGTCGTTCATGAAGTTTCCAAGGTATGATTGACAACTCTTCCACCACCTATTCATCTTATTGAAAACTGCTTAGTTGTTGGTGATGAAGATTGTGCACGTATCATGACATGAAATCCGGATTGCTGATTAGGCGGGCCCCATTTTGGAAGGTCCATATCTTGAAAACCATGTTGATCCCAGCTGTTCAATCAATATACATGGTCTGCAGAAGGAATAAAAGATAGAGAAGTAGCTAGGTTGTGATAACATACAAGAGTCATTCAGATTTAAAACCTTTGGTTGCAAATACTTCACATTTGTAAAGAGTTTCACAATAAAATGTTGAACTGTTTACATTTTGTGATGTTTGGCTTTTAAGGGATAAAGAGTTTATAAATAAAATATGTTCTATGTTTGCCTAACTTGTAAGTGTTTAGGCTATAGAAAGTGGGTATTCACACCAAACAAAGCTTGGAGTAATAAATAAAAAAATTTAAAAAAAACCATAAGAGTGCATCAGTGAACGCACATGATGGACAGATTGAATAACCCATACCCGGCATAGTGGGCCACACACACAATCTAAAAGGTTAGGTTTTTAATGGTGGGTATTTCGTCGAAACTGTTCTCTTTCATGTGGCCCACCACATGCTGAATCAATCAGCTTGATTTAAAGCTTGATTTTTTTTGGGGCCTTAAGAAAGCATCAAGGGATGCACCTGATGGATGAATTGGATGTAGTGTACATTTCAGTTGTTCCTACTTATAGTGCATGATATGCTATGTATAATCACTTTACATGAAATTTGCAACATTGGATTTTTGGCCAGGAAAAGAAAAAAAAGGAGTATTTACTTCACTTGTATGCACCCGAAATTTCCATCAAAATTATTACTTATAAATCTTTTATCTGTAAATCCTTTACAATTGAATGATTTTACAGGCGTCTAAACAACCCCTTAAAATGGTCGGGTCTTGTATTTTGAATTGTGGACCCTTCATTGTGGGGTTCTTTCAGATAGGGTGCAGATCTCTTCCATGTTTATATTCAATATCAAAATGAATTTTCTTATTCTTTTGGAAAACTATCCTTTTGTGGGTAAAATACTGATTAGAATGGAATCTAATTGTGCAGTTGCGATTTTCCCTCTCTAATTGTGGTAGAGAGACTGTGTAACAAAAAGCTTTGGTGGGCCACCTTAATGTTTTTGTGACATCTACTCTTTCCATAAGATGAGTCTCACCAAAAAAACAAATTTCAGCTTTGATGGGCCTTGAAAGGGTCTGAATATCTTTAATTATTTTCATATGGTGTGGCCCACTTGAGCTCTGAATATTTTTATTTTTTACTCACATGAAGCATAAGCTGACAAAAGAGATGGATGGAGTAGATGTACAACACATATATCACATGGAGCTTTTTGTTACACGGGCTCCCTACAACAACTGGTGTGAAAATTTCGCGTCTGTGTATTGGAGATCATAATTCCAAGGGTGTATATTGTGGTAGAAGGACAGGCATGACTTCTCCACAGTTTACAAATTTTTCTAATTCATGCAATCTACGATTGTGATGCTCAATCCATACTTTTCAAAAGATGGGCCCCGTTGCTGATGGACCAGAGGCTGAAATTATATAGACTTGACAGTTTTAACCATCTGATTTCAGCCCATTTGATTTTGACCATTGATTGGTCACTTTTTAAACTTTTATTTGATGATCAACAATGGATGGTTAGGATTATTGAATTGGTGTGAATTTTGATGCATACTGCATCCACGGTGGGCCTACAATTTGGATAGCTTAGGTTGCACATCGTTGTTTGTACGAGTGGGCCCACAATTCAGTGATCCAAATCGTTGATGTTGTGGACAACACTGTGAATGGTATATGCACCAAAAATCCAGGTGGATTTTGGGCCATCCAGTTTCCAACGTGAGCCCCATCATGTCAACGTTTTGGATCACCCAACCGTGGACCGATTTGTACAAAATCCACCGTACAATCGCTTAGTTCCTTCATTCTAGAATGTGGTGTTTACTTTTTCGCCTTTCGCACGGATGATATTTGCAATGGTTTACGTACCAATCAAAATGCTAAAGAGTCTCACACCAGGATCGACCAAGCTGGTGGCCCTTCTGCCCTGCCACGTGATCCGGATCGTCAATCTAGAAGGTCTCACAATGGATCCGAATATCGTAAAAATTTAACTCATCAGACATTTCTCATCCATACACACCCAAGTTACCTTTAAATGAACGGTAAGGATCTTTGATCAGTAAAATTCTTCCACACGGCATATCATGTATGGTTGGATATTCTAGATGAACGGCCTAGATCATCACATGGTAAACCAGAAGGGGTGAGCCTTCAGGACCGAAACTCATTAGCATTCCTGCACAATTGATGTTAATTTGGTATGTCCATCTTGTTTCAGGTAGCCGTTAAATTTGTTTACTTGGCCGTAGGTGCGGGTGCTGCATCGTTCCTTCGTAAGTGCAACGCCAGCCTTTCTGTGTTTTTTTTTTTTTTTTTGTTCTTTTTCACAGGTTAGTTTTTTTTGGTCAGGCTGTCTATGAGGGGCCGGCGTTGACATATATATATATATATATATATATATATATATATATATATATATATATATATATATATATATATATATGTGTGTGTGTGTATATATATATGTGTGTGTGTGTCTATCGAAAACGCTCACCTACGAACCAGTTCGTACGTACTATGCATGAACTTTTTTGAGAACCCATCATACGTGATGTGGATCCAAAATCTGAACCGTTCATGTGAAGCAGCACCTCGTGAAATACCCGGGCCCAAATTTTACTTTGATCTAAAACTTTGATGGGCCATGAAAATGAAAACAGCTTCTCCTTGATTTGCATTTCTCTTTGCTATGGCCCACTAGAATTTTAGATCGGGGTGAAAATTTATCACACAGGGTTTCATGGGATTCCGCATCACATGGACCGTTCAGATTAGACACTCATCACACGTGTGCAAAGGTGCGCACGTGCACGTGCATAGGTGCACAGGGGAGACTATATATATATATATATATATATATATATATATATATATATATATATATATATATATATATATATATATATATATATATATATATAGTCATGTTCCCTTGTGCACCTACGCACGTGCGCACCTTTGCACATGTGTCATGGGTGTCGAATCCGAATGGTCCATAAGATGTGGAATCCCATAAAACATTAGGGGGTGAATTTTCACCCTAATCTAAGATTCTGGTGGGCCGTAGTAAAGAGAAATTCAAATCAAGGGAAGAAACTATTTACATTTTTCATGGTCCACCAAAGTTTTGGATCAAAGTAAAGTTTTGTACCAGGAGGTTTTATGAGGTTCTGCTTCATGTGGACCATTCAGATTTTCGAGACTCATCGGATAGGATGAGTTCTAACAAAAGTTCGTATGTAGTATGTACGAACTGGTTCGCAGGTGAGCGTTTCGTGTGTGTGTATATAGTCATGTATATATATATAGTCATGCCTACCTTTGCACCTATGCACGTGTGCACCTTTTGTATACGTGTCATGGGCTTCTAATTCAAACGGTCTATGTGATGTGGAATCTCATAAAACCTTAAGGGACAAATTTTCACCATAATCTAAAATTCTGGTGCAGCAAAGATAAATGCAAATCAAGGGAGAAAACTGTTTTTATTTTTCATGGCTCACCAAAGTTTTAGATCAAAGTAAAAATTGGACCCGAGGGATTTCATGATGTGCTGCTTCACGTGGACGGTTCAGATTCTGGAGTCACATCATGGATGATGAGTTCTCAAAAAAGTTGACATGAGTTAAGTGGGATCCGGTGATGGAAAAGGTTCTATGTTGTCGAGCTCCCATGAGTTTGAGCTGTGTGGGCCCCACTGTAATGTATGTCGAACATCAACACCGTGCATTTGATGGGTCCCCTTCAAATTATGGGATATCTAAAAAATCATCCGTATATGGAACTCAGGTGGGCCATACCATCTAAAATCATATGAAGACATGGCTAAAACATATAAAAGCACTTAGTTGGGCCTACCTGAAATTTGGATGCGTACGAAACTTGATATGACCCCTCATCCAAGTGGGACACATAATGGATGGGCTAGATTTGTGAACCAATTCTCAGTGGGCCCAACAAATGATTATGAATGTTTTAATGGAGGGTAATCCCTCTCAACTTTTGTCTAGGCGTGGAATGTGGCCAACAAATTCACGATTTATATATATATATATATATATATATATAGAGAGAGAGAGAGAGAGAGAGAGAGAGAGAGAGAGAGTCTCTCTCCTGCGCACCTAGTGCCCTTTGCCATGGAATGATGCATCTGAACGGTCCATGATGGGGTAGATGTTCAACAAATTTTCACTCACTTGGTGGGCCATAGCAAAGAGAAATGCATATCAAGGGAATAAACTGCTATATTTATATATATATATATAAAGTATATATATATATATATATATATATATATATATATATATATATATATATATATATATATATATATATATATGATATATATATAACGTGAGGTCGACCTCATGACAACTTCTCATGACGTTGAGCTGTGTGGGCCCTACCATTTTCAGGCATGGAATAAAAAAATGGAGCAGATACAAATCTCATGTGGACCACACCACACAAAATCATGATAATTAAATTCTCACCGTTAAAATCTTCGTGTGGTATACAAAAATTCTGGATCAAGTTGATGTTTGTGTTTTCCCTTTATTCACTTCTACGTGACTTTATCAACGGTTTTGAAAGGAAAATAAATATTATAGTGGGCCTAAGGAAGTTTTTATTGCTACCCATGGTGTAGTTGGCATGAGATTTCGATCTGCTTTATTTCTGCTCTGCTGGTAAAATAGATGGATGGACTAATAATATAATACTTACATCTAGGTGGAGCCACGTTCACATCCAGATCGAGGATGCGGATTGCATCTTACACCGCTGGGACGGTAATCCGTCCTGGCAGGGATCTGTGTGGCCCTCCTTAATGTAAGTGTTTTATTCATGCCGTTCAATGCTTTTCACAGATCATTTTAAGGTATAATGATAAAAATGAATCAGATCCACATGTCCAGTGGACCACACCAAAGGAAGCTGCAGTGATAATGACACCCACCGTCGAAACCTTTTTAAGGGCCACCGTGATGTATTTTTTACCATCCAGTCTATTCATAAGGCCATGTAGACGTGGATGAAGTGAAAAAACAAATATCAGTTTGATCCGAAACCTCTCCAGCTCCCAAAAAGTTTTTAATGGTGAAAGTTCAATCCCCCACTTTGTGGTCCAATTAAGCCCTATACCTGCTTATTTTTATTTTTATATCTTAAAATGATCTGAGAAAAATGATAAACAGTATAGATCAAACACTTACATCACGGTGGGCCCCACAGATCCTGCCCGGACGGATTACCGTCCGGGCGGGGGTAGGACGCAATCCGCGTCCCCTGATCGAACTTGATGTTGCTCTGTAGTCTGTATAGACTAAATCAGCCTATCTTTCTTCCTTTGCTTTTGTTGTGTGTCGGCCACCGAGGACAAAGCAGGCCTTTTTATTTTTTTATTTTCGCAGCTGAGAAAACGGAAAACACTCGCCCGAGTCCAAAAGTGATGTTTTTGTACATGGGTCGGGCCGTTTTATTTTATTTTCGCAGCTGAGAAAACGGAAAACACTCGCCCGAGTCCAAAAGTGAATTATTTACGATCCATCTCACCCCGTGTCCCACCGTTTCCAACATGGTTTAAAAACCTAGTCAGCTCGAGTTTAGTCCAAAACTTCCCTGAAACTCATACGAGTTTTTCTCGTATCTTTCATATATATATATATATATATATATATATATATATATATATATATATATATATATATATATATATATATGGTACAATGTGCTCTAGCTGAATATAAGCTTCCGTGAGGTCGAGCTGTGTGGGCCCCACCATGATGCGTGTCAACCATCAAACCGTGCATTTGATGGTTCCCCTTTAAATTATGGGATATGCCAAAAATCAGCCGTATACGGAACTCAGGTGGGCCATACCATCTAAAATTATGTGAAGACACCGTTAAAACATATAAAAGCACTTGGTGGGGCCACTTGAGTTTTGCATGTGCCTGAAACTTGGTCTGAACCCTCATTCAAGCGGGACACACATAATGGATGGGCTAGATTTGCAAACCACATCTCGGTGGGCCCTCAAAAATGGTTATGAATGTTTTAATGATGCACGGCCCCTCTACACTTTTGTATGTGGTGTGGTCCACAAAAGTCACTGATTGACTTGATTTTTGAGACCTAGGTCCATGATGGAATGGTGCATCAGACTGATGGGGGTAGATGTTCGAAACGCATCACGGTGGGGCCCACACAAGCTCAACCTCAAGGGACGGACTCGTGAGGAGCGAATAGTACCTTTTCCATATATATATATATATATATATATATATATATATATATATATATATATATATATATATATATATATATATATATATATATATATATGGGAAAAAGTACTGTGCGCTCGAGCGTAAAGCGGTCATCCGTGAGGTCGAGCTGTGTGGGACCTACCGTGATGTCGTTCGAAGATCCACACCGTCCACCAGATGCACGAGCCCAGGGTGGGTCGACACGGCCCAAAATCAACCGTCCACGTAACTCAGGTGGGCCATACCATCGGAAAACATAAGTATACACGAAAAATATGTAAAAGCACTTGGTGGGCCCCACCTGAGTTGTGGATACCACCTAAAACTTAGTCTAAAATTACAGCCAAGTGGGACACACATGATGGACAATGTTGATCATTAAAAAATGTCTCGAAAGGTCCCCACAAATGGTTTTGAATGTTTCAATGGTGCACAGCCCCTCTCAACTTCTGTACATGGTGTGGCCCACAAAAGTCACGGATTGACTTGATTTTCAGCCTTGTGCGCCCCCTATGGAATGGTGCATCTGACTGAGGGGGTAGATTTTCGAACGACATCACGGTGGGGCCCACATCAGCTCGACCGTACGCGCGACCGCTTTATGCTCAAGCGCATAGTACCTTTTCCATATATATATATATATATATATATATATATATATATATATATATATATATATCCCTTCATTCAAGTGGGACACACATAATGAATGGGCTGGATTTGTGACCCACATCTTGGTGGGCCCAACGAATGATTATGAATGTTTTAATGGGAGGGTAACCCCTCTCAACTTTTTGTATGTGGTGTGGTCCACACAAGTCATTGATTGACTTGATTTTTAAGCCGGAGGCCCAGCATGGAATGGTGCTTTTGACTGACGGTGTTGATGTTAGATACACATCATGGTAAGGTCCACACAGCTCCACAGCCACCTCAGAGTACCATTTCCCATATATATTATAATAATGTAAAGTCGAGTTTTGCAAAGCTTCACTGAGTTTTCTTTTTTAAGTATTGAGTCAGGGTTTTCTTGAGTTTTCACCAGGAAATACGACCGGATTAAGTTTTCTCTAGTGAAATCTGGTTGAGTCGAGTTAACTTGGGCAAGCAGAGTTTTTCAAGCTTTTAAACTATGGATTTCATGAAATTGCCTGCCTTTCTTTTTTGGTAGCAAATGCAATATTATTCTATTCTTAAGGACATTAGCTAAAATAACATGCAACGTACGTCCTCCATGTATCAATTTCTAATGATACTACGGGAATACCCCTCTTCTGTTGTTTAGAAACCTGAAAACTCGACTCGACTCGATGTTCATTAAGGCCAGGTCCACTTGAACACCTGACCCAACTCATCTCTATATTCAATAATTATAAATTATTTCATTTATAATTATAGAGAATTTTTATAATAGTTAAATTTAATCAAAGTAGTGTAAAATAAGAGATTTAATAACAAACAATCATGTAGCCTAGTGGCAGATCGTGTGTCATGTTTGATGGGAGAGCGGTTTGATTGGTGAACCCTACACCAGCCAGCTAGGTGGTGGAAAAGCTCTCTGGACCCACCATGATCTATGTGCTTTATCCTCGCAGTTTGAATATTTTGCCAAATAGGCATATCCAAAGCTCAAGTCAACCCCATCACAATAATATATTGAACTCTTACCAATGAAAATTTTTGGGGTTCCACCACTACCTTTATTTGCTGTCTAATCTATTCATAAAGTCACATTACCTGAATGAAGGGAAAAAGCAGACATTAGCTGGATCCAGTGCTTTCTGTGACTCACTAGAAGTTTTCAATGTTAAGCCTTCAATCCCCACCATTTCATATGGTGTGGCCCATTTGAGCTTTGGATCTGAATCATTTTAGTCTAAAAATAATTTCACAAAATAGATGGACAGCGCGGACAAAACAACATACATCATGGGCCCACAGACCTCTTCCACCGGCTGGCTGGCTGGCTGGCTGGCTGATGTAGGGGTAACCAGCCGAACCGCGTTGTTGATAGCTGAGTAGAAAGCTCCTCATTCGAGTCCCTCATTCAACCATTTGTTTTGCAGTTACCATCTTTAAGGAAAGTTCGGTCCCAAAAAACAATACAAACGCATTCAGCTATTTTCTCTGGCAAATGAAAACATTTTCCTCCTTTGATTTGCATCTCTCTTCTCTATGGCCCACCAAAGTTTGGATTAGGTGAAAATTGATTCTCGTAGGTTTCACGGGGTACTGTCCCATCACATGGATTGTTAGGATTTTAGGCCCATGACATGTGTGTAAAGGTAGGCATGTGGGCAGGCGCTCAAATGAGCCTCTCTCTCTCTCTCTCTCTCTCTCTCTCTCTCTCTCTCTCTCTCTCTCTCTCTCTCTCTCTCTCTCTCTCTCTCTCTCTATATATATATATATATATATATATATGGAAATGACTCTACTTCCTATGAGGTCGAGCTGTGTGGGCCCCACCGTGATGAGTGTTCAACATCTATTCCCATCAGTCAGATGCACCATTCCATGGTGGGCCTCGGCTTAAAAATCAAGTCAATCCATGACTTGTGTGGGCCACACCACGTACAAAAGTTGACCGGGGTTACCCTCCATTAAAACACTCATAATCATTTATTGGGCCCACCGAGATGTGGTTCACAAATCCAGTCCATCCATTATGTGTGTCCCACTTAGATGAAGGGTCAGACCAAGTTTCAGATGCAACTAAATTTCAGGTCGGCCCCACCAAGTGCTTTTATATGTTTTAGGCATGTCTTCACATGATTTTAAATGGTATGGCCCAACTGAGTTCCGTATACGGTTGATTTTTGGGATATCCAATAATTTAAAGGGGATCCATTAAATGCACGGTGTTGATGTTCGACACGCATCACAGTGGGGCCCACATAGCTCGACCTCATGGGAAGTATCCATAAATTCGTGCGCATGGTGTGGTCCACATGAGATTCCGGTTTGCTTGCAAAATGGGTAGATGGTATAAATACACAATATATACTTGCATCAATTGGTTCACAGCCTAACCGAACTTGATGTTACTCTGCACCGACCAAATCTGATACTCTTTTTTCTTTTGTTTTTGTTTAGTGTCTTGAACACACAGGATAAAGCAGGCCTTTTTATTTTTTAATCTTTTTATTTTATTTTATTTTCACCGGTGACAAAACGGAAAACACACGCAGATTAGTCCGAAAGTGATTTATTTGCAATCCATCTCGCCTGTGGCTGGTTTAAAAACAATGAAACTTGACTCTCTCTCTCTCTCTATATATATATATGGAAAAGGTACAATGAGCTCGAGCGTACAATAAGCTCCCATGAGGTCAAGCTATGTGGGCTCCACCGTGATGCGTTTCGACCATCAACACCGTGCATTTGATGGCTCCCCTTTAAATTGTGGGATATCCCAAAAATCAGCCATATACGGAACTCAGGTGGGCCATACCATCTAAAATTATGTGAAGACACCATTAAAACATATAAAAGCACTTGGTGGGGCCCACCTGAGTTTTCCATGCACCTGAAACTAGGTCTAAACCCTCATTCAAGTGGGATACACATAATGGATGGGCTGGATTTGCAAACCACATCTCGGTGGGCCCTCAAAAATGGTTATAAATGTTTTAATGGTGCACGGCCCCTCTGCACTTCTATATGTGGTGTGGCCCACACAAGTCATGGATTGACTTGATTTTTGAGACCTAGGCCCACGATGGAATGGTGCATCTGACTGATGGGGTAGATGTTCGAAACGCATCACGGTAGGGCCCACACAGCTCAACCTCATGGGACCAACTTGTGCACTCGAGCTCATTGTACCTTTTCCATATATATATATATATATATATATATATATATATATATATATATATATATATATATATATATATATATATATAGTCCCGGTCTCCTGAGCACCTACGCATGTGCGCACCTTTGTACACGTGCCATGGGTGTCTAATCTGAATGGTCCATGTGATGCGGAATCCCAAGAAACCCCATGTGACAAATTTTCACCCCGATATAAAATTCTGGTGGGCCATAGCAAAGAGAAATGCAAATCAATGGAGGAAATTGTTTTCATTTTTCATGGCCTATCAAAGTTTTAGATCAAAGTAAAACTTAGCCCAGGGGGTTTCACGAGGTGCTGCTTCACATGAATAGTTCAGATTTTGGATCTCCATCACGTATAATGGGTGCTCAAAAAAGTTCATATGTACTATGTACGAAGCAGGTGAGCATTTCCGGGCGCGTATATATATATATATATATATATGGAAAAGGTACTATGCGCTTGAGCGTAAAGCGGTTGTCCGTGAGGTCAAGCTGGGTGGGCCCCACCGTGATGCCTTTCAAACATCAACACCGTCCACCAGATGCACCATTCCATAATGGGCCTGGACGGCCCAAAATCAGGTTAATCCGTGACTCAGGTGGGCCACACCATCTAAAAACATAAGTATACATGCCAAAAACATATAAAAGCACTGGTGGGACCCACCTGAGTTTTCCATGCACCTGAAACTTGGTCTGAACCCTCATTCAAGTGGGACACACATAATGGATGGGCTGGATTTGCAAAACGCATCTCGGTGGGCCCTCAAAAATGGTTATGAATGTTTGAATGGTGCACGGCCCCTCTGCACTTCTATATATGGTGTGGCTCACTAAAGTCACGGATTGACTTGATTTTGGGCCGTTCAGGCCCACCATGGAATGGTACATCTGGTGGACGGTGTTGATGTTCGAAAGGCATCACTGTGGGGCCCACCCAGCTCGACCTCACGGACGACCGCTTTACGCTCGAGCACATAGTACCTTTTCCCATATATATATATATATATATATATATATATATATATATATATATATATATATATATATATATATACACACACCTGCGTACCAGTATCGCACGTATTATCTACGGTCTTAATCTGTAGCTAGCTGAAGTGGGCCAGTGATGTTTAAGTGAAATCCAACTCGATTACCAAATGAGTTGCTCCATTTTAATCGTACAAGTCCAAAGTTTAGTCTCACCTGCGATTTAATTTGGCCATTCAGAGGAAATTAGGTGATCCTAAGCGTCGTTGCCGTCCATTCGAGAATAAAGTCGCGTTTTCAAAACAACTGGCTAAAAAATCTTTGTCATCAGTGCCATTGTTTAGTAGTCCAGTTCAATTCAGCCGTAAACGTTGACCCACCTTGATATGTGTTAAATATCCACCCCTGCCTGCTCATTTCAGCGCATTGCCCAAAAACTGAACCGGATCCAAATTTTAAGAGTGCCACACCGCAGGAAGGAACCAGTGGCGATTGAACTTCCTAAGGCCCAACCTAATGTTTATTTTCCATCCATCCAAACCAATAGATGCCACACTAAAATTTAAGACACAAGCCCAAAACTCAGCCACATCCATTGTATAGGTGGGCCATTCTAAAGGAAAATAGTTTGGAGGGTAATTGCCATTTTATAAACTATTTTTAATATTGTGGACTGCCAGGATCATATTTCAGGCCGGTTTTTCTGCTCTAATCCTAAATTTAAGTCATTCACCTGATAGTCCATCAGGGGGTTTTGAAAATGCATGGCAGTGGCCCCCACCACCTGGTAAAATTTTTAACTAATATTTAGTAACCAGATAGGAAGCCTACTGCAGTGAGGCTGGACGAACCTTTTACCAAGTGATGTAAAGATTCTGTGGGCCCATCTTGATATATGTGATTTATCAACACTGTCCATCCATTTTCAATACATTTTAGGACATGAACCCAAAAATTGAAGGATATCCAAAGCCCAAGTTGACCATACCAAAGAAGGCAAGGAGGATAATGAGTCCGCCATTGAAACTTGTCTAGGGCCCACACTGTTGCTTACTTCTCATCCAGACTGTTAATAAGGTAACGTAGAACTGGATAAATGGAAAACATAAATATCAGCTTGAATCAATACTTCTGTAGACCCCAAGAAGTTTTCAACTGTAGTCATTCAATTCCCGTTGTCCCCTGTGGAGTGGTCCACTTGAACTTTGGATATACTTCAATTTTGGTTTCAAACCTAAAATAATCAGAAAAAATAGATGGACGGTGTGGATAAAACACATACATCATGGTGGACACCACAAAGTTTTCACACCATATAAAGGGTGGTGAGTGCCTCACTACACAATCAGTGAACTAACTTAACGCTATGTGTTTGTTTGGAAAATAGATCAAGGTGGAGCCCAAATAGTGCAGATTTTTGGACCCTATGCCTAACGCGGGATGCTGCATCTGATGTCCGGAGTGGATTTTACATACACATCGTGGTGGGGCCCCCTGAATGGGTTAACAAACCTAACTGTAAATGCTTATTTACGGTCTGGTGCGCAAAGCAGGAGACCATTACTCGTGTGTGTGTATATATATATATATATATATATATATATATATATATATATATATATATATATATATATGCTCAGCTGCACACCAGTTCGCACATTACTTGTCTGAACTTTATTTAGAACTCATCATAGATATAACTCCAAAATCTGAACAGTCCACATGAAGCATCACCTCGTGAAGCCGCCCGGGCCCAATTTTATACTTTGATCCAAAACTTTGGTAAGCCATGAAAAATAAAAATAGTTTCCTCTCTTGATTTATATTTCTCTTTGCTATAGCCTACCAGAATTTTAGATTATGGTGAAAATTTGTCCCCCCAAGGTTTCAAGGGATTCTGCATCACATGGACCGATTAGATGCCCATGACACATGTGCAAAGGTGCGTACACACGTACGTGCGCACGTGAGCATGACCATATATATGTGTGTGTGAATAATTATATTATAATAATGTAAGTCGAGTTTTGTAAAGCTTTGCCGAGTTTTCTTTTTAAAGTATTGAGTCGAGGTCTTCTTGAGTGCCAAATATTATTCTATTCCCATGGAAATTAACTAAAATAACACACAACGGCAGATCAATTTCGAGTACCCTTCTCTTCCATTGTTTAGAAACTTGAAAACTCGACTCGGTATTCATTAAGGCCGGGTCCACTTGAAGTCCTAACCCAACTCATCTCAATATTCAATAATTATAAATTATTTCATTTATAATTATAGAGAATTTTTTAAATAGTTAAATTTAATCAAAGTAGTGTAAAATAAGAGATTTAATAACAAACAATCATATAGCTTAGTGGCAGAGTGTGTCATGTTTGATGGGAACGGTTTGATTGGTGAACCCTACACCAGCCAGCTAGGTGGTGGAAAAGTGACGCAGGGGAGGACGTGAGGTCGAGCACCGTCTTCCTCAAGAGGATAAGTATTCCGAATCCACGGAACTTCTCTGGACTCCTCATAGAGACTTCTCGAATCCACGAGAAAAGAAAGCATAAAATAGAAATAAATTCTAATAAATTCAAAATTGATTAATGAATGAATAAAAATGAGTTCACAACCCTTTAAATAGGGGTACCAAGCAATGCGAAAGAAATCAGAATCAAACTACAACTAAAACTCTTAGAAATCGCGACTTACTATAAATAGTAAACTTACTATTTATAGACGGTCGTGAGGTCTACTAGTGCGCAAGGTTTCACCAAACCGTTCTCCTAATTATTTTAAGCTCTTTTCACGTTGAGCGCAACTCCTAAAGCCCGACGGATGAAGAGTTATAATCAAACTAGAACTTACTATTTATAGTAAAAACGAAATTAAAACAGGGAAACGACCGTCGATCTAGGGGTTTTTCGGGATTTCGGGCGTCATAACCCGGCATAGCCAGGTTGGCTGGCTAAAGTAGCTTGTTCTACCCCAAAATCATATATTTTACGTCAGCTAACTCATTCCGGATTGTGAGATACGCCCAATCTAAAGTCTGATAGTCCGGATCACTTCTGTCGTCGACCGGGCCTTTTCTGATCCATCTTGGCCATGAAACTATCCGTGATCCGCTCTACATCAGTCCCCTCCACCTCAAAAGAACTCGTCCTCGAGTTCTCATCGTGCACTGGTTCATGATACTCTGTCAGGTCCGCAACGTTGAAAGTTCGTGAGATTGCCATGTCATCTGGAAGATCAACAACATAAGCATTGTCATTGATCTTTCGGATGATTGGTATCGGTCCAATCTTTTTATTCTTCAACTTGTTGTACGTTCCGGTCAAAAATCGTTCTTTGTGCAGATGAACCATTACTTTATCGCTCACCTCGAACATTTTTTGTCGCCGATGCTTGTCCGCTTGCTCCTTGTACTTTTCGTTCGAGGCATGTAGCTTGGTTTGTACATCCGCATGAATGCCCATGATCTTGTCAGTCATGTGTTCTGCTGTAATGCTCATGCCTGTGAGCTTGGGCAAAGGGACTAAGTCTAGTGTGTGGCGAGGTACTCGTCCGTAAATAACCTGAAACGGGGATTTTCCTGTCGAGCGGTTCACCATGTTGTTGAATGCAAACTCCGCCTGAGACAAAGTCAAATTCCACTGCTTTAGTTTTTCTCTTGAAATACATCGAAGGAGGTTTCTCAACGTGCGATTCACAACCTCAGTTTGACCGTCAGTCTTTGGGTGGTAGGCACTGCTGAACTGAAGTCGTGTATCGAATCAAGTCCACAACGTCCGCCAAAAGTGGCTTATGAACTTTGTGTCACGATCGGAAGTAATAGTCTTAGGAACCCCGTGTAGCCGCACAATTTCTCTGAAGAATAGATTTGTCACGTGTGTTGCATCGAGAGTCTTCTTGCATGGAATAAAGTGCGTCATCTTGGAGAAACGATCTACTACCACGAACACCGAATCCATGTCGTGTTGTGTTCGTGGGAGACCAAGCACAAAGTCCATAGATAAATCCTCCCAAGGGCCATCAAGCACGGGTAACGGGGTGTAGAGGCCCGTATTATGAGATTGCCCCTTAGCGATCTGACAAATATAACAACGTTGGACTGTCTTTCCCACATCATGTACCAATTACGGCCAGTAATACTATTATTCCACAAGAGCTCGTGTCTTGTCTCGCCCAAGGTGTCCACTGTGGCCACCTCCATGTAGCTCTTGGATTATATGTTCCTTTAGCGAACTATTCGGGATGTACAGTCGATTCCCCTTGAAAAGTAATTCATCTTGCATATGTAAGTCACCGGGGTGACCTTCTTGGCATCTAACCCATGCGTCCTTGAAGTCGTCGTCATCGGCATGAGGCGCTTGAACCCAACAACCTCATTGCTCATAGTGACTAACAAAGTTGCACGACAACTTAGTGCATCAGCTACTTTGTTCTGTTGCCCTGACTTGTGTTTTAGTACGAACGTGAATTCCTGCAAAAATGAGATCCATCTAGCATGCACACGGTTAATGTTAGCTTGACTATTAATGAATTTGAGAGCTTGATGGTCCGTGTAAAGTATGAATTCCCTTTGAATCAAATAATGTCGCCAGTGTCGCAGTGCCTGAACCACCGCGTATAACTCAATCTCATATGTAGACCACTTCTTAAGTGCATCGCTAAGTTTCTCACTGTAGAAGGCTACCGACCTACCTTCTTGAGACAAAAATTCCCCAATTAAGACATATGAGGTATCACATTCGACTTCAAATAGTTTGTCGAAGTTGGGAAGTACAAGAACCGGGGTCGTGGATAATCTGCGCTTGATTTCGGCAAAGCTCCTATCGGCTTCGTCAGTCCACTAAAACTGTCATTTCTTCATGCAATCTGTGATTGGTGATACAATGGTACTAAAAATTTTCACGAACCGACGATAGAATGTCGCCAGTCCATGAAAACTTCGCACCTCGTGAATATTTGTGGGAACCGGCCATTCTCTGATTTCTTTCACCTTTTCCTCATCCACCTGAATGTGCGTGGATGTTACGACAAAACCCTGAAACAATAGGCTATTAGTCATGAAGCTGCACTTTTTAAAATTGAGATACAGTTTATTTTTAGTGAGCACTTGAAGGACCTTCTTGAAGTGTTCCATATGGGTGATTTCGTCTTGACTATATATCAAAATATCATCGAAATAAACCACAACGAACCTTCCAATGAAAGGTTTCAGAACTTGGTTCATCAATCTCATAAATGTGCTAGGCGCATTCGAAAGACCGAAGGGTATGACCATCCATTCGTATAATCCTTCCTTGGTCTTAAAGGCCGTTTTCCACTCATCACGCGGCCGTATTCGAATCTGATGTTAGCCGCTCCTTAGGTCCAATTTAGAAAATATTTTTGCACCCTCTAACATGTCTAACATATCGTCCAATCGTGGAATAGGAAACCTGTATTTTATGGTGATTTTGTTGATGGCTCGGCTGTCGACACACATGCGCCAACTCTCATCTTTCTTTGGAGTTAATAGAGCAGGTACAACACATGGACTCATGCTTTCTCGAATAAGACCTTTACGGATCAACTCCTCTACTTGTCCCTACAGAATCTCGCATTCATTTGGACTCATTCGATAATTAGGACCATTAGGTGAACTGGACCTAAGGACAAAGTCGATATGGTGTTGGATATCCCGCATGGGGGGTAACCCATCGGGAAGGTCATCGGGCCAGATTTCTTTGAATTCATGTAGTAGAGCCTTAGTCTTTCAGGGATAATGGTAGGCTCGAGTTCTTCCCCTTTTACAATTAATGCATAAGTCTGTCATGTTTCTTTGAATTTTTCCACGAAGTCCCGTATGGTTAAGAGAAAACGGTCCTCCACTTTAGAAGTTTTAGGTGGTCCTCTGGATCCATAGGGGTCAATATGGTCTTCCGGCCGTCCTTGACGAAGATATATATGTTATCTCACCCTTTATGAGTGGCGTCACGGTCAGATTGTCAGGGCCGACCGAGTAGTATGTGACATGCTTCCATGTCAACCAGATTGCATACTACTTCATCCTTATAATGTTTGCCAATTAAAAAGGATATGATGCACCGTTCAGTTACCTATGTTTCGCTGACCTTCTTGACCAACCGATTGTATATGGAGAGGGATGACGCTCCGTTTTCAATTCCAATTTTTCCACCATGACCTTGGATACGATGTTCTCGCTGCTCCCATTGTCAATGATCACGTCACAAAACTTTTGATTCACCGTACAACTAGTGCGGAAGATGTTATGCCACTGTGGATGCACTTCTTTTCTTGACACATATAATAGTCGCCTTACGACGAGTGACTAGCCGTAATCTTGTTGAACCCAACCTGAATCATCTGCCTCGTCATCGGTGGCATGCTCCTATTTTTCAATATCTGGATATTCATAAGCGTTATCAACACTATCATCACTAATGGCGAGGTTTGCCACTTTTTGCTGGGGACAGGTATTTGATAGGTGGCCCGGTTGGCTACAACGATAGCAGTTTTCGGGCCTTGGCCGAACATAGGGGTTTGGGATTCTATTTGGACCAGCAACAGTCGATATGCCCCTTTGGGGTCTAGCCTGATCTCGGTTCTCAGACGTAGGAGGTTGAGTGCGTGCTCCTACGGGCTCCTTCCCCTTGGGCTGTGTAGTTCCCTGGGGCGGACCTGCCACCGGGATCCTTGCAGTAGGATAGGTCCGTGTGTTAGGACGTTCAAGTTGCGCTTCTGCCTGAGTAGCCAACTTGATCGCATCATTCATCGTCCAGACGGACTACATCTAGACCCGATCCTGGATAGCCATACGCAATCCACCGTTGAATCGGGCGACTTGCTGCGATTCAGTCTTAACCAAATCGTTACGCGCCGTCAAAGTGGTAAAATTCTTCTGCGTATTCTCTCACCGACCGACTACCCTATCGACAATTTTGGTATTGTTGGAATAATACCTTATCGTAATCGCTAGGGAGGAATTGGGCACGTAGTAGGCGTGCATCCGTTCATCATTTGCCAGTGCGGATTGATGCTTTCGTCTGCTTGGTTTGCGTGAGTTGCAGTTGTTCCCACCAAGCTGAAGCTCCTCCTTTCAGCTTTTAAGCCACAAGCTTTACCTTCTTTGCTTTAGGGATGTCTATATAGTCGAAAAATCGCTCAACTTCAGAAAGCCAATCAAGGAAATCCTCAATGTGTAGTTGGCCATTGAAGCTAGGAATATCAACCCGCATCTTAAATTCTCGATCCGTTCGATCTACTCGATCACCGCCATGTCTGGGGTGTTGGAAGATTATGTCGTCAATTTCCTCCTCACTGGAGCCCCCTTCCTCAGGAATGACCTTTGGATTGGATACACTGCCGGCACTATCCTGCGATCAGGGCGATTGCGAGTTTCAGCAATTGGCGGTGGAGGATTACCACCAGGAACATGGAGTTGCCATAGGTTTTCCGCCAAGAGATCCGCTATGTGGTCAATGAAAGCCTGCAGCCCTTGCATGACTTGCCGATTCTCTTGTCGCGCTACTTCAAAAGCTGCCGCCGTTAAAGGTAAATTCCCTAGAGCACCGCCCATGGGATTGTTGCCCGACCCGTCGTTAGAAGCCATCGATCCGAAAAGAAACCTCGCTTTAATACCAAACTGACACAGAGGAAGACGTGAGGTCGAGCACCGTCTTCCTCAAGAGGATAAGTATTCCGAATCCACGGAACTTTTCTGGACTCCTCACAGAGACTTCTCGAATCCACGAGGAAAGAAAGCATAAAATAGAAATAAATTCTAATAAATTCAAAATTGATTAATGAATGAATAAAAAAGAGTTCACAACCCTTTAAATAGGGGGTACCAAGCAATGGGAAAGAAATCAGAATCAAACTACAACTAAAACTCCTAGAAATCGCGACTTACTATAAATAGTAAACTTACTATTTATAGACGGTCGTGATGTCTACTAGTGCGCAAGGTTTCACCAAACTGTTCTCCTAATTATTCTAAGCTCTTTTCACGTTGGGCGCAACTCCTAAAGCCCGACGGATGAAGAGTTATAATCAAACTAAAACTTACTATTTATAGTAAAAACGAAATTAAAACAAGGAAATGACCGTCGATCCGGGGGTTTTTCGGAATTCCGGGCATCATAGCCCTGCATAGCCGGGTTGGTTGGCTAAAGTAGCTCGTTCTACCCCAAAATCATATATTTTACGTCAGCTAACTCATTCCGGATTGTGAGATACGCCCGATCTAAGATCTGATGGTCCGGATCACTTCTGTCGTCGACAGGGCCTTTTCTGATCCATCTTGGCCATGAAACTGTCCGCGACCCACTCTACATCAAAAAGCTCTGTGGACCCCACCATGATCTATGTGTTTTATCATCCCTATTAGTCTATTTTGCCAAATAGGCATACCCAAAGCTCAAGTCAACCACACCACGATAACTTTGGGTTCCACCACTATGTTTATTTGCCGTCTAACATGTTCATAAAGTCACATGATATGAATGAAGGGAAAACACAAGCATTATTACCTCGATCCTATGCTTCTGTGACTTACTAGAAGTTTTGAATGATAAGTATTCAATCCCCACTGTTTCATATGGTGTGGTCCACTTGAGCTTTTGATCTGAATCATTTTATTCAAAAAATGATTTCACAAAATGGATGGATGGAGGGGACAAAACACATACATCATTGAGTAGAAACCTCCTCATTCTCCAGCTTAGCACTTTCTTGATGGCATATATCATTGACAGGTTTAGAGTCTTCCATTCAACCATTTGTTATGTAATTTCCATCTTTAAGGAAAGTTTCGGTCCAAAAATAAAAATACAAATACAAAGGCATTCAGCTATTTTGTCTGTTCACTTGCAAAATTTAGTAGTGAATTCTATTGAATTCCACCACATTTGTCCGTTATGGTTATGATTATGGATGCTGCTGCAAGCACCAGTTTCGCCATTTGAATTGACCCTATGGGTGGTTCCCACTTGAGTTGTGCTTGATTGGGGCACTGGTCACATTTGTATGACTGTATCATTGAAAATTGGTCAATTCAATATTAGAGAAGGCACTCTTTTTTCAACAGTATTCCTAAATTTAGTGATGTCCTGATAAATTTTCTGAGTAAGACCTACCCGATCGAGACGTCTGCCTTTTTTTTTTTTTCTTTCAAATTTTGGAGGGTTATGACAATCTTCTTTGCATCCTTCCAAATATATTGGATGTCTCCAAAGAGATGAGACATGAGTCTTTTATTTTGCATATAGTGAGAAAAGCATGGTCAATTTAATATTAGAGAAGGCACTCTTTTTCAATAGTTTTCCAAAAGTGGGTGATGTGATCCCATCGAGGGGTCTGCCTGTTCTTTTTTTATTTTTATTATTATTTTTTTCTTTTGACGTAGGGAGGGAGAGGGACGTGATGAGGTTGATCACCATCTTCCTCAAGGGATGACTGCCCCGAATTCACGGAGGTCTCTGGACTCCTTAAAGAGATTCCTTGAATCCACGAAGGATGAAAATAGAAATAATTTCTAATAAGTTCAAAATAAATTGATTGATAATAATAATAATAATAATAATAATAATAATAATAATAATAATAATGGATTTACAATTCTTTAAATAGTAAACTCAAACCTAGGACGGAATTTTAGACTCAAACTCCATAAAAACATGACTTACATATGGACGGTCACCATTCCTCCTAGAATTCATGGTTTTCGGCAAAAATTAGTAAGTGTCCAATTTGGCCTAACCATGTTATTCTCTTAATATTTTTAAAGCCCTTCTCATGTTGGGTATGACTCCTACAACTCAAAGGATCAACAGTGATAATCGAATTAAAACTTACTATTTATAATAAAAACAAAAATAAAATGAACTTTTGACCGTCGATGTGAAGGAATCTCTCAAATTCAGCATGGGCAGCCAAGCATAGCAGGGTTGGTTGGGTAAAGTATCTTCTCATATCCCAAAATCATATATGATATGTCGAAAACTCATTCCAATTTACGAGATACGATTGTTTTAAGGTTCTGACAGTCCTAATCATCTCTGCCTCCGATCGAACCTTCTCTAGTCCATCTTTGCCATGAATGTATCCGCAACCCCCTCTACATCATCTTTCTTTCAAATTTGGGAGGGTTATGACAATCTTCTCTGCAGTATTCCAATTTTACCGGATGTCTTTAAAGACATGGGAGATGAGCAATTTATTGTGCATATAATGCTGTTGATGAGAAAAGCTGGTCTTCAGATAGAGTATGATTAATCATATGCAGGCACAACCACTGTCCCCATACAGTGGGCCAAGTAAACCCAATGGGTACCTTAGTCAAGCCCACGTGGGCCGGGTATGGGTGCAGCTAAGTGGGTGGGGTTCGGGCTCTGGGTATCAGTTTAAGCCCAATTAATAATTGGGCAGGGCCATACTTGAACCCTGCCTACACCCAATTAAAATATGTGTTGAAAGTTACACATATTTCCATTACTCCAATTAATCTATAGTAAGTTATTAATAATTCTTAGGCATAATTAGCACTTTCTTGAATTTAATTAGATAACTGCTTTAAAAATGAGGTAGGTTCCTTCAAAGGTTAACCTTATCCTACAAAATTTGCATGGGAGCCTTTGCAAGCCATCCAACAGGGGTGACCATCATGGAAGTGGTAGGCCCAAATTTCAAAAAACTCCTGCCATATCACGTGGGCCACCAAATGGATTTGGAGGTTTTTTGGTGGTTACCTCTTGATGATTAGCTAGTCCCGAATTTTGGGCCATCCCATTATCATAATAAGGATCACTTAATGTGTGGTTTGAATGGCATGCATGCACCAAAGTAAGCCCAAGCACAAAGTATGTCAAAAAGGAATTGGACCTTATATGGGATTATACATCTAATGGTCAGTGCAGATTTCACATACCCATCATGGTGGCCCGACTCTTCCAAAACAGCACACATGTGGGCAGATATATTTAAAAAAGAATTTTATAAGAAGGCCACTCTTGATTTTCGACAGGGCCCACCGTGATATGTGTATGTGAGATCTGCTCCAGTCATTAGATGTGTAATCCCACACATTCCTCTCTCAACTGTTCCCAAAAAACAGATATATATGTGAGCAGATATATTAAAAAGAGAATTTTATGGGAAGGTTACCCTATATTTTTTAGGGGACCATTGTGATGTGTATGTGGGATTTACTTTGACCCTTAGATGTGTAATCTCACATTATATGTGAGGCCAAAAATCAAGCTAACTTGTGATACAAGTGGGCCACACCAAAGACCATAGTTGGGAGAGAAACATCTACCCTTGATTTTTATAGGGCCCACCATGATGATTATACGAAATCAATTCCAACCATCAGATGCCACACCAAAATTTAGGCTTAGCGCTAAAACTTTGGCCAATATGTGACTCCATTAGGCCACGTTAAAGGGAACAATTTGGAGGGTGAGCGTTGCGCTATACACTAGTTCCAATCATGTGGCCCACCTGAATCATGGATGAGGCTGTTTTTTGGTCCTTGAAAAGGTACTCTGGTGATAATTACTTAGATTCATAAGTAGCTTATTAAAAATATATTTATTTTAAAAATATTGGAATTTAAATTCTATATTAAGTAGTTTATATATATATATATATATATATATATATATATATATATATATATATATATATATATATATATATATATAAAATCTTATTTTTAAATAATAAACTAGTACTTGATAACTTAATAAGTACATGACACCGGGTGGATATCAACATGGGCAGTCATTTTAGGCCTGACTTGAGTATGGGTATGAGTGCAGTTGCAATACCCATTGGTGATATGGAACTGGTGCCCCTACCGCCTTGAGCTATGCATATATGAAACTGGATGGGTAAAACAATGATAACCAACGGTCCAAATTCAACATACATGAGTTACCCAAGGAACTATCACGGTGGATCTTGCAAGTATGTATTGTTAGAACTAAGAAAAATAGTAGGCTTAAACCGCATTACAATGTTGATATCTTTAAAGTGATATTTGCGTCTTGGGTCTGTCTGCAAATCTAATTTTAAGATAGATCACGCCTGTGGCTTATGAGAATAGTGTCCTTGGACCTGTAAAATTGAAAAAACCACCCACTGAACACTCATTTACACAGTTTCATTAAACACTTTTAGATAGCTTATTTAGGAATGGAGAGAGAAGGGTTATTAAGGAGATTATGGGACTTTGATAGATCAAGTTGAGATTATTTTGAATTTGGAATGACCTGAGGATGACTTTTTATAGACGTATAAAGGATACTTTGAAGTTCTTGAATGTCTGTATTCAGTTAACAATTAACATGAACATACATACAACCTTTCATGAATAGTCACATGTCTTTTCACTGTGTTTTGATTTTATTTTTTATTTTTTATTTTTTTACACACACCCCCACACACTCACGCTGTAGTGGTTGTAACTTTCCACCACTAATTGAATTTAATTTTCTTCAAGGAACTACCCACTAAGGAACACTTATAAACTCCCTTCCCTACTCAATGGCCATGATGGAATTCCACAAATTATTTATTTATTTTGACAAAATCACATGCCCCAAATCAGCTCTCATGATTACAAGTACTATTTTTCTGACCATACATGTAAGCGAATGATCCAGTCTAAGGCCCATACAGAGGATTTGCAACTGCTGGAGACCCACCCACCATACACAATGCCTTTAGCATTTACTGTTGAGGATGGAGCACGGCTGAAATCACACTGTTTCAAGGATACAAGCTATCCAATTGCTGTCCATCAAATGGACGGTTAAAATAAAAATGCCAGTACTCTACATTCAATGGGAAAAATCAGATGGTTAAGACCATTAGATCAGTAAAACTTTTGGGTGTGGTCCATCCATAGAATGGTGCAGAATTTGTATAGTATGAGCATAGTTAATGATGCAGGGATGGATGTGATGAGGTTGATCAATGTCCTCCTTAGGGGATAATTACTCCGAATCCACGGAGCTTCTCCAGACTCCTCACAGAGATTCCTCGAATTCACGAGGAAAAATAAGAATAGGAAAATAGAAATAAATTCTAATAAATTCAAAAATAAATTGATTGATGATTTTTACGAGAAAAAAATGAATTTACAAACCTTTAAATAGTGATATCAAACCCAGGAAGAAATTTTATAATCAAACCCCAACTCAAACTCCTTAAAGACGTATAGTCATGATTCCTACTAGACTTCATGATTTTCAGTCAAAAATAGTAAGTGTTCAATTTGGCCTAGCCACTTTATTCTCCTAATTTTTCTAAGCCCTTTTCATGTTGGGCACAACTCCTAAAACTCAAAGGATCAAAATTTATGATCCAACTGAAACTTACTATTTATGGTAAAAACGGAAATAAAATGGACTTTCAACCGTCGATCTGATGGAATCTAATGTGGGCAACCCATCGGGTTGGCTGGCTAAAGTAGCTTCTCCCATCCCAAAATCATATATGGAATGTCGAATAACTCATTTTGGTTTGCGAGATAGGCCTGTTTTAGGATTCTGACGGTCCTGATCACTTCTGCCTCTAATCGGGCCTTCTCTAGTCCATCTTAGCCATGAAATTGTCAGCAACCCACTCTACATCAGTTAACAAAATGGATTGAAGAAAAAAAAAGGACATGGGAAGAAATTTTGAAAGAAAGGTAAAGAAATTTGGGCATTCTGAGGGTGTGTGGCTGCTTAACAACCAATAATTCAGATCTTCTATCCATATGCCAGGTCATCACATTAGGTGTTTTTGGCACTGGAAGTTCCCAGTGAGCTAATCAGCTTTAAATCCTTCCTCTCTCTACAAACTGCTTACGTTCTCTGCAATTCCCAGTCAAAATGGGAACTGTTATCTATGCGTGTCCTGGCATTACTATCTGTCTACATTCACCATTGTTTGTTAACCATGATCCATTACACAGAGGTGTCGTGCTGGATGGTGACGGGCGAAAGACAGGCAGCACGGATTCGTGGTCTGTACCTAGAAACCATATTAAGGCAAGATATCGCGTTCTTTGACATGGAAACAACAACTGGAGAAGTCATTGGGAGAATGTCGGGGGACACCATCATCATTCAAGATGCCTTGGGAGAGAAGGTGAGTGATGTTATTCAATAACCATTCCTATTACTATTCAAACGTTCACCCCATTCGTTGCATCAATACTCAATCTGGAATCTGGATAGATAAACACTGTTAGGCTGTATTTGGATGCATATTGAATTGAATTGAGTTGCAAAAACTAGCAAAATTTGGCAAAAATGGTGAAACTATAATCGCCTTAGCATTCGCAATTTTAACTACATTACTTTCAAATTGGACTTAATGCAGTTCCCTATCATGGATAATGCGGCAGTTATAATTTCATCACATAGTAGTTATTGCAATTCAGTTCAATAGTGCACCCAAACAGCATTGGTTATCTTTCAGTAATGACTCAATGAGGCAGGATCCCAAAACCATGATAGTACATTTTTGGCCAAGTCAATTCCCAATACGGAAAGCAGGCATAATCAAATCAGTCGGGCTGGGTGTAATGGTGTATCCCCAGCCTCCATTTCAAAACCATGTGGCATTCAAGTTCTATTCCAAAAGACCAACTCAAAACAACTTTTGCAAATGAATTTCATCAAATTCACAACCCCAACATTTCAAATGATATGAAGTCTCCATAACTCTCGTGGTATTATATGCTTCTAGTTTCGATTAGAGATGTATTGCAAACAACGGTATCTCAATGCTGTTGGCATTCTTTTAAACCGATTTACCACACTATAGGACGTACCTATGAAATGGATCAGATGCTAATCGCTGTGTGCATTGCTAGTGACACGGCGATTCTCTCTTTTCAGGCTGGGAAGTTCATACAACTTGTTTCAACTTTCGTTGGTGGCTTTCTGGTAGCATTTATAAAAGGATGGCTTCTCGCACTCGTAATGTTGTCGTGCATACCTCCTATGGTTGTAGCTGGTGCAGCTATGTCAATATTCATATCGAAAGTGACGAGCCGTGGGCAGGTAGCATATACCGAAGCAGGAACTATTGTAGAACAAACGATTGGATCCATCAGAACGGTAACCACATGTTGTGTACAAGACACGATATCGATAGTCCATGCATAATGATGCCTTTGGCATCCTCAGATCACTAGAAATTTTCGTACTGATTCCTTATCTCGTGTATGTATGCAAGGTTGCATCCTTTACTGGTGAGAAGCAAGCGATCACGAAATATAACAGGTCTCTGGAAACTTCATACCAGTCCACTGTCCGACAAGGGGTGGCCTCTGGATTAGGAATTGCCGCTGTTCTGTTTATCATATTCAGTAGCTATGGATTAGCTGTGTGGTATGGCTCCAAATTGATACTTCAGAAAGGGTACACCGGTGGCGATGTCATCAATATCATGATAGCAATCATGACTGGTGGAATGTAAGTTAGAATTGGTAATTGCATACATGCATGATCAGGTAGAATTGATATTGCAAAGAAAAATAAAATAAAATTACAGAAGCGATTAGGTCACCTAGGTCTTGTGCAATCTTTTTTTTTTTTTTGAACCAGGTCTCTAGGCCAAGCTTCCCCATCTGTGAATGCATTTGCGGCGGGGCGAGCAACAGCATACAAGATGTTTGAGACCATCAAACGGAAACCAGAGATCAACTCATACGACACAAGTGGAATTGTGTTGGAAGATATCAACGGCGATATAGACCTGAGAGATGTTTGCTTTAGCTACCCTGCAAGACCTGACATTCAGGTATTTTCTGGGTTCTCATTGCATGTTCCAAGCGGCATAACTGTGGCTCTAGTTGGAGAGAGTGGAAGTGGGAAGTCGACGGTGATCAGCCTGTTGGAGAGGTTCTATGACCCTCAAGCTGGTGAAGTGCTCATAGATGGCATCAACTTGAAGAAGCTGCAGCTTGGATGGATAAGAGAGAAGATCGGTCTTGTTAGCCAAGAGCCTATCTTATTCACAACTACAATAAAGGAGAATATCGCATATGGTAAGGCGGGTGCTACATTGGAAGAAATCAGAATGGTAACTGAGATTGCTAATGCTGCAAGGTTCATAGACAAGATGCCACAGGTCACTTGTACTTTTTTTTTGGTGGTAAATTCATACTACTCTCACAAAGATGTTGTGGTTGGCTTCGGCTGATTCGATTGCATGGTTGTATTCTATAGGGGCTGGACACGATGGTTGGTGAGCATGGAACCCAACTGTCTGGTGGACAGAAACAGAGGATTGCGATTGCGAGGGCGATTTTAAAGGACCCCAAGATACTGCTTCTTGATGAAGCAACAAGTGCATTAGATACCACGTCTGAGCGAATAGTTCAAGAAGCATTAGTGAGGATTATGGTAAACCGGACGACTGTGATTGTTGCCCACCGTTTGAGCACAGTGAGGAATGTTGATACGATAGCAGTGATGCGTCAAGGAAAGATTGTCGAGCAAGGTAAATATTCTAACATTTCATGAAGCTCCATTTCCTTTGATCTTCTTCTTCTTGAGAAGTACCTGGTATCTTTGAGTTGAGGTAACAAAAACAATTTCAAATTCCATGTTAAAATCTAGATATTCGTTTCTTTCAATCAGGTTCTCATTCAGAATTGATCAAGGATTCTGACGGGGCTTATTCTCAGCTCATACGCCTACAAGAGGAGAATAATCGAGCTGAACAAATACCGGCCATCGACCCAGATGAGATTGAATCAAGCTTTGATAATGGTGAAATAGTTGGTCAATCTAGAAGCCAGAAGTCCCCTTTAAAGATATCGAGGAGCAAAGGTTCTTCACGTGGAAGCAGAACGCCCTCCCCAATTTCCTTTGGTTTGCCTGATATAGTAAGCTTCTCGGAGGACATCCAAGGAGGAGGAGAACAACATGATGAGACCAATCATAAAGCATCAATCAAACGTCTTGCCTACCTGAATAAGCCTGAGCTGCCAGTACTGCTGTTAGGATCCATTGCTGCAGTTACATATGGAGTAGTCTTCCCTGTATTTGGAACTTTGCTTTCCGTTGCCATCAAAATCTTCTACCTGCCCCCCCATGAACTTCAGAAGGATTCCGTGTTTTGGGCCCTCATGTTCGCAGCCCTGGGGATTGTTTCCATGGTCACCTTACCGCTGCGGGAATATCTGTTTGGAGTTGCAGGTGGTAAGCTCATCCGGCGCATCCGATCCTTATCATTCGAGAGGGTAGTCCACCAAGAAATCAGCTGGTTCGACGAACCTATGAATTCGAGGTGGGTTCGCACACTACAATCCACTTGTTTTATCTCTTGGCTTTTCTAACTGTGAAATTCTTGTTCTATTTTAGTGGGGCAATTGGTGCAAGATTGTTGGTCGATGCTTCAGCTGTGCGAAGCCTTGTAGGGGATGTCTTAGTGCTAGTAGTTCAGAACATATCAACCATCACAGCAGGGCTGGTAATTGCCATGGTAGCTAACTGGCGATTGGCGCTTATAATTCTAGCTTTGCTTCCTTTAGTGGGTTTGCAAGGATATGCTCAGTCGAAGTTCATCCATGGTTTTAATGCAGATACAAAGGTCAGTAGCTCGAACTCGTGTTGATCTTCATGAATTTCTTCATTTTCTACACAGTTACATGCAACACATAAGAGAAATATGATGTTTTAGTCAGTCATTAGACTTTTGGGATTAAGCTTAACAAGATTTTCAAACTAAGTTGATAATCTACTCAGGAAAAAAATAAATCATGCAAGCAGAATAACTATTTGGAGCTTTTATTAATGTAAGATTTATTGCAGGTGATGTATGAAGAAGCCAGTCAGATAGCGAACGATGCTGTTAGTAGCATTCGGACAGTTGCATCTTTCTGTGCAGAGAAAAAGGTGATGGATCTTTACAAGAAGAAATGTGAGGCCTCGATGAAAAATGGAGTCCGAGAAGGAAACATAAGTGGTCTTGGTTTCGGATTCTCCAACTTTGTGCTCTTCTGCAGCTATTCCCTCAGTTTCTATGCCGGAGCTCGCTTTGTGGAGGATGGGAAGGCCACATTTCCCCAAGTTTTCAGAGTAAGTAGCAAGATTTCCTTTTTCTTTTTATAATTCTATGTATTGTTCTTACTCTTTTCTGCTTCTTTGTTCTGTCTGGTGATTTTTGAATCGCAGGTTTTCTTTGCTTTGACAATGGCTGCTCTTGGAATTTCAAATACCAGAGCAGTGGCTCCAGATACCGCTAAAGCTAAGTATTCAATTGCTTCTATTTTTGCGATTCTTGACCGGAAATCGAAGATCGACTCGAGCAATGATGAGGGCATGACATTACCCAACATAAAGGGCGACATTGAGTTCGAGCATGTCAACTTCACCTACCCAACTCGACCAGATGTACCTATATTGAGAGACTTGTGTTTAAGCATTCCCTCTGGAAAGGTATCATATCTTTGCAATCTAATTGAATTGAAACTGAGGCAAGAAACCTACTGTGAGATTTCCAAATCTTTCAACTACTGATATTGGTGTTTTTTGTTTTCTCAGACAGTTGCTATTGTGGGAGAGAGTGGTTGTGGGAAATCGACCATAATTGCCTTATTAGAGAGATTCTATGATCCTGATTCTGGTCGGATATTGTTGGATGGAGTGGAAATTCAGAAGTTCAAGCTGCAATGGCTGAGACAACAAATGGGGTTGGTTAGCCAAGAACCGGCATTGTTCAACGACACGATCCGTGCCAATATAGCTTATGGGAAGCAAGGGGAAGTATCTGAAGAAGAGATCATTGCAGTTGCAGAAACAGCTAATGTGCACCACTTCATATGTGCACTTCCCAATGGATACGACACTTGTGTAGGTGAGAAAGGCGTGCAATTGTCAGGCGGCCAGAAGCAACGGATAGCCATTGCTAGGGCGATACTGAAAGACCCAAAAATCCTATTACTTGATGAGGCAACAAGTGCATTGGATGCAGAATCGGAGCGTGTGGTTCAGGAAGCATTGGATAGGGTAATGATGAACAGGACGACCATAGTCGTTGCTCATCGTGTGTCCACAATCAAGGGAGCTGATGTGATTGCGGTGGTGAAGAATGGTGTGATCGTGGAAAAAGGAAGACATGAAACGCTGATGAAGATGATTGATGGAATATACGCATCTTTATCAACACTTCGAACGAGCTCTTTGACGTAGCAAAAGGGAAGATGGTGGGAAAGTACTTGAATATCCTTATCTATTACTCACTTCTTGGCTGCTATAAGGTGTGAGGATTGGAATGGTTCTAATAGAAACTTGTTGTGGATTCATTCTCTGGTTTACATGGAGCAACTAACGAAGAATCTCCAATTCTAGTAATGTATTGTGCTCAGCCATGCAAAGTTATGTATGAATAAGCCTATGTTTTGAAATTTCCTTGAGAGAATAATGTTGAATGTGTGTCCCCTTTGGTCCCACATGAATAGATGGTCTGATTATTGGAACCATACATCTTCTCAGTGTTACCATAAATGAACTATGTTTAAAACACTTGGCTTCAAAATTGATCCCGGCCTTTGATTTGGAGTTGAATGTGAATCATTTGAAAATGTTATTTAATACCAAGACAGAAAAGTTACTCTAAGAGGAAAAGTAGCCAGTGGTGGTGGCCCCACTATAGAGTTAAAGTGAAATCCACCCCAACCATCAGGTAAGTCACCCTATATTAGAACCCTGGATTAAAAAACCAGCCTCATCTATGGTTCAAGTAGACCACATGATTGAAAACAGTGTACAAGGAAAACTCACCCTCCAAATTATTTTCATTGGTTTGGCCCACATGAATCACGAATGCCCCTGATTTTTGGACATTAGGCATAGATTTTTAGTGTGTCATTGTAATGGTTGGAGTGGATTTCACATGCTTGTCATGTTGAGCTTGGTAAAAATCAAGGGTAGACGTCTCTCCCAATGTTTCCATTGCTGTAGCTTAATCGAATCAAAGGTTAACATGATTTTTTTGGCTCTAGGCCCATGATGGGATTACGCATCTAATGATTGGAGTGAATCTTACTTACACATCATGGTGGGCCTGTAAAAATAAGAAGGTGGTTTTCTAATTAAACGGAATCTTACTTACACATCATGGTGGGCATTTGCAGTAGGGCGAGCAACAACATACAAGATGTTTGAGACCATCAAACGGAAACCAGAGATCAACTCATACGACACAAGTGGAATTGTGTTGGAAGATATCAATGGCGATATAGAACTGAGAGATGTTTGCTTTAGTTACCCTGCAAGACCTGACATTCAGGTATTTTCTGGGTTCTCGTTGCATGTTCCAAGCGGCATGACTGTGGCTCTAGTTGGAGAGAGCGGCAGTGGGAAGTCGACAGTGGTCAGCCTGTTGGAGAGGTTCTATGACCCCCAAGCTGGTGAAGTGCTTATAGATGGGATCAATTTGAAGAAGCTGCGGCTTGGATGGATCGGGGAGAAGATTGGTCTTGTTAGCCAAGAGCTCATTTTATTCATGACTAATATAAAGGAGAATATTGCATATGGTAAGGCAGGTGCTACGCTTGAAGAAATCAGAGCAGCAACTGAGCTTGCTAATGTTGCGAAGTTCATAGACAAGTTGCCACTGGTTGGTCACTAGTACATTGTTTTTTGTTTTTTATTTTTTTTGTAAATTCTTAATTCTCTCACAATGATGTTATGATCGGCGGCATTGGATGATTCAATTCAGTGGTTGTGTTCTATAGGGGCTCGACACAATGGTTGGTAAGCATGGAACCCAACTGTCCGGTGGACAAAAACAGAGGGTTGCAATTGCAAGGGCGATTCTGAAGAACCCCAAGATACTGCTTCTTAAAGAAGCGATGAGTGCATTAGATGTCGAGTCGGAGCGAATAGTTCAAGAAGCACTTGTGAGGATTATGTTAAACCGAACGACTATAGTTGAATTTGATGGGTTTTTTGACCCGTCGTCGACCAGTCGTGAGCCCTGCTCGACCGGTCGAAGGCTGGTCTCAACCAGTCGTAAGAGTCGAGCCGTGACACGACTCAAAGTCCAGCGACTGTGGACTATTTTTCTCCGGGGTGCTCGACCAGTCGAAGGAGGTGCTCGACTGGTCAAATGTGGCTCTCGATCGGTCATAGACTCGGTTCGACCAGTCGAGGTTACGCAGATTCGTTCCGCGATTTTGCGCAGATTTCATGTCGCAAGACCTTTCGCAACTGGGATGCGGAAAGGAGTTTCTTAAAACTATAAATAGGAGTTTCTAGGATTTTTCAGGTACGACAAGAGGGTTTCCTAAAGCTTTACAAGGGATTTGCTAAAGGGTTTAGGGCTATCAAAGGTGAGAGAGAGAAGAAAAGAGAGAGAGGAAGCTTATAGAAGGGAGGTTCTGCTCGTGGAGGTTATCTACTGTGCAATCTATATCTCAGCACTTCTATATCCTCGTAATCGGTGAGATCTCTCCGTTTTTCTTTGTTTCTCTTATTGTTTATCCACTCCTGCGTGAGTGAAGAAGTTTGTAATGTTCTACCTCATAGTGGATTGTTGATCTAGACGAGGTCCTGTGGTTTTTACCTCTTTGAGGGTTTTCCACTTAAAAATCTCTTGTGTGGTGTGTGATTGATGCATTGATTGTTTTCATTGCTTTATTATCCATAATTCTGGTTTGTTCTGGAGCGCTAGATCCTAAGGTTTTGTGCAAGGCCTCCAATAAAGTGGTATCAAAGCTAAGTTCATTGAACGGGTAGGATCGGTTTGAATTATGGAAGGTGGCTCATCAAGGATGATCAGCCTCAATGGTTCTAACTGGACCATATGGAAGGCTAAGATGGAGGACTTGCTTTATTGCAAGGACCTATATTCTCCAATTTTAGGCATATCAGCAAAATTCAAGGATATGACTGATGATGATTGGAAGAAGATGGACCGAAAGGCGGTGGGGTTTGTTAGACAATGGTTAGATGATTTGTGTTCCACCATGTGTCTACGGAAACCTCAGCCGCTAGCCTATGGCTGAAATTACAAGGCCTGTATGAGAGGAAGACAGCCGGTAATAAAAATTTTCTGATAATACGACTTGTGAATCTCAAATTCAAGGATGGTGGTTCTATGGTCGAGCACATGAATGAGGTCAGCAATATAGTGAACCAACTCTCCTCTATGAAGATGGTCCTGGATGATGAATTGCAGGCTTTACTATTGCTTAGTTCATTGCCTGACTGTTGGGAGACATTGGTGGTGTCTCTAAGTAACTCCGCGCCAGATGGAAAGATATCCATGGAACAGGTAACTAGCTGTCTCTTCAATGAAGAAACAAGGAGGAAGTCTCAGGGGTCTACTCAGCAAGAGGCCCTTCTAACACAAGAACGGGAGAGAGGAAAAAATATGAAGGGCGGGAAGGCCCGAGATAAATTAAGAGGCAAGTCGAGTAACAGAAAAGATGTTGATTGCTGGAATTGTGGCAAGAAGGGTCACTATAAGCATGAATGTCATGGTAAGAAGAACGATAAGAAAGGAAAAGGGAAGGAAGATGAATTAGATTCCACTGCGCTCACTTCAGATGGCGACGTTGTAGTTATTCTTCCTGCAGATCATGATGTTTATCTCACGGCTACGAGTTTTTTTTACACCGACTAGGTGATAGACTCAGAAGCTTCTTTTCATGCGACTCCACACAAGGACTTCTTCACAAGCTACAAGTTAGGTGACTATGGGACTGTGAAGATGGATAGGACTGTGAAGATAGAAAATTCTGGCGTATCAAAAATTGTGGGAGTTGGTGATATTTGTGTGAAGACCGATGTGGGCTGTACATTGGTTCTCAGGGATATGAGGTATATCCCAGACCTTCACCTCAACTTGATGTCGACGGGAAGGTTGGATGATGATGGCTATGAAAGCCGATTTGCCGGTGGGTGATGGAAGCTCATCAAGGGTTCGTTGATCGTGGCCAGAGGGAAGAAGTGTTGCACCCTGTACAAGGCAAGTGTCAGTATATGTGCAAGGGTGGGTTGAACGCAACGGAAAATTTAACTATTAACATGTGGCACAGGCGTCTAGGCCACATGAGTGAAAAAGGGCTTCAGGTAATAGCAAAGAAGCGGCTTCTTCCAAACGTGACAGGTACACCTCTCAAAACCTGTCTTGATTGTTTATCAGGGAAACAACATAGAGTTTCATTTGTTAAATCTGCTTCTCATGTTAATAAAGTGCATGCATTAGATTTGGTTTATTCTGATGTTTGTGGTCCTATGAGGATAAAAACCTTAGGTGGGGCATTATATTTTGTTACTTTTATAGATGATGCATCTAAGAAGGTTTGGGTTTATGCTTTGAAATTCAAGGACGAGGTCTTTGGTGTGTTTACATTGTTTCATGCTATGATCGAGAGAGAGATAGGTAGACCATTGAAGTGCATCCGCACTGACAATGGTGGTGAATACATTGGCGACTTTCACGAGTACTGCAAGTCCCTGGGTATACGGCATAAACAGACGGGTCCCAAGACCCCCCAACATAATGGTGTAGCTGAGCGAATGAATCGCACCATTGTTGAGAAAATCATATGCATATATCCCATGCGAAATTGTCCAAGACGTTCTGGGGAGAAGCAATGCACACGGCGGTGTATTTGATAAACAGGTCTCCATCAGCCCCGTTGAATGGAGAAGTACCTGAGAAGGTGTGGACTGGATATGATCCATCGTACAGTCATCTCAGGGTGTTTGGATGCAGGGCATCCATTCACGTACCAAAGGACGAGAGGTCCAAGCTCAATATGTAGATCAGGCAGTGTGTGTTCTTAGGGTACGGTGATGAAAAATTTAGTTACAGGTTGTGGGATCCGACCGAGAGGAAGCTCGTCAGGAGCAAAGATGCAGTTTTCTTTGAAGATTAGTGTATAGAAGACATTGGTAAGCTAGAGAAGAATCAGCCTAGTTTAGGTGAGCTAGAGGACATGAATCCAATTACTCCTCCTGTGGTGCCTGATGACGGGGGAGTACAGCAAGGTGCAGAGGACGAGGGAGTTCCTTCAGAAGATGGACCAGGGGAGCAGCCCCCGCTTGATCCACCTGTTGAGCCACAGGTGAGGAGGTCATCTAGGGACAGACAACCGTCCAAAAGGTACTCGCCACATGAATACATTATGCTAACTGATGGGGAAGAGCCAGAAGATTATTCTGAGGCCCTAGCCGACGAGCATAAGGGGGAGTGGTTGAAAGCTATGCAAGAGGAGATGAAATCCTTGCATAAGAACCACACCTATGATATGGTGAAACTGCCTAAGGACAAGAAAGCTCTGAGCAACAAGTGGGTGTTCAGAAAGAAGATCGAGCAGAAGAATTTACAGACGAGGTTCAAGGCCAGACTTGTGGTGAAAGGGTTTGGTTAGAGGAAAGGCATAGACTTCGAGGAGATATTCTCACCAGTGGTGAAGATGACATCCATACGAATGTTGCTTGGGTTGGCGGCTAGCATAGATCTAGAGATAGAGCAGTTAGATGTTAAAACTGCCATTCTCCATGGTGACCTGGAAGAAAATATCTACATGCACCAACCAGAGGGGTTCGAAGTCAAGGGCAAGGAGCATATGGTGTGTAGGCTGAGGAAGAGCTTGTATGGGCTGAAACAAGCTCCATGGCAATGGTACAAGAAGTTCGACTCGTTTATGTTGAAACATGGGTATGACAGAACAGAGTCGGACCACTGTGTGTTCAAGCGCAAGTTCTCAGATAGTGATTTCTTAATTCTGCTCTTATATGTTGATGACATGCTCATCATGGGAAAAGACATCAAGAAGATCGACAGGCTGAAACAAGTGTTGGGCAAGTCTTTTGCGATGAAAGACTTGGGCACAGCTAGACAGATCCTAGGAATGGAGATAACCCGTGACAGAAGCAGCAGGAAGCTTTGGCTATCACAAGAGTGGTATATTGAGAAAGTCCTAGAGCGGTTCAATATGAATGCAGCGAAGCCGGTCAGTACTCCACTAGATGGTCACTTCAAATTGAGCGACAGGCAGTGTCCCAAGACGAAGGCAGAGGTGGAAGAGATGCAGAAGATACCCTACGTGCCAGCGGTAGGAAGTTTGATGTATGTTATGGTGTGTACATGCCCAGACATAGCATATGCGGTTGCTGTTGTCAGCCGGTATCTTGCCAATCCTGGCAAAGAGCATTGGGCAGCGGTGAAGTTGAACTGCGGTATCTAAGAGGCTCATACAGGCTGAGCCTATGCTATGGTGATGGTAAACCTGTGTTAGAGGGCTACACAGATGCAGATATGGCAGGTGACATAGACTCCAGGAAGTCTACATCGGAGTTCATATTCACGTTTGCAGGGGGAGTGGTTTCCTAGCAGAGCAAGCTACAGAAGGTCGTAGCATTGTCGACAACAGAGGCCGAATACATTGCTGTCACAGAGGCATGTAAAGAGATGCTTTGGATGAAGAGGTTCCTTCAGGAACTTAGCCTGAAGCAGGAGGAGCACGTGGTCTATTGCGATAGTCAGAGTGCTATACACTTGAGCAAGAATCCAAGTCAGCATTCCAAGTCAAAGCACATAGAGATTCGATATCACTGGATCAGGGATACTTTGGAACAGAAGGTGCTACAGCTTGAGAAGGTCCACACGGATGATAATGGGTCAGACATGATGACCAAGGCTTTGCTCAATGGCAAGTTTGAGGTTTGTAGAAACCTGGCTGGCTTGAAGAAGGTGGATCCCTCCTGGGTCAAAAAGGGGGAGAGTTGATTGGTTTTTTGACCCGTCGTCGACCGGTCGTGAGCCCTGCTTGACCGGTCAAAGGCTGGTCTCAACCAGTCGTAGGAGTCGAGTCGTGGCACGACTCAAAGTCCAGCGACTGTGGACTATTTTTCTCTGGGGTGGTCGACCAATAGAAGGAGGTGCTCGACCAATCGAAGGTGACTCTCGACCGGTCGTGGACTCGGTTCGACCAGTCGAGGTTACGCAAATTTGTTCCATGATTTTACGTGGATTTCATGTTGCAAGACCTTTCGCAACTGGGATGCGGAAAGGAGTTTCCTAAAACTATAAATAGGAGTTCCTAAGATTTTCTAGGTACGATAAGAGGGTTTACTAAATCTTTACAAGAAATTTTCTAAAGGGTTTATGGCTATCAAAGGTGCGAGAGAGAAGAAAAGAGAGAGAGGAAGCTTATAGAAGGGAGGTTCTACTCGTGGAGGTTATCTACTGTGCAATCTATATCTCAGCGCTTCGATATCCTCGTAATCGGTGAGATCTCTCCGTTTTTCTTTGTTTCTCTTATTGTTTATCCACTCCTGCGTGAGTGAAGAAGTTTGTAACGTTCTACTTCATAGTGGATTGTTGATCTGGATGAGGTCCCGTGGTTTTTACCTCTTTCAGGGTTTTCCACGTAAAAATCTCTTGTGTGGTGTGTGATTGATGCATTGATTGTTTTCATTGCTTTATTATCCATAATTTTGATTTGTTCTAGAGGGCTAGATCCTAAGGTTTTGTGCAAGGCCTCCAACAGAATTGTGACACCGCGACTATGAATAGAATATATCAATTATTATATCATATACTAACTATTGGACGTGGACTGCAACCGGAGTTACTAAGACTGACTCGCTCCGTGCATAGGCTCGGCGAGCCATTGTGGTGTATGTGTTTTATCCATGCCGTTCATCCACTTTGTGAAGATCATTTTAGGACTTGAGTTTAAAAAACGAGATAGATACAATGCCCAGGTAAATCACACTATAAGAAACAATGGAAAGATAGAAAGCCCAACTAAACTACACCACAAGAAATAATGGGAATAGTAAAAAAAATAAGATAGATATAAAGCTTAAGTAAACCACACCACAAGAAACAATGGGAATACTGATGTTCACAGTTGAAACCTTTCCGGTGATTACTGTGATTTTATTTGATTTTAAATATGTCAATAATGTCTATGACTTTTCACAACCAGATGTAATGAATGTAATGAATGGTAGTTAGGGTATATTAACAGCCCTAACTACCCTACATAGACAGTTAAAATTGAACCGTCTGGGACACTACTGACACCTCTCTTTGCTTCAAAGTCCACATCTCCGCGCCTTGGATCTCTAATGTGCTACCATTGTATTTCTTATTGGTAAAGATGATTGAGAATAATAGGTGGATGTCGGTCCCATCCAATGCGGAGTTTGCATATATGCCTTGTGCTCGGCCTACTTGCTCTGAATCCCTTTCGATACCTTCCGTCACCACGTCATCAATAACCGTTATGGTGCCGAAGTCCAACACAGATGCATTCTTGTGCATGGCAACAAGCAAAGCCGTCGGCTTTGCACCCATCAGCTGATCATGCATGTAGAACACCATCTTTGTCTCCTTGGTGGCCTGATGTTCGGCATTGGAGAGGCCCACCAATGTTACAAGCAATAGCAAGGCGAACATGGTTGATCGTGTGAAGGTGCCTGTGGCCATAATGGCTGAGATGAATTAGCAATGCTCTAGGACGAAGTGCTCAAGTTGGATTGCATGCATCACAAGGCCTCAATTTATAAAGATAAGAAAGTTACCATTTGTGATTTTGAATACTTGGAGAAGATTAGTTGATGGATTAAAGAACCAACCACTCCATATTTTACCCAACCATAAGCTCAGGCAAGTGGTTACTCGTTTTCTATGTTGTGGCCCACAAAATAATCAGATGGGATTGATTTTTGGGTTCTCTAATTATTTCTTCTGTATGAATCGATATTATTACATTCTAATTCCTTCTTGATACCTCCCAAGGAAAATAAAATTCCTAATTAGATCCCAAATTGACGGGTTGGTGTGAGCTTATCCATGCGGTTATGCACTCTCTAATTATTATGGTGGGGTTTATCCCTTAAAGAGGTTGGATTTCATATATAACAGGTGGGCCCATAATACATAGATCAACAACTTCTTAAAGAAACTAAATTAAAGGCACTTTGTATCTCTCCAAAAACTAACTTTTGAGAGATGTTGTTTTGTAGGCAAAATAACTAGATGGCTTTTGGCTCTATTTTAAAAAGAGTGGAGTCAAGCAATGTGGGGTTCGCATAGTGTTTGTATGAAATCTAACCCATCCAATAGGTCTACCCCACCATGAGAAACAACTCAAAAATCAAGTTGATCCTATTATACCGTGGACACGCATTACTTGGGAGAATTTTAGGTTGTGTATATTGTTTCCAATATTGGTCCCATAAAATGACTAAACATGATTGATTTTTGAATCATTCGATCATCATAGTGAGTTTCACCTGTTAAACAAATCAGTTTCATAATGAATGCTAACGTATTACCCACATGAAAATAGACTTCTGATTTTTGACGCTGCATTATTTTAGTCAAAGATGGTCTACTGAGGTTTATCAAGCAACGCTCACCCCCTAGATGATTGCCCATCTGCCCCACCTGTCTGATGATCTAGATTTGTCATCTAATATCTATATGTTAACCTCACTGGTAGTTGATCATAGCCGTTCATCAGAAATAAAGTGAGTTAGACATTACTCTTAACCATTGTTTCTAAGTGAGTTTGTATGAATTACGACATTTCCAATGAGTAATGTTTTACATATGAACCACCTACAGTTGAAAGTTTTTAGATGAATGGTCTAGACCATTAAATGTGGGGCAGAGAGTGTTAGCACATGAATTGAGCACCCTAATTTTGCAAAAGCTCTAGTAATTTAGTAGGTTAAGATGACTTGGTTTTGAAGTTATCTTAACATATAGGATATGTTTCCTGTGCTACAATAACTTAATATGCACAAGTTTAACGCAAAACCCTCTACAATATTATTTTCTACTAAGAATGTTGGTGAAGGTGTTCTACTTAAACCTACTAAATTGGCACTTTGAATAGGGTTCATCTATATGGCACTTTGAATAATGCCATGCATGCACAGGCAAAGGCTCGTCTATGGGGATTAAGTGGGTCTTGGGGCGAAGGTGTGCTACTTACGACCCCGTGTGTCACCCATACTATGTGTAAATCATAGTTTAAAAACCTGAAAACATGACTCGACATTATGTTCAGGTGGGTCGGGTTGGGGTTTGAATCTTTAGACTCTCGTTTTTATAGTTTGTTGAGAAAGTAATCTCCCAATGCGAGTGTGACTCAGGTTTAAGTCCTATTGAGTTGTGCGACTCAACCTTGTCATTGAGTTAGTTCAAGTACATGCCGAGTTTCCTAGTGACTCTACTTGAAATCTCACTGGGTTCAGTTGACTCAGGAGAGTTTTGAATCGAGTCACGAGTTTGGGAGATATGGTGTGAATAGGCATAGGGACCCCCCAGATGGTGAACCTACCTGTCACACCCAATACTTGGTGAAATGACTTCTAATGGAGAAGCTAAGGTAGCAAAACACCAAGAAAGTTGAGGCTTTGTTTAAGTTTCTTAGTGGTTGTTTTTTATTTTTTATTTGTATGCTTAATGATTATTTAAAAGCTCAGGAAAAAGAAAACACATCAATGATCTAATATAAACCTTAAGACATGGACTGCTTACCTAGAAGCCTTGTCTTTTGTTCTTTTCATTTTTCACGTTTTCTATTTTTTTTATTTTAATGAACAAATATGATGTTAACCCCTTGTGATTTTTATCATTTATTATTATTATTATTATTTTTATTTTTTACATAGACCCAACCCGCACACACCGTAATGGGATTTCACCACCCGTGGGAACTCAACGTTAAACCAAGACTTCAGGTTGAAACTCCAGATAATCTACCACCGAGGTAAGGACCCAAACTCTCTTTGTCAAACCAGCTTATTTTATATGTATTATGAGTAAATGAGATCCAATTGCTTATAAGGGTTATTGGCTATGAAAGTTGAACGTGCTAAAAATTAAATGACAATCATGTGGGCCACGGGCTATACCATGTCAGTTTAGAAGGCTATTAGAACGACTAGGTGTACTAATTAATTCAATAAATGGATTGGATCCCATTGTGCATTAAATATGAAGATCTATGAGCTATTCACATACCTTAATGGTAGGAATCTTGTTGTACATGGATTGACAAGGACGAATATTGATTCAAAACACATACCTCTTGATCATTTGCATCTTATACCTTTTTAGATATTATGAAAAACACCTACACTCAATCAATGCAAGTAACACAAACTACAAAAGAAAATGTTTGAACCAAAATTCAAAAAGTAAAGGAAAAAATAAGAGACAAAAAGCACAGACTTATGTGGTTCAACAATATGCCTGTCCACGAGACAATAACAAAGATCTATTTTCTTCATAAAAATAAGAGAATAAAAATACAAGAGGTACCTGTCTCCCACTATTTTTGTATATAAAACCTCTTATACCGAGGAATACCCCAGAAGAATGATATACCTGTCTATACCACTGGTCCCCCTTATATAGACCACAAAAAAAAAAAAAAAAAAAAAAAAAAACAACATATGACAAAGCTAACTACAATTAAGCTTCATATGTGTGAAAGAGTGAGAGAGACATGTGTTGTAAAGATAAATGTCTCTCATCAAGAGACAACAACTCTCTACCACCTCAGCAATCTCTCACTTGAAGATTAGTTTCTCTAATAGCATAAAAACGATTCCAACAATAAATGCTCAGGCATTAGCAATTTAGGTAACAACAAGCCCAAAAAAAATTCTCTATTAAACAAACTTTTTCCTTACAATAAGCTTCATCAGCATATCCACTACGTTATTTTCGATTTGAATATTTTGTAGAGAGATTTGCCACTCTTTCGTTATGTTGCGAACAAAATGATACTAAACATCAATGTGCATAATTTGAGAATGAAATACTAAATTCTTAACCTAGTGTAATGCACTTTGACTATCAAATTAAATTATCACAACTTTCTTCTTTGATTTTAATTCTCATAATAATATTTTCAAATAATTACATTCTTTACATGCTTATGTAGCAGACATATACTCTGCTTCTATAGTAGATAAGTCTACCACTGAGTACAATTTCAATATCCAACTAAATGTAGTGCCATTAACTAAGGAAAAAATATAATATTTGGTAGATATTTATTTATCACGATCTCTTGTATAATCTACATCCATGAACTTAATCAATTCTAAATTTTGGCCATTATAACAAATATCCAACTCAAAAGTATCCTTCAAGTAATGAAAGATACACTTCACAACAGTCTAATATCTCTCATTAGTTTCACTATGCATTTACTAGCTGCACCCACTACTTGTGCAACATCTAATTTAGTGCAAACCTTAGTAAACATATATAAGGCTTCTTACCACCATTAAATATAGTACTTGAGATATATTTGTCTTCTCCACTTCTGTATTAGGACAATGATATGAAGATAATTTGCAACTAGTAGAAAATGAAATACTAACTGAATTAAAATTCTGCATATTGAAGCGGCATAAAACTCTTTTGACATAACTCTTTTAAGTTATGTAGACTTTATTATTCTTCATGTTTCTAAATACAATCATTGCAAAAATCTTATTAATGGCACCAAATCATTTATATCAAATTCATTAGCTAAATAAGCTTTTAATACTACAATATCTAGTACTTATAACCAACATGCTATTCACATATAAAAACAAGATAACGAAACCACTGTTACCATAGCTATGAATATAGATATAATGGTTTACTTCATGTCTTTGAAATTTGAAGCTTATAATGAAACAATCAAATATCTTATACGTACATTGATAGGTATTTTAAATTTTAAAGTCATCTGCTATATATACTATAAAAAAAAAGGGCAAAGGATTCAAACCTTGTTAGTTTTTTGTCATGAATAGAAACTTTAACTATATTTGCTACGGTTTTAATCCGTAGCTAAAAAGTTGATACATCATTAATAATTAATAATATTGTAAAGGGCTCTATGAGGCATAAAAAAAAAATATATGTTCTATCTAAGCCGTTTATATATTTTTAAATATTACTTTAGAGGATTAAAAAAAAAAATCAGCTAGATCGATTGCTCAAGTGGACCACATGGTAGGAAACATTGATATTAAATTACAATTGCTTCTTATGATGTGGTCCACTTGGGCCTCTAATATACCTGAAATTTAGTATTATATACTAAAATAATTTAATAAAATTAATGATTTGAATGGATAAACAAAATACATCATGGTGGGCCCCATGGAGCCCATATCATGACCGTCCACGATCCTCCTCACGAACCGACGCCCAAATTTGGGCACGCGCTCAAAACAGAGCCGCGCCCAAAACGGGTTCTCTCTCTCTCTTCGTTCCCTAATCCCCCCCCCCTCTCTCCGTTTCCCAGTCCTCTCCCTCCCGATCTTTGCTCATCTCTCTCAATCTCCTCCCTCTCTCTCCAGTGCATCTCTGCCGTCTCTTCTATCTATCTCCATTGTAGCAGCCGTGAAGCTCCTACCCGAAGAAACACATGCCGTGAAGCTCATCTCCATAGCTCTGCGGTCCTTTCTACAAGCAGCTGCGAGGCGTCAACCTCTCTTTCTCTCACTGCATCTCTCCCTCCAAACATGTCTCTGATCGCAAATGAAGATTTCCATCACATTCTTCTTGTTTTGAACACGACTGTGGACGGGAATCGAGATCTGATCTTGTGATGTTCGGTTAGGGTTCACTGATTTTGATAATTAATCTTGATACTGGTAATAGATTTTGGATTTTGTAGATCTGTTCATTTGTATCGGATTCTCTTTTATTTTTGCAATTTCTTAAGTCTATGTTGATTTTTTCTTTTGTGAATTGGGTTTTACAGGTTAGTGATTTGGGTAATCTGATCGGATTGTATGCTCAATGGCACTCGCATTTTCTCCCTTACTATTCGTTTGATCAGTTCATACACAAGGTGGAACAAGTAGGTGCCACCAAGCGTGTACAGGTAAGCCACTTCGAATGCTAGGTCTTGCACATCTTTGCTCTGCACACATGTGCTGTAAGCTCTGTTAGTTAGGATTTTACTCAGATCAGCTTTCCTCTGTTAAGACATTGTAAAGGAAGCTAGTACAGGGAAAGATGCAATGGGCAGGCCATGTATCTTGGTCCAGAGGTCTAGGTTCTGTATTTAGCTGAAAAGGACTAAATCTTGGCTGATCTCTCTTCACTGAAATTGGGCCAGTCCACTCTTCGGCTCCTGTTTATTTAACTGACCATATTTTTCAAATGATCAGTCACAGTTATACAGGCACGATTGACTTCCTGTGTTTTTCTTAAGATATCAAGATTTATAGATCCTTAACCTAGGCATTATGACCATGAAAGCCTGTTAGCTGATGATTTTGATAGAGGTCAGCTGTTACAAATGATGTTATTTTGATAGAGTATGGTAGGTGTTTGGTTTTTGGCCAATGAAAATGTTCTTGTATTGATATTCCTGTTTCTACTCATTTGAAATCTTTCTGCTCATTTGAAAGATCGCATGCATGGTAGTAGTTTGTTTTTTGGCCAATGAAAATATTCTTGTATTGATGTTCTAGTATATGTATATGGTGGAGCAGGACCAATTTCTGCTCATTTGAAATTTCTTGCAAGTGATGTGCAACTATGTTAAGTTTCAGCTTCTTTTATATTTCCTGCAAGAGAAAGCTAACAACTATTGAGTGTGAAATGTTCTAGTAAGCCAGGGGTTCTGGGTGGTCAGATTTTGTACGAGTAGGGCCTTAATCTTCTAAGCTTTTGGTTCATTTGCTGTTTAGTTAGTTTGCTAGTAGGGCCAGTTTTTGCCATTCCTGGTGGAGTATGCAAGTTGTCTCCATCCTTGTTGGAGCCTTTCATGTGGTCTATTTGCTTCTTTGCCCAAGCTTCTTCAAGTTTTGTCTCTCTCAAATTTTTGTCGTTCAAGTTGGATTGGAGCTTGTCTTCCAGGTGGATTGGAGCATCAGTTTTAAGGTGTTCTTTTCTTGGAATATAGGATGGTAATTTGGATTGGTAAAAATATTGACCAGGATTGCAATGGTCCATATTTCAGATTGCATGACTAGGAATGAAAAATGTAGTGGGGTTGGCAAAATTTGGTAAACATCGTTGACAACAAAATGATGCCTTGCCTATTAATGCAATGCCTAAATTGAAACAACTCAATAATTTTTGTGGCAAATAACGTCTTGGTCCTATTGTTGTTCTAAATGTTATTTCTGCAACTCTTAAAGGATCTTCTGATCTAGTTAGGTGAATTCTGGTTTTATGGGGTTCTGTTGAGTTGTTAAATGAGGTTGGGGATTAGCTACAGCCTTTTGGAGGCCTATTGCTGTTCTAAATGTTATTTCAACAACTCTTAACGGCAGTTCGTTGGTTTTGATGGAGACCTGTTTATGCCGTTTGGAGGCTATCTGAAGAGGAACATTTAATTTGACAAACATTGAGCTATATTTTGTAGGATGTGCAAGCATGTAGGAGAATTTGAATTGACTTTTTTGTCTGACCTTGAGGGAGGCCAATTGCCAATAAAAGACTCCCATGATGGTTTAGAAGGTAAAGTTGGAGGACAACAATTTGAAAACTCTTCTTGGGACATTCAGTCATTTTTTGAGATTGACCATATCGATACTGTTAGCTTGCAAGATACTCCATATCTTAGTTATAGTTTGAAACACAACTAATCTGTGTTAAGTTTCAGGTGTTATGGATGAATTTGGATGGTGACCTCTCTCCCATATGTCTGAATATCTTGCCAAACAGGGGCTGCTAAACAGGGGCTAACTTTTCACATTGAATGTGAACCATCGGCCAGACATCCCAGATGCTTTTCATCTGTAAGGAGAAAATAAAGCAATAGGGAAATGACATGATGCATTCTTTCATATCTTGATCCGGTTTGTCCATTTGGCGACCCACTTTGTATTCATCATGTCTCCAAAAGATTGAAATGATCACGCTAGGAAACAGTTGGAATTTGTAGTGTCAAGTGCCTACTATGTTATCTGTCATCCAATCCATTCATCTCATAATCTCATTTAGTCCATTCTTCCAAAAAAAAAAAAAAAAAGGACAGGTGCCAAGGCCCTTGGCTCACATTCAGGTTAGAAAACGCATACCCAACTTGAAATCAGGTTTGTTTTAGGAAAAGGTTGGATTTGGAATAATCATGTGTATTTGGGTCGAGTTGGTTCAGTACAGAGGATTTTGCATTGGCTTCAGTTTGGGCATCTCAGTTTGGGCTTCATTTTGGGCATCTCAGTTGAAACTTAATTGTTCAAAGAAACTTATTTCAAACAAGCTCTCAACTTGAGAAACAACATTTCTTGTTCTAATATGATCACCCCTAAAGCGTAGAGAGTTTCGTGACTGCAGCTAGCTAACTACCTCTGTTTGGACATATATGTAATCTGATATTTGCTCCATACAAAAGGTCTTCAGGTGTTAGCCAAAGTATCAATCTGATATCATTATGCTTAGTAGCATTATAGAAATTCAAACTATTAAGCATTAGCATGTCACTTTTAGTCTTTGATTGTCACAGAACATGGGCTGGTTCTTAACCTGCATAAGTTCAGTGGTAGCAGGAGCCATGGATACTTAAACTCTGTTTTTGATTTTTTTTTTTTTTTTGGTTTTCCATTGAGTTCAATACAGGTCATTCTGTGTACATTTCTTGTGATTGGGACTTGATAATAACGCTTCAGAAAATAGCAGCCACGTCTTTCATTTTAGCTTGTTGCAGTTGTTCACACAGTAATCATTCTCGAATGTCCATGCAGGCTACATATTGGAAGAGGATATAGTTCAACAATCTTCATCAGTAAGCTTCTCAAACATACTGCTTTGTATCTATGAATTGTAAGGAAGATGGTAATTTGTAGTTTTGTAAAGTATTCAATTATTTTTATTTTTTTTATATAGAAATTTGCGCACTAATCGTTTAAAGAAATGACTCAACCAAGACCCTTTTAGGATGAAACCATGCCAGAGGTCCTCCAGTTTAACACACATAGGTCATCGTACGGTAGGAAGAAATCACTGTATCAGCCATCTAGTTCACCTGACTCTTCTTTGATGGACCATTGTATAAATTCACAATGATTTGACGACTTTATTTGTTAGATCAATGACTGTTCCTTGTTATATGTGAACTGTAGGCCATTTTTTGTTTGCAGGACATTGTTCATATGATGACCAACATCATCTTTTCAGTTTGATTTTTGAATAGTAGTCATTCACAATAAGCTTGCTAAGACAATTGTTTGGATGAATCAAATATGTCTGAGGATGAATTAGCAAACTGTCATCCATGAATAAGCCAAGCAAAGAACCTCAATGACTCCACTGACAGAAAATGTTCGTATCTAGAATGGTGCCATACATGTATGTATTTCATTCACATAAGATTAGCTTACCTGATTTGCATCCAACCTGATTCTTGGACTCACGCAGAATTTGTGGGTGAGGTTTCCTAAGCCCACAAGTGTTTGGAGCATTGCCCAACAAAATGTAGCCACATGCACCAATGCAGCACAAGGATGTGAGATCAAAGCTTTCTATCAAGTGGGTTACACTTGTTTGTGTTAGTTTTTTTTTTTTTTTTTTTTTTGAAAATTAACCTGTTCATGTTAGTAATGTTCCTATAATTTTAAAACTTCTCGATTTGTTATGAATTATGACCTAAATCTAATTGGGAGTTTCATGACATCAATCTCCGGCCATCTTTTTTCGGGAAATTAATGTATTATTTTCATTACTGTCTTTTGTAGGTCATTGATCAACATATTAGGAGCTTCGATTCGTAAGATTTTTTTTAGCATCTTCCATCTATGGCAGAGCCTATCAAATCAATTGAAAGATGAGGAATTGACGAGTCTCTGATCAATTGAAAGATTTTTTTTTATTTTTTTTTTGAAATGTCAGACTTACGCAAGTTTTACCCATTAGGATTGATTCACTTGGGAGTTCTGATTATGCATTTTTTGGTATTTTATATTCTGATCTATTAATTTTCAATTCTTTTGGTGATTGTCTTAGATGTCTATGAACTTATGCGCTGGCAGATTTTGAAAAGTTTATGCTTCTCAGTCATCTGAAATGGTTATTCTCGAACTTGAAATACACTTTTCTGTAGGGGGATTCAAGTCATTGTTTTGGGCATTTTTTTCTGCCTTTGCACAGTAATTGATTAAATGATGGGATTCCAGTCATCTGAAAGGTTGTTTCGCACTTTTGTAGGGTGGTTTTTTTTTTTTCTGCCTTTTGTTTTTCTTGAGTTGTAGCTTGGTGCTTCAAAAAAAAAAAAAAAAAAAAAGAAAAAGAAAAAATCATCATAGGCTGCTTTTTGCATGGTTCTCTTTAGACAGTGGATTTTGAGTAGTGGCCTATATAAGTAGTGGATGTTCTAATGGACATTTGAGATCAATGGCTACATTGATTGATGAGGGTCAGTGAAAGTCAACATTCTTAGCCAAAATCCCATTCTGATTTATCAAAAAGAAAAATAATATATTTGGAGAATCACATGGCATTGATGTGATTATGCATGCTTCTGATTTTTTTCCTCTAAACTTTAATGGTGTTGAAAATGTATTCTTGCTTTCATTTGTTAGACCTTTAGTCATTTTGTTTTAATGAAGTATTTTCACCTTATCTTGTGTGGCAGCTATTGATTGATGTGCATTGGATGAATGCTTTCTTTCTCCTTGGTAATGCTGCATTGAATTGCTTTGTGAGTTGCTATTTTTTTTAATTGTATAGTATCTATTGCGCCAAGCATTTTTTTGAATTTAAAGGCTTTCCCGAGATAGAAAGTTGATTTACTGGTACGACGGAGGATGAAGGCTAGGCAATTGGATGGATCTCATGATCCCGCTTTGTTTGGCCCATCAGAATCTGATGAATTCGCTGGGGCCTTAGCCAAGTTTTGAGCCGTTCTACTTGCATAGCTCCATTTTATTCTATTTTTTCAGCTTCTAATGAACTTTGGCATATCTGATGTTGGAGACGTACCAAATGCAAAAACATTAGACTCTTCATTTCATTTTCGTAACATTCAGTTGATTAAAAAAAAGTTTGTTACTGTTTCTAAGATGATTCAGAATCTAAGAAGCGAAGCCACAAAGTCAGATGATATATTTTTGCATGTCTAAGAAATTCAAGAATCCGTCGGAATTGCATTTTTAAATTATTGCCTGGATTTTGCAGGCGTGCTTAATTATCACAATTTAACATTCGGGGCCTGCAAAATGTGTTTTTTATGTCTTAGTTTTCTGTCTAGCCTTCACCATTGATACATTCATGGGATATTCATTTGTGCATGCCACACAGGTTATCTAGTGTGGATTGGAAGTGAGCTCTCTGAAACTAGGTCGAACAAAGAAATGCCATACTTAGAAAATGGATATGTACAAGGGTCTGAAGGGAAAAGCGTTGAATCTCCAAGCACTGTTGTTGATTCACATCAAAAGATGTTGATGATCTTGAGTAATATTGGATATTGCAAAGATCAACTTTCATATGAGTTGTACAAATAATTAAAAAAGAAACCAGAATGGTTCTATCAAGGTAATCCACTGTTTTGTTCAAATACTTGCGAGATATGATTATGCACTTACTGAATTATGTTTACCTTATCATTTTGAACTGCAGACAAACACTATGGCACAAATGTAGAGGCAGTTTGCATGATTTTAGGGATGGATATGTTTGGATCTGCTCTGCCCAAACATTTTGCTAGAGACATTGAAATTGAAGATGATGCACCTAGAAGAAAGCCCTCATTGAAGGAGATTGATGCCTTGGAGGTGTGCATCCTGTCTTAATATATTTTTTCTGCCCTTCTATTGCCTTTTTTTTAGGTTAAATTATGTAGTTTGGCATGCTCAAAACTTGTGGTAGTGACAGATGTTGATAAGCCTTCATACTTCTTTGTCATTTCACATCTACTGCTTATTGATAGCATGTGGGCTTTTCTCTAGATTGGTCATAACATGTTCTAGTAGAGGAACCTAGTTCAAATGATGTTGGTTACGAGAATCACGTGAGGTTTTGGGCTGATAAAGGATTGGTCTACAAGATTAGGTGGGAAAATCATTTTCCTAAATCTTCTCATGGTGAGGATCTTCCATACCAAGAGTACTAATGGTCTATCACCCATGAATCATCATGACCACTTGTTCTACTGGTTCTACTAACATTTTCATGCAATTATGAAAGACAGGTTTACTCTTGTCATAATTCTTATTTCCCATCTCATTCATGTGCAGTGGGATATGGAAGAACTTCGTAGGAAGTATTTGGAGATGGAGTCCGGATAAAATTTTGAACTAATTTGGCACTTTAGTTACTTTATATTGATGAACTCAGAACTTGGTTTGGTTTTTAGTTACTTTATATTGATGTTTCGCTTGTTTTTTTTTTTTTTTGTTACTCTATATGTTGTTTGGTTTGGTTTTTGTAATTTTGAATGAATTTTATACTCTATATTTAAACATATTAGATTCCATTTGGTCGTCACAAACCAACTGGAGCCTAAGCCCCTTTTTAACTATGCCAATGCAACTCCTTGCATTGCTGGTCACAAGCCCGGGTAAAGGAGGAGGGAGAATGGGCATCAAGGTGAGTTGTATGCAGGCTCATGTATTTTTAGTTTTTTGGCTTCTTCTATTAACATTTGAGGACCTCAAAGGCCCAACTAACTTGAGATTTTTATATGCAGGCTCATGTATTTTTAGCCCCACAAATCAATATTGCCACTACAAGGTTCAATATTGAAATGGTAAAGTTTTTAACTATTTATTTTATCTTTGAAATGGTTATTTTTTCATTCATATAATTTTTTTGTTCTTTCAATGCGGCTAGGTACAACATTGGTGCAGTTATCTTGCTTTGGGCACCTATAGTCTTGGTATGTCTCATCCATTATTTGTGCAACTAATGTCTTAGAATGTTTTACAATCTTTAAAATCTTTATATGTAAATTTGTGCCCATTTGCATTGTCGGAGAAACTAAAAAACTTACTCATTCTCAGATGGCAATGTGGAATATACATCCATTATTCAAAGAAAGGGCAACAGTCCAAGCACTCACACTTTCTCTCCTTGCTAGCTAAATTGGTGAGTCTTCTTTCCTTCATACTATATGATTCATTGATGAAGTGGCCTGGCCATTTGGACAGGCCCATGTTTATATATTATCTTGAAATTGATGAAGTAGATCCGAATGTGCGTCGAAGCTATCCGGATGTTGAGCGGGGGTCCCTGGAAGGTGGGAACCGTTGTTATGACCATGATGAAGCTGTCTATTTTTTATGGACAGCATTAGAGGGGCCTGGCCATTTGGACAGACCGTGTTTATGTATTTGCTCGAAATTAATGAAGCAGACTTGGATGTGCGTCGGAGCTATCCGGATGAGCGGGGGTCCCTGGAAGGTGAGAACCGCTGTTATGACCATGATGAAGCTGTCCATTTCCTATGGACAGCATTGGAAGGGCCTGGCCATTTGGACAGGGCGTGTTTATGTATTTGCTCGAAATTAATGGAGCAGACCCGGATGTGCGTTGGAGCTATCCAAATGAGCGGGAGTCCCTGGAAGGTGGGAACTGCTGTTATGACAATGATGAAGCTGTCCATTTCCTGTGGATAGCATTGGAGGGGCCTGACCATTTGGACAGGCCGTGTTTATGTATTTGCTCGAAATTAATGGAGCAGACCCGGATGTACGTCGGAGCTATCCGGATGAGCGGGGGTCCCTGCAAGGTGGGAACCGTTGTTATGACCGTGATGAAGCTGTCCATTTCCTATGGACATCATTGGAGGGGCCTGGCCATTTGGACAGGCTGTTTTTATATATGTATTTGTAGGGACCACACCTTTAACCTAAACTTGAAAACCTAAACCTAAACTCGATCCCGAACCCGATTTCCTATAACCTAAACCAAAACCTATTCTCAATTCCCTAAACCTTAACCTAAATGTATTCTCAAATCCCTAAACCTAAACCTACACCTAATCCTAATCTCAACTCCCTAACCTAAACCTAAACTTGAAAACCCAAACCCAAACCCGATTTCGAACCCGATTTCCTAAACCTAAACCTAAACTTGAAAACCCAAACCTAAACCCGATCCCGAACCCGATTTCCTCGAACCTAAACGTTAACCTAAATGTATTCTCAAATCCCTAAACCTAAACCTACACCTAATCCTAATCTCAACTCCCTAACCTAAACCTAAACCTAAACTTGAAAACCCAAACCTAAACCCGATTTCCTAAACCTAAACCTTAACCTATTCTCATCCCAAAACTTAACCTAAATGTATTCTCAAATCCTAAACTTAAACCTACCCCTAATCCTAATCTCAACTCCCAACTTAAACCTAAACCCGATCCCGAACTCGAATCCGATTTCCTAAACCTAAACCTTAACCTATTCTCAATTCCCTAAACCTATAACCTAAACCTAAAACTTAAACCTAAACCTAAACCAAAACCTATAACCTAAACCTTAACCTAAATGTATTCTCCAATCCCTAAACCTAAACCTACACCTAATCCTAATCTCAACTCCCTAACCTAAACCTAAACCTAAACCTAAACTTGAAAACCCAAACCTAAACCCGATCCCGAACACAACCCGATTTCTAAACTTAAACCTTAACCTATTCTCAATTTCTAAACCTTAACCTAAATGTATTCTCAAATCCTAAACCTAAACCTATACCTAATCCTAATCTCAACTCCCTAACCTAAACCTAAACCTAAACCTAAACTTGAAAACCCAAACCTAAATCCGATTCCGAACCCGATTTCTTAAACCTAAACCTTAACCTATTCTCGATTCCCTAAACCTTAACCTAAATGTATTCTCAAATCCCTAAACCTAAACCTACACCTAATCCTAATCTCAACTCCCTAACCTAAACCTAAACCTAAACTTGAAAACCCAAACATAAACTCCGATCCCAAACCGAACCCGATTTCCTAAACCTAAACCTTAACCTATTCTCAATTCCCTAAACCTTAACTCGAATGTATTCTCAAATCCCTAAACCTAAACCTACACCTAATCCTAATCTCAACTCCCTAACCTAAACCTAAACCTAAACTTGAAAACTCAAACCTAAACCCGATTCCCAACCCGATTTCCTAAACCTAAACCTTAACCTATTCTCAATTCCCTAAACTTTAACCTAAACCTGCACCTAATCCTAATCTCAACTCCCTAACGTAAACCTAAACCTAAACTTGAAAACTCAAACCTAAATCTGATCCCGAACCCGAATTCGATTTCCTAAACCTAAACCTTAACCTATTCTCATTCCTAAATCTATAACCTAAACCTAAAACTTAAACCTAAACCAAAACCTATAACCTTAACCTAAACCAAAACCTTAACCTAAATGTATTCTCAAATCCCTAAACCTAAACCTACACCTAATCCTAATCTCAACTCCCTAACCTAAACCTAAACCTAAACTTGAAAACCCAATCCTAAACTCGATCCCAAAACCCAAATTTCCTAAACCTAAACCTTAACCTATTCTCAAATCCTAAACCTTAACCTAAATGTATTCTCAAATCCCTAAACCTAAACCTACACCAAATCCAAATCTCAACTCCCTAACTTAAACCTAAACCTAAACTTGAAAACCCAAACCTAAACCCGATCCACGAACCCGAACCCGAACCCGAACCCGATTTCCTAAACCTAAAACCTTAACCTATTCTCAAATCCCTAAACCTTAACCTAAATGTATTCTCAAATCCCTAAACCTAAACCTACACCTAATCATAATCTCAACTCCCTAACCTAAACCTAAACCTAAACCTAAACTTGAAAACCAAAACCTAAACCCGATTCCGAACCCGATTTCCTAAACCTAAACCTAAACTTGAAAACCCAAACCTAAACCAGATCTCCGAACCCGAACCCGATTTCCTAAACCTAAACCTTAACCTATCCTCAATTTCCTAAATCTATAACCTAAACCTAAAACTTAAATTTAAACCTAAACCAAAACCTAAAACCTTAACCTAAACCAAAACCTATAACCTAAACCAAAACCTATAACTTAAACCTTAACCTAAATGTATTCTCAAATCCCTAAACCTAAACCTACACCTAATCCTAATCTCAACTCCCTAACCTAAACCTAAACCTAAACTTGAAAACTCAAACCTAAACCCGATCCCGAACCTGAACCCGATTTCCTAAACCTAAACCTTAACCTAAATGTATTCTCAAATCCCTAAGCCTAAACCTACACCAAATCCTAATCTCAACTTCCTAATCTAAACCTAAACCTAAACTTGAAAACCCAAACCTAAACCCGATCCTGAACCCGAACTCGAACCCGATTTCCTAAACCTAAACATTAACCCATTCTCAATTCCCTAAACCTTAACCTAAATGTATTCTCAAATCCCTAAATCTAAACCTACATCTAATCCTAATCTCAACTCCCTAATCTAAACCTAAACCTAAACTTGAAAACTCACACCTAAACTCGATCTTGAACCCGAACCCGAACCCTATTTCCTAAACCTATAAACTAAACCTTAACCTATAACTTATAATCTAAACTTATAACCGATAACCTAACCTATGGATTTTGCTGTGGTTTAGAAGATTTGTAGGTACATTTTTTATTTCTTCATATATAATTGTTTTTTTCCAGCTTTTTTTTTTTTTTTTTTTTTGTCTTTCTTCCTTTTGAGATGTGTACAAAGGCATGCTTGTTTGTTTGTGTCTACAATTGTTGTTTTATACAGGCTGACAAGCTAAAGAAGTCAGTGGATGATGAAATTCATTTTCTCAAGGGAAGAGTTTCAGAACGTAAAAGTGATCTTGTGTCGAAGTCCACAGAAGTAACGTCTACAGTTTCAAAGAAAGAAGAAGCTCTATCTTCTGTGTTTGTTGAACTTGACCGTTTGAAGAAAGAAAATTCTGTAAAAGCGTGAGCATTATTTAATGCATGAGGGCACGCCTTAGTTGTAATTCTTGTGATAGGTTGAGCAAAGTGAAGTATTGTTTATTTAGAAATGTGAATGTAGGATGCATTGTAGATTTGATTGCTATTGTAATAAATGCATCGTTTATTTCTCTGATTGCATTTTATGTACTATTTCTATTAGCATTAAGCTTAGATGAGTTATCAATTATACCAGGTTCTTGTAATGGAAACAGGTAAAATAGCTACGAAATATAATCCGTACCTACTACGGCTTTTGTCTGTAGCTATTGTTATCCATTACTACGGATATAATCCGTAGCTATTGGTATGTAGTACTGTAGATACCATACATATTGGCATCTATTGCTATGGACAATATCCGTAGCTATTGGTATATATTGCTTACGGATATAGTCTGTAGCTAGACCCTTAGCTACAACACCAATTGCGACGAACATGCTACGGACTAGATTCGTAGCAAAATAAGTTTTGCTATGGATTTTGACTGTAGCCTTTGCCCATTTTTCTTGTAAAATATAGTTAATAAATAAAATTCTTCTTGCTTTCTTTAATAAAACATTCAAATGAGTTATAAAAATTTATTCATCAAGAATTCTGTGTAAAAGAGCAGCTTTTACATTTAATTGCTCAAGCTCTAAGTAAAATACAAATACTCAGCATAGTATGAATAGTACTCAATTTAACAACTAGAAAGAAAATTTTATTACAGCCCATAACCGATTTTGAGCATACCCTTCTATTCATGCTTTATATCTTTTAACATTCTCATTGGTATTTTTCTTAAGCTTGTAAACACATTTACAATCAATAGCATTCCACCCTTTGGATAATTCAATTAATTTTCAAGTCTTTTTTTCTTTTTTTTTTGTAATGCAAAGCTTATATCTCCTCTTCTATGAATATTTTTTACTAGCTAGCATCTATATATTCACATGTCTCTTAGTATGAATAAGGCTTACATTCTTCAGTAATGCAAACAAAACCATGACGTAATATTTTAGTTAAACATAAGATTTTATAGCTCTTTCAATGAACCTTAATCACTTTGAGTTTCAACACTAGAAATTTTATCTGCATACTATTTACTACATATTCAACAATATTATTAATTTATTAATCTTCTAAATTAACTACGAAACTGATTTTGAACATCGTTTGAATATTTCAATTGATTTATCTCTTAACTTTAAGTTCGATAGTTCCTTATCTTTCTATATTAAATCTTCATTCAAAAGCTCATCTCAACTAATATTCACTTGTGTACAGTATGTTCCTATAATTTATACCCCTTTATTTAATCTACATAACTCAAAAAAATAATAATAAATAAAAATTAGACTTCACATAAAGCCTAGTCCTTCGCTATTTGAGAATCTATACATTTCCGTCACAATTACAACTATGAAGGAATGAATAATTAATAGATTTTTTTAGAGTAAACTAATCTTAGGAAAATGATTCACCAAGCAATAAATTATATTCATGGCTTCCACCCAAAGGCATTTCTTAATCCTAGTCAAATTCAACATGCTCCTAACATCATCCATAAGTGTACGATGTATACATTCAACAACTCCATATTGTGGAGCATCAGATATCGTATAGTGCCTCTTAATGCCATGCTCGCTACTAAAAAAAAAAAAAAAAAACTTCAGTTATTTCAGGGTATACCTTTTCTATTGACAATTCTTAAACAATTAATCTTCATTGTCATTTAGTTTTCAACAAATGCTTCAAACTTGTTTAAACAAGTAAAAGCATAATTTAAACTTAATGAAATAAGTAAAAGCATCATTTAAATTTAATGAAATAAGTAAAAGTATTTTTCTTTTTTTTTTTTTTACATGTAAATACATAACTTCTTAGTGAGAATTCCCGGCGTGGTTCATTGCATTAAAATTAAAATGGTACAACAACAAAATACACAAAATAACCATCAAGCAATGCATATGCATAAATTAAATGAATGTATCGATGTCGTGTAAATTCGTAAATGTATAAATGCATCAAGTGGAATATCATCCACTAACTTGAGTTGGATGATCGTCAAGTCACATCATTGCTTGGCAGGCTTTTACCAATTTAGTAGGAATGGGCAAGGCTCACATCCACCCCTTTGGTAGACTTCCACCAGTATGGTAGGCATGGGTAAAGCCCACATCCAGTAACGATTCTACGAGATACACCATTCAGGGAAGTCCCTCAGGAATTCAAGAACGTATTATATATGCAAGTGATGAATGCTCAATTGTAGTAATGTAGTTGTGAACAATTGATCGTATATATAAAATTGATATTCTAACTTAAAGACGGCATAAGTTATATGTGAACTGATGAAATCAACACCAAATAATTTCAACCAAAATGAATCAAGTCATGAATTTAACAACATTAAATCAAGTAGTTTCTCCTTAACCAAAAGGAGTGAACAATATCACAAACATCATATTTAGATATAACAAATACATCAAAACCATTTTAATTCTAATAGAGAGGAAATATAAATCTATAACTCGGCAATGAAGATACCGATATAATAATTGAATTAGAATAAACTAGAAATCTATAAAACAACCATATATATAATAAAAATCATATTATTGATCATAGTAATTCATATGGTGGGGCCCACCTTTAATTGATCAAAGTGGTTGACCACCATCTAGGGTTTTCTAAATTACCTAAAATGCATGTTATATGTTGATTTGTAAATATAATTAATTCATCAATCCAAATTTCCCAAGTTCGGAATTAAATGGATATGTTAACTGTCTGTTCATCATATCGACAACACTATCGATCGGATCGATGCACTATCGATAAAATCGACTTGAATCAATTGTTTGTTGATTGAATTGACACGAATGGAAATTCAAACTATTAGTCTCTAGATAAAATTCAACTTTGTCGATCAAATTGACTCGAATCGACAGTTAAATTGACAGACTGCAGGTTCCACCAATTTTTTACGACCCAAATAAAAAAATTGGAGATTTTCATTAATTTTATTTTAAAGTCGAATTATCTGTTGGACAGATTTGGACCAATCATTGGTGTTCTCTTGATAAATTATGAGAGAGTAGTTCATTGATCAGCTGATCCGAAACACCTATGGTCCATATCAATTAACACTACATGATTTGATAATAACTGATATTTGATTAATGTGGCCTACCGAATGGTTAAATCGATCTAATATTTTGGATATCATTGTAGTTCGATTCTTAAAATTGGATAGACTATATAAATTAGATCGGATCTCACACATCCGATGTCCGACAAAATATTCCATACATGATTTATATAGAATGACCCTCTGATTGGTGTGGCCCATATGATGATTAGAACAACTTGATATTCCAGTTTCTAACATGTTTTGACCTTAGAAATCAAATGATCGGTATAGATCTAATCCCACACATCATGATAGTCCTACACAATTCTCTATGCCAAGTTACAAAGCACTTGCATTGAGGATCATGTCTTTTTATTGGATATTCCAAACTTATCAATGAGCACAAGATTAATCTAAACCGTTCATTGTATAAATTTAATTAAAATAATCAGAATTACCAAAAATAAAAAGAAGAATAATCGAATTATTATCCATTAATATGGTCCTCCAGGTGATCGAATTAATATGATCTTTGAGATCCTTGCATATTTCGATTTTAAAAAAACCATTTTAATTCTAAGGGATAGAATGCGTGACGGTGCAGGCAGAAGCTTTGTGTCAGTAAGATATTTCTTCCTACGGTTTATCTGAGTGGTAATAATTCTATGAACGGTTTTGATGGCATATAAACATTATAGTCATCCCCATGAACCTTTCAACGGTGGACATTGTTGTTCCCACTGTTTTGTTGGTGTGGCCGACCTGAGTTTTGGATCTGCCTGATTTTTATAATCCTATCATATTGTTGTCTTTCAAAACAGATGAACGTTGTGGAATTGTCACAGACATCTCTTTGGAAAACGGATTGGCTACTCCCCCACCTGTAAATGGCTGATGGTCGGTGCTATGTGGGCCCCACTATGATTTATTTGTTTCATCCATGCCGTCCATCTATTTTTCTAGATCATTTTTATGGTATGAGACAAAAAATTAGGTATATTCCAATCTCAAGTGGACCACATTACAGGAAACAGTGTTGAATGAACGCCAACCATTAAAAACTTTTTGGGGTGATAAAAGTTTTGGATCAAGCTAATATTTATTTTTTCCCTTCATCTGGACCTGTATGACCTAATCAACAGATTGGATGTCAAATAGACAGAACAGTGGGCCTTAGGAGGATTTGAATGGTGGATATCCAATCACTATTGTTTTCCTGTGGTGTGGTCCACCTGAGATTTATATCCCTCTCGTTTTTTTAGTAGGCCTAAAATGGTCCGTAAAAATAGATGAACGGAATGGATGAAACACATACATCATGTTGGGCCCAAAGAGCACCGACCACCAGGCTGGTGGCAGGGGGAGTAGCCAATCCGTTTCCATCTCTTTGGACCCTACAGCCCCAGGCACACAGATATCTCTATGCCCGGGATCACCCCACAATCCGCTCCTTCCACGGTGACCATTGATCTAGTGGGCCCTAAAGTTGCCAGTCCACAACACGAAACTCTGGATCAGTGAGTGCCAGGGTTGTCTTCGTGAGATATATGCCAGGGTTGAAACTGAATTATTCAAAAAATGCCAGGGTTGACTTCGTGAAATATATGAAAATATGTAGACATCACATAAACAGGACACTCTTATTTAAATACGGTTTACATAACCTAGAACGAAACCATGAACATAAACAGGACAATATTCATGATTTGTAGCATCCAAACCAAGAACCACAAATTCACCAAAAGCGATGAATTTAAGTTTTCAATTATCAAAATCTAATCCCAGGAAATAATGACGAAGTGTCACGTCGAACTTGATAACTGCATTGTAATCAGAAAAGTAGGCCCTCTCTAAGACAGCATATCCCTGGACGAACCGGAACTTGCCCGTCCCGGACACCACCGCCAGCTCCCTTTGCTTCAATTTCCACCGATTAGCACCTTGGATTTCTAGCGTACTCCCATTGTACTTCTCATTCGTAAAGATAATCGAAAACGAAAGGAAAAAATTACTACCGTCCAACGCGGCGTTCACATATAATCCCTGTGCTCGCCCAACTTGCGTCGAGTTCCTTTCAACGCCTTCCGTCACAGCATCGTCAGCAACTATTATGGTGCCGAAGTCCACGGCAGTAGAATTCTCGAGACCGGCAACAGGAACTGCTGTCACGTTTTCCCCTGTTAGCCAATCTTGTAAGTAGAATACCATTTTCGTCTCCGGGAATGGGAATGGGAATGACTCTTTGGCATTAGAGCTGCCCACCATTACAATAAGAAATAGGACGGCAGGGAAGATGGCCAATCGTGAGAAGATGACCGGACCCATGAATGGTTGAGTTGAATTGGCAATGGTCCAGAATTTTGAGGGTGTGTATTGTTGCATTCAGAGTGCCTCTATTTATAAAAGAAAGGAAATCAAGTCGGGGGATTAAGAAACCACCTAAACAATATTTTTAGAGAAATTTACGACTGTACGACCCATTTATGGCCCATTTGCGAGATGAAGCCCACCTCATTTTACCTTGCGAGAAAAAGCCCCAGCTGTACGGACGCCTTCCCAAAGGTCGAAAATGCCCCTGCTTTTTCCTCCAAGCGGATCGGCTGGTGCTCGAAGACCAGCGTTGACGCTCCTCGAACTCCTGCGAACTGTTCAAAAGAGATCAACGTTACATGGGCCCCACACTCTCGTCCATTATTATATCCACAACGTTCATCCATATTTTGAGATCATTTCGGAGCATTATACAAAAAAATAAATCATATCCAGAGATCAACTGGACCACACCACAAAGAGCAGCAGTTTCACCGTTGAAACTTTTGTAGGGCCCACCATAACATTTATATTCAATCCAATCTATTCATAAGGTCACAAAGACCTGGATGAAGAGGAAAAACAAATTTCGTAATGATCCAAAACTTCTGTAACCCCTAAAAGGGTTTCAATGGTAGACGTTCAATTCCCCAATGCCTTTTAAAGTGTGGTCCATTTGATAGTTAGATCTGTCTTATTTTCTGTCTCAAGCTGTAATACGAGTTCACCAAAAAGATGGACGGTTTGGATATAACACATACCTCATAATAGGACCCACAAAAAGCGGTGGGATTACAACCGCAAAAAATAATTTTAAAAAAATAAAAAACCAGGAACTTTACAGGGCTGCCTACACCTATGGATAATATCCGTAGCAATAACCTCGTCCTGCCATTTCAATATGTCCTTTTACATGTATCGAAAGTCTTTCGATATGTACTTCGATATATCGAATGTCTTTCGATTAATCGAAAAGGGTCCACAACTGTGCAACGAGTTTGCCTAAAAAATCCTGTAATTTTTTATTAATCGAATTTCTTTCGATTAATCGAAAAAGTTATTTTATTGCTACGGATTATAATGGTGGCCATAACTGTAGTTTGTGCCAATCTATGAAATTTTTTATTTTTTTAATTTTTATTTTATTTTTTACATGGAGAACTTTATTCTACCTACAATTTTCTTAAATACATATTTATATAAATATGTATATATAAGCATATAAAAAAAAATTTCTCTCTTTTTTTCATTTCTTTCTTTATTCATTTAAAAAGAATATCTTCTAAACCAAACTTAGTTACTTGATGTACCCTTATATGATTTTGGGGTAGGAGAAGCTACTTTAGCCAACTAACCTAGTTATTTTCCAAGATTCCATCAGGTCGATGGTCAAAAATCTATTTCATTTATTTTGCGGTCAATTTCATTCACAGAAATTCACGGCCATCTCCGTGCATTTCACTTCACGGTCATTTTCGTGTATTTCGCGGTCCAATCGCTTCACTTCATCCCCATTTCCATGCATATCACGGTCATTCCCGCATATTCCGTGTTGATTCACGGTCATTTCGACGCATTTCGCGGTCCCGCGTCATCACTTCACGGTTACTTCCGTGCATTTCGCGGTCTAATCGCTTCACTTCACTACCATTTCCATGCATATCACGGTCATTCCCGCATATTCTGTGTTGATTCAAGGTCATTTCGACGCATTTTGCGGTCCCGCGTCTTCACTTCACGGTTATTTTCGTGCATTTCGCGGTCCAATTGTTTCTCTTCACACCCATTTTCATGCATATCACGGTCATTCCCACATATTCTGTGTTGATTCACAGTCATTTCGACGCATTTCGAGGTCCCGCATCTTCACTTCACCGTCACTTCCGTGCATTTCGCGGTCTAATCGCTTCACTTCACCCCCATTTTCATGCATATCATGGTTATTTCGACGCATTTCGTGATCCCGCGTCTTCACTTCACGGTTATTTTCATGTATTTCGCGGTCCAATCGCTTCACTTCACCCCCATTTCCATGCATATCACAGTTATTCCTGCATATTCTATATTAATTCACGGTCATTTCGACGCATTTTACGGTCTCACGTCTTCACTTCACGGTCACTTCCGTGCATTTCGTAGTCCAATCGCTTCACTTCACCCCCATTTTCATGCATAACACGGTCATTCCTGCATATTTCGTGTTGATTCACGGTCATTTCGACGCATTTCGCAGTCCCACGTCTTCACTTCACGGTCACTTCCGCGCATTTCGGGGTCCAATCGCTTCACTTCACCCCCATTTTCATGCATATCACGGTCATTCTCACATATTTTGTGTTGATTCACGGTTATTTCGACACATTTCGCGGTCCCGCATCTTCACTTCACGATCACTTTCGCGCATTTCACGGTCCAATCACTTCACTTCACCCACATTTTCATGCATATCACAGTCATTCCAGCATATTCCGTGTTGATTCAAGGTCATTTTGACGCATTTCGCAGTCCCGCGTCTTCACTTCACGGTCATTTTCGTGCATTTCACGGTTCAATCACTTCACCCACATTTCTATGCATATCACGGTCATTTTCGCATATTCCGTGTTGATTCACGGTCATTTCGACGCATTTCGCGGTCCCGCGTCTTCACTTCACGGTCATTTTCATGCATTTCGCGATCCAATCGCTTCACGTCACCCCCATTTTCATGCATATCACGGTCATTCTCGCATATTCTGTGTTGATTCACGGTCATTTCGATGCATTTTGCAATCCTGCGTCTTCACTTCACGGTCACTTCCGTGCATTTCGCGGTCCAATCGCTTCACTTCACCCCATTTCCATATATATCACGGTCATTCCCGCATATTCCGTATTGATTCACGGTCATTTCGACACATTTCGCGGTCCCTCGTCTTCACTTCACGCTCATTTTCGTGCATTTCACGGTCCAATCGCTTCACTTTACCCCCATTTCCATGCATATCACGGTCATTCCCGCATATTCCGTGTTGATTCACGGTCATTTCGACGTATTTTGCGGTCCCATGTCTTCACTTCACGGTCATTTTCGTACATTTTGTGGTCCAATCACTTCACTTCACCCCCATTTCTATGCATATCACTGTCATTCCCACATATTCCGTGTTGATTCACGGTCATTTCGACGCTTTTCGAGGTCCCGCGTCTTTACTTCACTGTCATTTTCGTGCATTTCGCGGTCCAATCGCTTCACTTCACCCCCATTTTCATGCATATCACGGTCATTCCCACATATTCTGTGTTGATTCACAGTCATTTCGAAGCATTTCGCGGTCCCGCGTCTTTACTTCATGGTCAATTCCGTGCATTTCGGGGTCCAATCGCTTCACTTCACCCCATTTCCATGCATATCACGGTCATTCCCGCATATTCCATGTTGATTCACTATCATTTCGACGCATTTCGCGGTCCCGCGTCTTCACTTTACGGTCATTTTTATGCATTTCCCAGTCCAATCGCTTCACTTCACTCTCATTTCCATGCATATCACGGTCATTCCCGCATATTCTGTGTTGATTCACGGTCATTTCGACGCTTTTTGCGGTTCCACGTCTTCACTTCACGATCATTTTCGTGCATTTCGTGATCCAATCGCTTCACTTCACCCCCGTTTCCATGCATATCACGGTCATTCCCATATATTCCGTGTTAATTCACAGTCATTTCGATACATTTTGCGGTCCTACGTCTTTACTTCACAGTCACTTCCACGCATTTCGCGGTCCAATTGCTTCACTTCACCCACATTTTTATGCATATCACAGTCATTCCCGCATATTCCGTGTTGATTCACGGTCATTTCGACGCATTTTGCGGTCCCGCGTCTTCACTTCACGATCACTTCTGTGCATTTCGCAATCTAATCGCTTCACTTCACCCCCATTTCCATGCATAACACGGTCATTCCCGCATATTTCGTATTGATTCACGGTCATTTCGACGCACTTCGCGGTCCCACGTCTTCACTTCACGGTCATTTTTATGTATTTCGCGGTCCAATCGCTTCACTTCACCCCCATTTCCATGTATATCACGGTCATTCCCGCATATTCCGTATTGATTCACGATTATTTCTACGCATTTCGCAGTCCCGCGTCTTCACTTCACGGTCATTTTCGTGTATTTCGCAGTTCAATCGCTTCACTTCACCCCCATTTTCATGCATATCATGGTCATTCCCGCATATTCCATGTTGATTCACAGTCATTTCGACGCTTTTCGCGATCCTGCGTCTTTACTTCATGGTCATTTTCGTGCATTTCGCGATCCAATCGCTTCACTTCACCCCCATTTCCATGCATATTATGGTCATTCCCACATATTCCGTGTTGATTCACGGTCATTTCGACGCATTTCGCGATCCCGCGTCTTCACTTCACGGTCACTTCTGCGCATTTCGCTGTCCAATCCCTTTACTTCGCCCACATTTTCATGCATATCACAGTCATTCCCGCATATTCCGTGTTGATTCACGGTCATTTCGATGCATTTCGCGGTCCCGCGTCTTCACTTTACGGTCATTTTCGTGCATTTCAGAGTCCAATTGCTTCACTTCACCCCCATTTCCATACATATCATGGTCATTTCGCGGTCCCGCGTCTTCACTTCACGGTCACTTCCACGCATTTCGTTGTCCAATCGCTTCACTTCACCCACATTTCCATGCATATCACAGTCATTCCCATATATTCCGTGTTAATTCACAGTCATTTTGATGCATTTCGCGGTCCCGCGTCTTCACTTCACGATCATTTTTGTGCATTTCGCTGTCTAATTGCTTCACTTCACTCCCATTTCCATGCGTATCATGGTCATTCCCGCATATTCCGTATTGATTCACGATCATTTCGATGCATTTCACGGTCCCGCATCATCACTTCACGGTCACTTTCGTGCATTTCGCGGTCCGATCGCTAGTGGGGAAGCGAGGATCGTCGGTGGTAGTGCAGGAGTCTCCGATGGTAGTGCGGGAGTCTCGGTAGTGGTGTGGGAGTCTCAGGTGGTGGTGCGGGAGTCGATCGGGTCACTCTCCTGGGCATCGTGTCCTACAGGAAAGAGCGAAGGTGCCTATCAACTTTGAAAAACTCTCGAAGGCACGCACGTTAAGGGTCGGTAACAGCATACCACTAAGCTATTCGGACTTAGGACACAATCATCCTGAACTCATAGCAGACATGTAATGTTGTTCTTAGTTATTCCTGAGTTATGCTCTGATACCAACTTCTGTCACACCCCAAACTCGAAAACCGGGCTCACAAAATTTTCGATCACCGAATCCGACGCTGACAGCCTCCGTAGAACCCCATTCTCGACTCCCAACGCCCATTCTCCAGGTTCCGATCCTGGGATGCTCCAAGGAGGATTTTCAACATCAGTTTGATTCATAATAAGCATAACCCACAAACAACAACCAAAAACAATCACCACCGACATGATTTTCCATGCACATATATATATATATATATAGGAAAAGGTATAATGTACTGGAGCTAACGATAAGCTCCCGTGAGGTCGAGCTGTGTGGGCCCCACCATGATGTGTTTCGACCATCAACATCGTGGATTTGATGGGTACCCTTTAAATTATGGGACATCCCAAAAATCAGCCGTATATGGAACTCAGGTGGGCCATACCATCTAAAATTATGTGAAGACATCGTTAAAACATATAAAAGCACTTGGTGGGGCCCACCTGAGTTTTGCATGCACCTGAAACTTGGTCTGAACCCTCATTCAAGTGGGACACACTTAATGGATGGGTTGGATTTGCAAATACATCTCGGTGGGCCCTCAAAAATGGTTATGAATGTTTTAATGGTGCATAGCCCCTCCCCACTTCTATATGTGGTGTGGCCCACACAAGTCACGGATTGACTTGATTTTTTAGACTTAGGCTCACGATGGAATGATGCATTTGACTGATGGGGTAGATGTTTGAAACGCATCACGGTGGGGCCCACATAGCTCGACCTCATGGGGTGTTAAAATCAGCTGCAACGCATTGTACCTTTTCCATTGTTTCTTTGGTGTGGGCCACTTGAGTATTGGATCTGCCTCATTTTTTCGCTCACGCATGGTAAATCTGATGGACGAAACACATATATTATATACATTACATTGGGATCCAAATAGAAGCTCTTTTAAACCGTTGCCAAGGCAGAAATTCTTATGGATTTTCAAGAAGGATGAAAGGATAATAATTACCTATTTACATTTACAGAGTATTTTAACCGCTTTGAAAAATCAAACCGGCCCACGGGCACCTCCCCAAAAGGAGCACAATTGATTACTTTCGTTGGGGCGACCATTAAAGCTATGTCAGAATTGTCAGTATATCAAATAGTGATAGAGTACGATCATTCATGCACATACATCCCGTGATTGTTAATATACAGTGCAAGTATCTCAATCCTATTTGTTAAATTACTTGTTACTTTTATGGGAACGATGTCACTAGTTGTTTCATTGATAGCTATAAAAATAAAATTTAAAAACTACCTCGTTTCAACACAGAGGTATTGGCATCGATCCCCAGTCGAGGTGGCTACCAATGAAGTTGGAACTGGCAGTGGGGTGTACTAACCAGCTAACTAAAAAAATTTTAAAAATAAAATTTTAAAAATAAATATTAATAATAAAAGATCAAGAAATAGATATTCACTAATCCAAGACTATGATTATATCATCTATGTGAATTTGGGGATATGAGATGATCGAGGTCGTATCGGTCACATGCGGTGGTGCAGTCACATGTGCATGTGCATGGAAGATCATAGTCCACTTGAGTATCAACTTTTCTCTTGAATTATTGTGCGGTCCAGCTTTTTCGTTTTTGAGAAATTTTGGATCCAGCTGTTTTTATGAAATAAGATAAACCTTCTTTTATAACTTAACTTTCACGTGCGGCAGCGGTTTTTATGAAATAAGACAAACCTTCTTCTGTAGCTTAGGCCTTCGCGTGCGGAGACAGAATTTTTAGACGAAAATACCCCTTTCCGGATTGGGTACTCTCCTGCCATCGCGCAATGGTGGATATTCGGTGGTCTGTGAGCCCCACCATGATGTATGCTTTTCATCCATGCCGTCCATATATTTTTCCACGTCATTTTATGGTATGAGACAAAAAACGAGGTATACGAAAATCTCAAGTGTACCCCATTATAGGAAACAGTGTTGAATGAGCATCGATCATTAAAAACTTTTTGGGGGCCCACTGTGATGTTTGTGAGAAATCCTCCCCATCTAAGTTCATTCATAGGGTTACAAAGACCTGAATGAAGAAGAAAAACAAATTTCGTAATGATCCAGAACTTCTGTAACCCCTGAAAGGGTTTCAATGGTAGACGTTCAATTCCTCACTGTATTTTACAGTATAGTCCACTTATAGTTAGATCTATCTCTTTTTTTTGGATAATGCTCCGAAATGATCTCTAAATATGGATGAACGTTGTGGATATAATAAATACATAGTTGTGGGGCATGTAACTTTGATCTCTTTTGAGCCGTTCGTACAACTCTTGGTTGGATGAGCGTAAGAGCTCGTCTTCGAAAGGGAGGGGTATTTTCGTCCTCAAATTCGCTGTCCGTACGCACAGGTATAAGCGGCAGGAGAAGGTTTGTCTCTTCTGTAAAAACAGCTGGCTAAAAGGTGGGGTCCACCGTCCTAAATTTCTATTCCGTTTTTGGGAGTGTATGACAGCTGTAAGGAAAGAGACAGGCTTTTGAATTATTGGTGCGGTCCCGTCCTCTCTTTTATCTCTTTAGAGCGCGTTTGGATTCACCTTTGTGACGGTGGAGCATTGCATTAGGGACCATGATGGGACGTGTCCCCTGTTTGTTTTGAAACGCCCCGGAGACGGATTCCACGTGCGTGAATACGGCGTGGAACCCGTTTATGTAATCGAGTGTACATTAACTGCTGACCCATCTAAACTCGGCCTACTAGTTTTGTAGTTTGTTATACATAGCAGATTTGGTGAGACCGTGATTGTAGGGCCCACCTTGGTTTATTTATTGTATATCCATACCATCCATTAGTTTTTTAAGATCATTTTAGCACATGAGCCAAAAAATCAAGTCAGATATAAATATCAGGTGGACCACACCATAAGAAACAGTGGGCATTAAATGCCTACCATTAAAAAAAATTCTTGTGGGCCACAAAAGTTTTGGATAAAGCTGATATTTGTTTTTTCCCTTCATCCAGGTATTTTTAACTTCATCAACAGCTTGGATGCAAAATAAACATTATGGTGGGCCGTAGGAAGTTTTAATGGTTAGCATTCAACCACCACTGTTTCCCGTGGTGTGGTCCACTTGAGACTTGAATGTACTTAATGCCCTATTATTAGCTGAAAAAATGGATGGATGGAATGGATATACAATACATATATCAAGGTGGGCCCACCGCCACGGCCTTGTCGAAGTGGGTATTTCCTCTATCTATGCCGTGTGTACCATGACTGAGTGCATGTGTAACTCTCGCAGTCCGCCCACGTAGCTTTAAGTATACGCTGACGGAGTATTACATCCAGGCACATGCACTCGTCGATTGTCCACTCATCATGTTCATCACTCAAACTAAACCATCCAAATCGTTGTAAACCATGTAAATACTGTATCAATCATAACTGATGATCAATGGACATCTGTGCGTTGAATTCTCACCGCTGACTCATTCTCAACAACCGTCCATTAGATATCCAACAGTAGACCAATTGAAAGATCGTCTCAATTCATCTTCTAGGTTATGATTCATCTAAAGTGGGCCCCATGGTTTGGACAGTTTAACTTGAGTTACAAGAAATCCATATCGTTAAACAGGTTAATTGAAGAGGGGACACTGGTAGAACAATCATCATTCATGTCCCAGAACGTAATAGAGTGCAGTGATTAATCACAACAACAAGACTGAGCGGGGCTCAAATAATATACACATTCGCATGTACAAATATGTTTCACAGTACATAGACTACCATATTTATATGTTTATACAACGTGTGTCCCTTATACGTCATTTCCAAACATTGATCTGTACTACAAATTGTATACATGGAATGACAATACATCCTATCTAAACATTGGTTAGTAGCACATTTCCGTTGAATGCATTATGAATATCGCCCAATATATACATAAACAGTACTGAAATACAATGCAATACAGCTAAAACATGAATCCAAATACGTCCTCAGTGGGAGTAGATGGCAGTGGCAGTAATAAGGAAAATGGCCCGCGCAATAATTGAAGAGAAAATTTGGGATGCCATTCTTGCAAAAGCCTCCAGTAGGAACTTCCTGGCACGGGAAGCTATGCGGAGCCCACCATGATGTTCACGTGAAACCCATCATATTCAATCACGTGAAATGGATGGAAGAGGTGAATTTCGAAAAACAATATGGTGGGCCCCACCTAGCTCGCCACCAAAGGAACTTGAAAACTCAGACTCGGTATTCATTAAGGCCGGGTCCACTTGAAGGCCTGACCCAACTCATCTCAATATTCAATCATTATAAATTATTTCATTTATAATTATAGAGAATTTTTAAAATAGTTAGATTTAATCAAAGTAGTGTAAAATAAGAGATTTAATAACAAACAATCATATAGCCTAGTGGCAGAGTGCGTCATGTTTGATGGGAGCAGTTTGACTGGTGAACCCTACACCAGCCAGCTAGGTGGTGGAAAAGCTCCGTGTACCCCACCATGATCTATGTGTTTTATCCTCCCCCTTTGTCTATTTTGCCAAATAGGCATATCCAAAGCTCAAGTCAACCACACCACAATAACATATTGAACTCTTACCATTGAAAACTTTTTGGGTTCCACCACAATGTTTATTTGCCGTCTAACATGTTCATAAAGTCACATTACCTGAACGAAGGAAAACACAAACATTATTACCTCAATCCAATGCTTCTGTAACTTACTAGAAGTTTTGAATAATAAGCATTCAATCCCCACTGTTTCATATGGTGTGGTCCACTTGAGCTTTTGATCTGAATCATTTTTTTTTTCTAATAACATAAAATGATCCATAAAAATAGATGGAGGACATGGATGAAACACATACATCATGGTGGGATCCACAGAGCACCGACGATGGGTGGCAAGGGAGTAGCCAGTCCGTTTCCACTTTCCACTACAGCTGTACTGGCGCGCCAGGTGCTCCTCGAGCTCCGAGTTGTACATATGGTTCAAAGGAGATCAAAGTTATATGGGCCCCACAGTGATGTATTTATTATATCTACACCGTTGATATATTGTTTTAGATCATTTAGAGCATTATTCCAAAAATGAATAATATCCAAAGATCATCTTAACCACCCCACAAATAGCAGCAAAGAATGATTTTCACTATTAAACCATTAGTGTGGTCCACTTGATAATTAGATCTGTCTTATTTTTCATCTTAAGCCTTAAGAAGAGCTTGCCAAATGGATGAACGGTTTGGATATAACACCTACCCCATGATCAGATCCACATAAGTGGCTAACGTAAATATACCATTTGAATTCAAGACGTGATTGCATGAAAAGCAAGTAATTAGTTTCGTGCACCGGAAGTAACTTTAAAAGTAAAATAAAATCGTGTACATGTAGACTGAAAATTCTCTCAGAGCCATGTGGGGCCCACCTTGATGTATATATTTCATCTAAGCCGTTTATCCATTTTGAAATATTACTTTAAACATTGAGCATAAAAAAGAGGTATATTAAAGGTTAACTTAGACCACACCATATGAAATAATTTGATTAAATTTATACTGTTTGAATCGCATCCAATCCGATCCGACTCGATTTTTTAGACTGAGTCAGACTCGGTTCGGGTAAGGGTAAACGGGCATCGGATCTGTCCGGATCTAGTGGCCCGGATCCGGTCTCTGATCGGATCTAATTCAGATCTAACTAGTGACATTTTGGATCTGATCGGGTTATAGCTAATCCGATCCGATTCGGACCGTTGCCCACCTCTAGTCGTAATTGCATCCACCTCTTCTTAGGACAACATATACTCAACACTCTTTTCCATACGTGATTGGTTTTCAAGAAATTCAGATATAATTTTACTTTTGGTTTTACATAAAAGTTCAGTGTATGGAGATTATAAGATTTTTTAAGGAATCTTCTTCCTACCCTGTACTTTGACACGCTTCACCAAAAAGTTTTGACTTGCAACAAGTCTTTTTTATCTTCGTATTCACATGAAGGAGTAGAAACTTGCATGTCCTTGATTATCTCACATGATATAGCTTCCCAATCGTGATTTCTCTTTAACTCTTTCACTTCATCAGACAACCGTTTTATGACTATTTCTTTATCAACTCTCTTATCTCTTAATTCTTTGTTTTCCATCAGTAATTCTCTGTATTCACTATTATCTTCATTTTTCTTATTTTATATAGCTTTAAAAAAAAGCATAAATAATATCTTATTTAGATTAGAGCATAACTAATTATTATAAATAAAAAATACACACATATGAAAAAAAGTTTATTGTGATTACATGTATATTTAATCTCTCTATAATGTTCAAAAATTTATGTTCAAATTGTCAGCACATTTCTTTGATTATACTCTTGTATAAAAATTACAAGAATCAATGAAATGGAATTAGTATTCTAGTGCATCGTGATCTATAAAACATACACAAACTAAAAATAATTGTTGTATGCAAAATAATTACATTTTTCTCTTTATTTTGTAAAAATATAAGTTCCAAACGACGACACATTTCTTAAGTGATATTTGATGCCTATATGCAAATTACAACAAAGATAATAAGGAATTAGTATTTCAAGATAACATGATTAAAAAAATATACATATATAAAATAATTATTAAGTGAGGAACAGTTATAATTTTCTCTAACTTGTTGAGCAATTTAGGTTCTAAATGTCAGCATATTTCTTGCATATCAAGTACAAAAAAGAAACACGAATCACTTATAGAAGGAAGTAATAGATTTCTTTCTTCATATGTAGGCTTTATTTCTTCAATAACCTGATAAATATAAATATATAAATGTATATACTTTCTTCGAACAAATTAATTATTAATTTTAAAATCTTAATAGAGTTAAATAATTGATTATCTGAGTGTAGATGAGATTATCTATATTCTTCATATGTGTGTCAGCTTGTTGGTAACTAACTACCTTCTATCCATCTCAATAACCGTAATACATTGTTTTTGTTGTTAACATTGGCTGATGAATGATGTGCTCTTGTAACCATGGTTATGCATAAAATAAATTCATATGAGAAAGACATGAGAACGATAAGAAATAAATTGATATAAATTGTTGTTTACTTTTAGTATCATGACACATCTGTTCATATAGTTCTTCTTCTCCTTTATACATTTAAAAATACTTCTAACCAAAAACTTATGAACGGCAATCACTCAATCATAATTATGTAACTTTTCAGGTTATTCACATAGTACAATAAGAATTTAGATATGACATAATTTAAAGTTGGAAATAAAATTGTATTAAATATATACAAAATAAAAAGTTTACTAAAGTCATCTAAACAATCATCTAAAGTTTATTCCATCAACCTCTTAATATTCTCCTCAATCAAATTTCTTAATATAAAAGCACTTGGAAAATATTTATTTTTTAGATTTTCATCGCAATATCATCTAATTTCTTCTTCATATTTATAGGCTCTTCATTCATTCTTAACCCAAATATCAAAGCAATGTCTTGGGGTTTAATAAATAGTATATTTCCTCCAATGATGAAACTTTTGCTTTCATTATCCCATATACATAAAATAATATTTAAAAATATGTGTTGAACTGCTGACTTTGGAAAAAACAAAAATTCCTTAAAAGGAGTGGTTGATATTACTTTTTAATATTCATCTTTTAAATTAATTTGAATGATAAAATCAAAGAATTTTGATGGAGTACATCTGGTGCTGTAATCATAATTTTGTGATTGAAATGACTCATCCTGTAATCATGTAAAATAATAACGATTAAAGCCATACATAACTTTTATATCTCATTTTAAAATTTGATAAAAAAAATTTCAAATACATAAGGAGAAATAACTGACCATATTAAGCACAATATGCCTTGAAGAACTTGTCAAATTAAAAGGATAGACCCTTGCTTAAGGACAAATTTACAATGATAAATAAATAAAGTAATAATATAAGATATAAAAATCTTTGATATATAATAAAATTTATAGGAAGTTTCCTACTATTATCGAAGATAAGGATCACTATTGAAAACTTTACATTTATAGTAAGTTTTCTATTATTATCGAGAATAAGGATCACCATTGAAAACTTCTTTGGTGTGATAGAAGTTTTTTATCAAGCTTATATATGTGTTTTCCCATTCACTAAAATTATCTCCAAGGAATGATGGACATTGTGGATGCACCATTGAGTTGAGTCGAGCTAAGCATGTGCCTTGCTCATCAACATCATAATTCATATCCCTGTCACAGCTTTTGCTCTCCTGATCACTTGCGTTGAGCTGAGCTAAGCATTTGCCTTACTCATCTTTGCTATATGCAGCTTGCCTGGGAGAAAAACCTAGGCTTGCAACTAGGTCCTAGGTACAAATCTCCACGACATATGAGGGGTGCAAGCAAAGAAAATATGGGAGTTATGGAAAGTACCTCTCCTTCCATTTTTTTGTTCTTTGGAATTTTCACGTGCTCGTAAAACCTTTTTCTTGATTTCTTTCTTCCATTAGTGTTGTAAGATCATGGCATTAGATGGTTTAATGGATGTTTTGATAACACTAATGAATAAAGGGTATGTAACTTGACTGATTAGCTTAACATTACATTTACTTTTCTATGGTAGTCAAATGGTTATGAGTCTGATACATTTTAATAGCCTTGCACTCACACTTTGAACATTTGAATGATTTTGAACTTTGATTGGATTCTTTTAATGGTTATGTGGAATTCAAGTGGTTTTCCTATCCATCATAAAGTTTAATGACATCTTATCCATCCATCTGCGGTCTCTCATGTTTTCCTTAGATCCCAAAAATCAGGCTAATCCAAAACTAATGTCAACTACATCATGTATAATCATGCCTAAAACCACTAAAATTACATGATATGGCCTACTTGAGTTTTGACATAGCTGGATTTTTGGGTGTCCATTCATCATGGTGGAGTGCATATTTTGAATGGATTGGATGGCTTACACAAAGCATGTTGAGCGCAAAACAATATAGAAAGTTTTAATTGTGGGCATCCTCATCCCACCTGTGACTTGGATTGGCCTGAGTTTTGGCACATTGGGTGAAGATTCAACGACATACCTCATAAATGTATTGGATGTGGTCCATGCATCACTTGGGTCCCACTCACCGCATTGTAGAATAAGCTTATTCTATAAATGTCATAGAGGAAGCGACCTCTTCCTCATATTAATACTAAGGAACAACCATCCAATTGCAGTTATATTCCTTCCAAGTCCAACTTCAAAGAAATGTAATTGCAATTTCAAGGCGAATCCCTCAATATCAACGTTGAGGAAGGTAATAACAATATGGTCGCTTTCAGTTTCATAAACTATTATTGTAATCCAAGAGAGTAGTGCATCCAAACATGCCCGTCAATATTAGGAAGCAACCCTCAAACTAAGAGTTACAATTCCGAAACTTAGCTTGGGCATTCAATCCCCACTTGAAAGAGATGTAATTGCAATTTGGAGTCCAATCCGTTGGCCGAAATGCTCAAGTTCAATGATGGCATTTCAACTTGATTACTTCCACTTAAGAGTAATTATTGTAATTCAAACCGATAGTGCAACCAAATGCACATTTTGTTTACACATGAATTTAGGGGTATATGGTTGTTGAACCTTGAATTGGCCAATAGGGAAGTTTCAGTTGTTTGTCCTACAGATGACAGGGGACTTAATGGAATTGGATGGATTATAAAATCCTTTATCTAAGGTTTCGTAAAGGGGATTTCGGTTCTGATGAATGGGGTCCATGGGCCAGTGATCTAGACCATTGGTCAATTGGCCCTGTGATGGATGGACTATGCCCTGCAAATCTCCTGGATAGGACAATCCTAACCTTATGGTTAATGGTCTACTACTGGACTTTTAGGAAGAGTAATATACCAGAGGTTCACATTCAATAGAGAAAGGGCCAAGATTTGTTGGGGGCCTTACACAAAACCTTAGGATCTAGCCCTCTAGAACAAACCAAAATTATGAATAATAAAGCAATGAAATAAATCAAAGCATCAATCACACAACACACAAGAGATTTTTACGTGGAAAACCCTCAAAGAGGTAAAAACCACGGGACCTCGTCCAGATCAACAATCCACTATGAAGTAAAACGTTACAATCTTCTTCACTCACGCAGGAGTGGATAAACAATAAGAGAAATAGAGAAAACGGAGAGATCTAACCGATTATGAGGACATAGAAGTACTGAGATATAAATTACAAAGTAGAAAAACCTCCACGAGCAGAACCTCCCTTCTATAAGCTTCATTTCTCTCTTTCTCCCTCTCTCTCTCACTTTTGATAGCCCTTGTCACGCCCCAGACTCAGTAACCGGACTCACAAGGATTCCGATGATCGGTTCTGAATGCAACAGCCTCCATAGTACCCCATTCTCGGCTCCTGAGGCAGGTTCCGATCCTGGGATCCTACAAGGAGGATTTTCATAACAGTATAATCATTCTAATACGAGCATACCCAAGATCACAGCAAGAACATCTGAGAATAACAAACGCACACATCGCAAAATCCACTATAAATTTGAACTTTTACAATCATCCATAAGGTCCAAAGGACATACATGAGATAAAAGGAAAAGAGAGAAAGGTCAGCAACACTGGAGTCCTCAAATGCTCAACTCTACTCCATGCTCTACTGTTGTGTCGCCTGCCTATAGTATCCTGCACGCATCAATCGTGCATAAGCTTATAGAAGCTTAGAGGGTGGTGTAGGTATGTGATAATGGTGCACAGAAGAGTAGTAGGAAATACAAGGAGAGAAGCATGGTCAATGAGGATATCACTAGCCTTACCCAGGCTTATCATGAATAAGATGCAATGAGTACTGGGTGCCATGCCAAGGCAATGCATGAAGGGGCTTGTACAGCTAATGCTAATGCAATGCAAGTAATGTCAGTGCTCATATCCAAACCACAAGTCATGTACATTTTCGATCATAAGGAAATCACCGGGGTCCATTACACTGTTGAATGACTGCCGCTCTACAGACCCCGCACAGTCAAACGAGCGTAAGAGACCTCACTACCCGCCTGCGGACAGCCAATCACCAACAAGGCCTGAAGATAGCGAACCCATTTACGAGCTGGTCAGACTCAGCCTAGCAATGCCTCCTCACATCAGGCAGGTAAGGCCACACCCCTATCCAACCGACTACACGACAGTGGGAGACGCGGCCTAATAGTATAAGGCCCTCGTGCGCTCATATATTCCACCCGGTCACGGCGTTGGAGTAGATCCTTGGTACCATGGAAGTTTTGGGAATTTCACCCATGGGCATCCTATGCACCCGGTATGCTCAACTAATATTTCTAGTATCCACACATATAGCCATCCATGAATACCTCTGTGGAGGCAAGGCCCTGATGAAGTAAAGGCAGATATCCATAAGCTATGCAATGCCAGATGCATGAATCACACAATCACCCATGCATCAATCTCAAGCATCCATCTCTCGGGGAGATACCAACATGTCCTACACAATGACACAACCATGGCCAATCATACCTCAACCAAGCATGCATATAATGCGTATGGGAGTGGGCCATGAAGATGAATAGGGGTGCCAATGAGATGAAGATGAACTCTCTACCTAACCATGAAGGGTCTAGGTACTTAACCAATTCCTCATAAGGAATACAACCTCTAGTGGGGGCCCATATACCTGGGGTAGCCCATGAGACTAAGGAGAACAATGATATGGGCCTAAATAGATGAAACGAGCCTAGCAAGGGTCTATGGTGGGCCTTTAACCACCTATAGAATCCCATGGGCCTACCTTAGGGCCACCAATGTGGACATCCAACCACAATTGGTCCCTAAGAGGTAGCCCATCTCTAATTGATTACGGATCAAGGCCCAAGGCCTACACAACATTACAAATAAGGAATGGACAGCCATTACATACCACATACATTCATGTTGGGCTTCAGAAAGGCGGCCCAAGGCCTATCCAAAACATGGGTCCATGGGGAACACACATAGCCCAACCCATATATACCACTATGGGCCCACAAGGGAAAGGTTAGGGCCCAACATAAAGGCTACTAATCCCATATATTGTTGTGGCCTAGTGGGCAGCCCATTGCTCAAATCACATAGGCAAATGTCATGTTCTTAGTTAAGTAAGTTGGGCCTACAACCCGGCCCAAGTATAAAGTTGATTTGGTGGGCAATCAAGGGCCCATATACTTGTGTAATCTGTCCCACTAATCCAACACAATAGTATGGTAAAAATGGCCCAAGAGTTCAATGGGCCTATCTAGAAAGTTCCAGCCCAATTGGGCTCAAAGAGTTCAACAACTAGCCACATTCATGGACCCAATTAAATTCAACTGTGGTAGGCCTCAAAAGTGCATTTATTAAGCCCAACATTTAAGGAACTAAATGTATAAATTATTACCTCTAAGATTCTTCACAATGTGTTGGGCCACACTCCTCAAAATTTCAACCCAAAGGCAAAACATAATTATAACATGTTGTTGTCCTAAATTTGGGCACTCCATTGGAGTGGGCCCAGGGCCTCTAAAACTCTGAAAATTGAGGGCCAAGGTCCCTCATCATGCATACAATGAGAGAAAACCCAAAAAGGTGGCCCACCATCAGAGAAAACATTTTTGAATTATAATTTTTAGCAAGGCATATTGCTGGACTGCACAGCAGAAAATTCTGGCAAGCCAACCATCTTGGCCCATTCTTTTGGATGCCCAAATGGGGTCAATTGGAGTTAAAATTTTTCAGAGTGATACTTCAATAGGTGGGACACATCCCTACAAAATTTCATAATTTTTAGATATTCCTAAGTATTTTAATTAATTTGAACAAAATAGTCTGTCCAGAAAATCGGACAGACCTGGACGTCCCAATGTGGTGGGCCAGTCTGGCCCTCGCCATGGTTTGCACAGGGGTCCATTGGCTCTGAAACTTGGTAGTTAGGTCACACCATAGGTGGAAAACAACTTCGTAAATTTTTAAGATTTTTGAATATTTAAAAATATTTTAATTTATTTAAAGAAATCAATCTATCCTGAAAATCGGACTGATCTGGACACCATATTGTAATGGGCCGGTCCAGCCACCACCATGGTGTGTACAGGTGTCCACTGGCCCCAAAATTTTGTAGGTTGGTCCTACCATGAGTGGACCACTTCCCTATAAATTTTTATAATTTTTAGACACCCAAAAGTATTTTAATAAATTTTAGAATTCCAACCTGTCCAGGGTAGAATGTTGCTGGAACAGTGCAGAATAATCCAGACTGTCCACCTCATTTGGACCACACCTTTGGGACCCCAATGAAGGTCAGATGGGGCTGAAATTTGGTATGGTTGTAGATGGGTCATAAGGCTACAAGAATCACATATTATTTTGTTTCATTATTCCCACCAAAGACCCATAAATCAGGCCCCAAAGTGGCCCAAAAATTTGTCCAGGCAAATTTGGACAGCAACATGTAATAGAAATGATTAAAATATAAACATGGTTTTCCATGGGGTTTAACCCCAGGAATTTGTGTGGTGGACCACCCCAGTAGGCCCCACAAATGTCCAGACCCTTCCCATCATCAAATACCCCTTGCATGTGTCCATCTAGGTGGATTTTGGGGCCACATGTCTAAGGATGGACCGCTATGGGCGTCCAAGCTCCATGGTTGGTCTGGATTTTTGTTGGCCTACAAGGTGGGCCACACATCAAGATCAGAATTTTATCATAAAAAAAATAATAATAATAAAGAATCGGCCACAAGAGGAGGGGCTCCGCCACATTGAGGCCCTCCCCTTCATCAATCACACCATACATTCATTCTATTCATATGTTACAACATATATCCACCACATGCATGTTCTAGATTCAAGATCAATGGCTGGGATACCATCCCAACTATGATTCTAGGGTCTAGATGACCCATCATACTATAAAATCCAAGTAATCCTCCATGATGGGGGCCTATAGAGGAAAAACCCCATGTATGGACATGCATGCATCAAAAAGGCCATTTGGCCACAACTAAGGGATGATGTAGGATCTCCACCATAGATTGGTGGGCCCTACACTTCCCACACAAAAAAAAGAGATCTAAGAACATAAAATAGAAATCCTAAGTCCTAGGAGTACACCCACCTTAGATTGCTCCACACTTGGACCTCCTAGCTCCTAGTGCACCAAGGGATCCATATCAATGGGTGAGATTGGATTTAGATGGTTAGATTTGGAAGATTAAAGGAGAAATGAGGCTGGAGAAGAGAGGGAGATGGGAGAGAAGTTGCTGGAGAAGAAGAGAGAGAGAAATGAGAGGGAAAGAGAGTGAAAATCTTTTTAAGGGAAGTAATAATAACCTATGGTGACAATAACAATGTTGCTAGGGTAGGTTAGTTATGGGTAGTGTTTAGGGTGGGTAGTGTTTATTCCATACAATAGTGTAGTGTGTGTGTGTGGTGTGCATGAGAAATTGTGCCATGGAGGTGGTCCACATGCTTTTCTACAAAAAGTGGGCCACATGATGAAATGCTCATAACTTTTGATCCATAGGTCGGATTGACATACAAGACGCGTCGTTGGAACCGCAACGACGATACGAACGAGATGACATAGGTCTTGGGTCCATCTGAGTCGGGCCTACATGACTAAACTCAAGGTGACCATAAACACAATTTGAAGGTCGCGGGTCGTCGAAATTCGACCGGTAGGATCGCGAGACCATGATGAACAAGATGCATACTCACACACATACATGCAAACATGGGAACTAGGGTCGGGTCTCACAATCCTCCCCACCAACAAAGAAATTTCGTCCTCGAAATTGACCAATCCAGGACAAAAGAAAAAATAAAACACCACCATCATATAATAATCATCTTACAAGGAAGGTAATACAAACAATCATATATCTATCAATCATCAAACAAATGGGGATAACGATCTCTAATCTCGGCCTCGCGTTCCCAAGACGCCTCAGTCTCCGAATGATGACCCCATTGCACCTTCACTAAGGGAATGACCTTGGTCCTGAGGACTTGCTCCTTCCGATCGAGAATACGAATAGGCTGCTCAATGTAGGAAGCATCCTCACGGACCTCAAGTGGCTGCCAATCAATTACGGGAATGGTGTCCAACCCACATTTCTGCAACATAGAAACATGAAATACATCGTGGATCGCAGACAACTCAGGAGGTAAGGCAAGCCTATAGGCCACAGCGCCTATGCGCTTGGTAATCTCAAAAGGTCCAATAAATCTTGGGGCGAGCTTGCCCTTCACACCAAAGCGTACCACACCCTTCATAGGCGAGACCTTGAGATATACTATGTCCCCGACTGCGAACTCGAGGGGTCGACGCCGACGATCAGCAAAGCTCTTCTGTCGGCTCTGAGCTGTGCGCATCCTTTGCCTGATAACATCAATAGCCTCTGACGTCTGCAACACAAGCTCGGAACCTAAGAGATGATGCTCTCCAACCTCGGTCCAACAACTAGGAGATCTGCACGGTCTACCATAAAGTGCCTCAAAAGGAGCCATGCCGATAGTCGCCTGATAACTATTGTTGTACGCGAACTCTGCGAGGCGCATATGCTCATCCCAACTACCTGCAAAGTCGATCACACAAGCTCTAAGCATATCCTCAAGGATCTGGTTGACCCTTTCGGTCTGCCCATCCGTCTGCGGATGATAAGCGGTGCTGAGGCGCAAAGTGACCCCCAACGCTTGCTAGAAACTCCTCCAAAACTGAGACGTAAATGCGGTCTCGGTGCAAACGACGATCGAGCGGGACGTCGTGCGGTCTCACTATCTCCTCAATGAATATCCTTGCCAACCATAGACCGGGAAGCACGCCTTGGAATGAAATGAGCCAACTTTGTTAAACGATCGACAATAACCCGGATGGTATCGTGACCGGCCGAGTCCTTGGCAACCTGCGCAATGAAGTCCATCGATACGTGCTCCCACTTCCACTCTGGAACGCTCAACGACTGCAAGGGACCAAGGGGTCTCTGATGATCGGCCTTGACACGCTGGCATATGTCACACTCGGCCACAAAACTTGCAATCTGACGCTTCATCCCCTGCCAGAAGTATTGCCTCCTCATATCATGATACATCTTCGTGGAGCCCGGGTGGATAGTAAGTCTCGATCGGTGTACCTCGGTCATCAGATCATGAAGCAACTCTGGCACATTCAGGACACACAATCTGCCTCTGAAGTGTAATCCACCATTGGAACTAATCACACGGTCCTGGGCACTCCACGGATGCGGCCTGCTGCTTTCTCGGTACTCTGAAGTGACTCGTCCGTCTGTGCGAGCTTCGATCACCCTAGCCACCAAAGAGGGTTGAATCGATAAGCTCGAAAACTGAACAATGGAAGACTGCAGACCGAACTCGAAGTCAAACTCTGAAACATCCTTGAGCATCTGCCACTGTCGAACCATCAAATGTACCACTAGGCCTCGTGGCTGACGGCTGAGTGCATCCGCCACCACGTTTGCCTTACCCGGGTGGTACTGAAGGTCAAAATCATAATCTTTCAGTAACTCCATCCATCGCCTCTGTCGCAGTTTCAACTCGGATTGTGAAAATAGATACTTCAAGCTCTTATGATCCGAGAAGAGCTCGAACCTGACCCCATATAGATAATGCCTCCACACCTTCGTAGCGAAGACAAGCTGCTGCTCCAAATCATGAGTGGGGTAGTTCGGCTCATGGACCTTAAGGCGGCGCAGGCATACACCATCGGCTTCCGTCTTTGCATCGGTCTGACACCCAAGCCAACTCTAGAGGCATCGGTGAAAACAACAAAACCCTCATTCCCATCCGGAAGAGTGAGAACAGGAGCGGACGTGAAGCGGTCCTTCAACTCCGCAAATGCCTTCTCACAAGCGTCACTCCAGACAAACTCGATGCCCTTTCGCGTCAACCGGGTCAGTGGTGCTGCAATACGGGAGAAACCCTTAATAAATCGTCGATAATATCCCGCTAGACCAAGGAAGCTGCGAATCTCGGACGCATTCATGGGCTGGCCCCACTGACGCACTGCATCAACCTTCGAGGGGTCCACAGCGACACCCTCCCTCATCACTACGTGACCGAGGAACTTCATCTCCTCCTGCCAAAACTCACACTTCTCCAGTTTCGCATACAGCTGGTGGGCACGGAGGGTCTCAAGCACAATCCGCAGGTGCTCAGCATGGTCCTCTCGGGTTCTCGAATATACAAGAATATCATTAATGAATACTACCACGAACTGATCAAGGAACGGCCAAAAAACCTCATTCATCAGCTGCATGAATACAGCGGGCACGTTGGTCAGTCCGAATGACATGACCAGAAACTCAAAGTGACCATAGCGTGTTCGAAAAGCCGTCTTCAGAATGTCCTCCTCTCGGACCCGAATCTGATGGTAACCGGAACGCAAGTCTATCTTGGAAAAATACTGTGCACCCTACAACTGATCAAACAGATCATCAATACGGGGGAGCGGGTATCGATTCTTGATGGTGACTCTGTTGAGCTCACGATAATCTACACAGAGTCGCAACGAACCATCCTTCTTCTTCACAAACAATACCGGGGCTCCCCAAGGCGAACTGCTAGGATGAATAAAACCTAACTTCCGGAGCTCATCTAACTGCTCCTGCAGTTCCCTTAACTCTAACGGTGCCATCCGGTAAGGGGCCTTTGAGATAGGTGCGGCACCGGGCACCAAATCAATCTGAAACTCCACCTGCCGATGAGGCGATAAACCCGGTATCTCCTGAAACACATCCAGGTACTCACAAACAACTGGCAGCTGCTCAATACTCTCTGCGATAGAATCCTCAACGACCGAAGCCAATAAACTAGATAGCAGCTCTCCTCTGGGCTCGGCGATGAACTGGAACACTGGCAAGCCTGGGATATGAAACGTGACTGTCCTTGCGGCACAGTCCAAGATGGCACGATACTCCGTAAGCCAGTCCATACCCAGAATCACATCAAATCCTATCATCGGCATCATGAATAGATCGGCAAGGAGGAACATCTCGCCCACTAACACCGGACAAGAAAGACAGCGACGGGTTAGCACAATAGACTTCCCCATGGGAGTGGAAACGGTCAAGGCCTCAGACACAGTCTCCGACAGAATACCGGTCGATCGGTAAAACTGCTCGGCCACAAAAGAATGGGAAGCGCCAGAATCAAACAAAACATGAGCAACATAAGCAGAAACAAGAAGAATACCCTCAACGACTCCACCGGTCGATGATCAGGGTCTGGCACTGGCGCTGCTGCCGAGAATAAAAACATCCCCTGTTGGTAGGGAAATGCAAGCCGGGAAGGCGAGGGTCTGGATCTGAGCCTGTGATTTGCTATACACTGCTGGACCCGGGATCGAACAACATATGGATATCTCCTCTGCGGGACCGAGTCACGACCCGTGTCCCAAAAACCCTTGAGTGTTAACCTTTAAAGGATGGTCAAATTCGAGTGTATTTTTTTTTCTAATTTTTTTTATCGATGCATGAGATGCGTAGAATGGACAAATCAAGATAAAGGAAAATTTTCAATTTCATCTAGCATATACAAGTGGTCGCTCATAATGACTTATACGGTGGCAATGTTTCTACACTATCAACTCAAGATTACATACATGAGAAATTTAAAACATATAAAACATGTAAATGAGAGCCGCAAGATCTCGCGGTCTTCTTGCACGATACGGTAGTGCATCCGTGGCATCTGATACACTCCTCATCAAGTTTGAACATGCATATCACTAAAGCCACCCGTACTCTGCCGCACGGTTGTATATTTGGATGGATGAGTGGCCAACTCAGGTGAATTCCTCAAGAACACCACCACATGGTTAGGTAAGCATCAAAACAATCAAAACAATACATGATGAGTCTTTTAAATGCATGGATGCATGAATGCAATCGGCGACCTGGGGATGCACATCCACGTGGGACTTGGGCTCGTCGCCCATGCAAATCACGACTCGGAAAACCATCCCGGTGAACTGGTCGATAGTCGGTGGTCGGGAGCTAGCGAAACGATACCATGAAGATTCCAGAAAGGCACGTCTTCGAATTCAGATTAGCCACCCATCATCGCCAACATGCTAGGATGCATGATTAACCAAACCGTTATTAGTCAGGTTCCAATCACCATTTAGGTAAGCTCAAGGTCACTACGGGAGCTCGAGCCCAACATAGACGACTGCGGGCATAGTGTCCCATACCAATCCATCCTCATCATGAGACTACTACCTTAGATGTTTAGTGAAACCCATCGCACTAATGGTCAATCATATTACCGTATATGGGCTTACCAAGCTCGCATGGTTGCCTGATATAAACATCGAACCCATGTATGAAAAATATCAAATAAAACCACGTGGGTGTAAGTATCAAAATATGCCACATAGGGCTAATATCAAATCATACGATAAAGACCATCCTCGAAAACCATTTGACAATGTCAACATTTCCTGGATGGTAGGCCCGTCAATGGTTAATTTAAATCATCATTTGATAACCACTAAGCGAAGGTTCATTCTGTCATGACCATTTAAGTTACATCCCAAGAATGGGTGTACACATATAGAGTGGGGGTTTCTGAGGTGTCTGCAAAGTTCCATAGCGATCCACAAATAATCCATGCATGAATAAATATCAGGATACACATTAAGCATGTAATATAACAATTTAATTCCAACAATTATCACATGTGCTCGAAATGGAGATATCAATTACAAGTTAAAATAAAAGCATAACTTAATAATGGGAAAATGGAAAGTTTCGAGGAAGAATCATCACCTTATACTTTGAATCGCCTTCTAATATCAACTTAAAATGCTGCATATGCCAGGTGTAATCAGATATGCATCACAAATTACGAACTTGTATAATTAGATCCAGGTTGATCTACACTACCTAGGGTTGTGTCTTAACCTAGGTTTAGGGTTTTGATGTGGGATTAGGGTTTTCATCTTAAGGTTTAGTCTTAAACTTAGATCTTTGAATCTGAATTATTAACATTAATATCATTATTATTGTACAAGCTGGATAGAATGATATTTATTATAGGAGTATTAATCCATCAACATTCATAATGATGGTTTCTAAGTTCTATTTAAATGTCTTACACTATCTAATATTTCTATAACGTACCGATAATCTTTTAAGTAGTCAGTAATAATAATAGAACTTCTATAGTGCTATGGTAAGGACTAATTGCCAATGCTACAAAAATTTCAAAACGATCGTTAATATTAACAATATACTTAATGTTAGCTAATCATGGTACTAATAGTTATTGTAATAAAATATATAGTATGCTTTAACGTAAATGTTACTATTTTAAGAGCTGACAAAATAAAATATTAATATTTTAATAATGATAATTTCTATATGTATTATCCAATATCAGTATAGTTAATTTACAAATGGTTAATTATATAATCCAAAGAAAATGATAATAATAATAACAGTGGTAATTGAAATAATTTTAATCAGGTTAGAAAATGAGGGCTTACCTAGTCGACTCAGTTCGAGTCGAGTTGACTCGGCTCAACACAAACAGCGTCTTACCCTCTGACATTCCTCTTCTCCTCCTCGTTGTTTTCCCTATGCTGGAAATCCAACAACTAGTTTGAAGTCAGCAAGGCACTCGACTCCACCCAACTGAGTCGACTCAGTTAGAGTCAACTCGGGCAAGAACGCCCATCCTCTTCTCTCTCTTTCTCCTTTCTTTTCTTCTCTTCTACTCTCCTTTCTTCCACATGCTGGAGGTCCAACAGTATCCTAGATGACCGGCCTCAACCCATCAGCAAGTCGAGTAGTCAGCTCAGACTCGGCCTGAGCCGCAGGTGGAGCGGCAGCCGTTCAACAGCCGCATCCCCTTCCTCTCCTTTCTCTTTCTTCTATCATCCTTCTATTTCTCTTTTCCTTCTTCCTTCTTTTCTCTTTTCTTCCTTCTTCCCAGCTGCTGGGAACACCCAACAAAACTCGCCAACTCGGCCTGACTCGACCGGGCGAGTGGGTCATGGTGGTGTGGTGCAACAGCCGCACCACCCTTCTTCTCCTTTCTTCTCTCTTCTTTCTTCTTCTTTCTTTCCTTCTCTTTTCTTCACTATTCTCTCCAAACACCATCACCAGATGGTGAAAGCCCGAAAATGGCATCACGAACAGAGCTGGCCCGGTTTTGAGCGGTGGAGAAGATAACGGCCATTAATGGCGTTTTCCTCACAGAGGCTTATTTCTTCATTTTCTTTCTTCAGGACAGTCCGTATGGACTGTATGGAGCTTCAGGGATGGATGGATTGAAGCTTCCTAATAGTTTTCTTGGTGGGTTCGGGTGTAGAAGTTGCTAGCTTGATTTTGGAAAAACCAGGAGAATGGCTGCGGCTGTGGTTTTCCTGTGGAACTAGGGTTTTCATATGCCTAAAAGCCTATGGATGGATGGCTGGGATTCACTGGCTTTAGATCCACCAATCAAACATCCCTGACAAAACCCAAAACCAGCAGCTGGTTTCTCATTACCGCGGGCAGAAAACCTTAGGGCGGTTTGAAGTGGGCGGTTAAGATAGTCCTAAATGAATGGCCGAGATTAAGAGTCTCTACTTCACGCGGATTGCCTACATGGCAACAGACAGTTTCCATTTTCGGATTTTTTTTTGTGTTTTTGAGCTGTGCCGGTTCTCGTATGTTCATATGTGCATTGAATTCAGTTTTAACAGTTTGGTTTTGGTCGAGCCTGCCCCCAAATCAGATAGACGGTTTGGATCATTGATATGATGACCTATGGTGGGCCACACTTGCATCAAACGGACGCCCGTCCGTCGGCTATGAATCCGAAGAGAGACGTCTCTCCCTTTCAAAGCCAAACACGGGTCAGAGGCTCTCTGACCGAGCGTGCCCCACTCGGTGCACTGCGAGTGCACGCCCTAGGTGTGCACACACCCATCGAGTGGGGTCCACTGTGATGTCTTTGGGGGTCTAATCCGTTCCTAATCTTGGCCAGATCATGTGGACCAAAGCGTTCAAACATGGAGATGATCCGAGCTTCTGGTGGACCACACCACCAGCCAACGTTCACGGTTGAACAAGATATCGTGGGAAATTAGATACGTGTATTGCATGTAACTTCTTGATTTTAAGCTTAACTAGAGCAAAGGTGGGTCCACTAACTGGTGGAGATCATCCCATAAGGAGTGTTGAGCTTCCATGATGACAATCCTAGTTGGGACATGCTTGCTTTGGGGAGGAAGAGACGGAAGTAGTTCCGTTTTGAATGTAAGCTCTATTTTGAATACGCTGAAGGATTTCTGACTTGGAGAGACGTGACTAGTTGTGGCATGGGTCCCTCGTGATGTTGCTTAGGCAAATCCTCTCCCTTTATTTTCCTTGTATGATAAAGTTAGGCCATGGGCTAAAATATGGGGTGGATCCGAGTTTTGGATGAGCCACACCACCAGCCAACATGTGGTGTGGTGATAATTCTATTTTACGTCCGCTGTTACAACATGAGTTTCTTTTCTACCTTATTGTTCAAAATAGATGGGGTCCACCTGTAATGATCTTCTGGAAGATCCACTCCATTCACCGTCTTTGGCACGTCGTGCAAACCCACGGTCCCAAATTTGAAGTAGATCCAAACTTCAGGTGGACCGCACGAGCTACTAATGCATTGACCGTTAAAACTTTAATTGTAACTTTTCGCCAACAGTGCCATGCATGAGGCCTTAACGTATTTACAAGTCTACACCCTTTTTTTCAAAACTTCTGCCGTCTGTAGCTCATAGGTCTACCGCCTAAATGTAATGAAATTTGACAGGTGATCTTTATTTTTCATGCTCTTTCCGTCGCACAAATTTGAGCTATGATCTCCCAAGGATGACTAAGATTCTCCTTTAATGGCTAATATATTTTAAAATTCTAAAGTAATATTTGTACTCCCATGATTGACAAGTTACACGGGCATTGGAACCTAAACCCTAAGATCTTCATGATGATCGGTTTATTCTCATATTCGGATGACCCATTTGGCGGATCCAATCGATGGATGGTCGATGACTTGTTCAAAATGTGGGAACTTGATGGTATGCACTCACGGCCATGTATGTGAGTTGATGTACAACATCGGGTAGTTTCTGTAAATGGATGGTCATAAGGTGTGTTTCTGGAGTGATTATGGGTATGCCATATCTCCCAGATTCTGACTCGTTCACATGTGTAAGTTCCTCGGATTGAAATTTCAATAGAAGTTAAGCATATCCATATGGGGTGAATAAGATGGACGGGCAGAATCTTGACCGATAATTGCACCAATAGATGTAGAGGTCAAGTAGCCTGATTTACATGATCTAAGGGCTGAAATTTGATGTGTACGGATAATTAGGCCTAGTATAAAATTTCACATGAAACGGATGATGAGAACCGTGTGAATTGGAATTCGAGGGGTCCTAGGTCAATGGCATTTTCGTAATTATTACTGATGTGTGAGTTTTGGAAAATCCAATGGCTCTACATGGTTCACGTTTCTAAGCAGTTCTTACAAAAGAATGTATATCTAAATCATTATGTATAGGGAGTTAGTCGTCATGTCATCTAAGGGACCGGTGATGGTCAAATCACGTGATGGGTGAGCTTGTCTTGAAATTCAACGGTGGATGGCTTGATTTATGAATGAAGATCATCCTCAACGGTTAAGTTAGTGTCGTGAAAGGATGTAAAGCCCGAATAGTTGGATTGGTATCGCAACACATGTATATGTCACGTTGAATCTTATGGTAATGCTCGAGGACTTTCGATGCCCGAAAATCGAAAAGTTCGGGATAATATCCCCTCTCGACAGTGTTGTGGCTATTGCTGATCACCCAAACTTTGCTCTGTCTTTCTTTGAGGTGGTCTGCATGGCGCCTCTAACCGTGGAGGAGCTAGGAGTGGCGGTGGAAGCTGTGCTCTCTGCCGCCGGATGAGGAGGAGGAGGAGGGGCAATCACCTAGGTGGCCGCTGCTTGAATGGGGAGAGGGCACTCACGCCTTCGATGCCCTACTGACAAGAAGCATACATGGAAAGGGGTCGGAAGATGAGAGGTGGTCGGAGAGATGACGATGAAGAGGTTACGACCGAGGAGTTGACTTTGGCCCGATCTGCTCCTCCACCTCTGCCGTGCCGTGCCTATAGCTGGCTCGATTGGTGATGCACTCCTCTTAAATCTCCACCGAACTCGCTCTCTCGATCTCGGGTCATAGCCCGGTCCTCCTCATAAACTAGTGCCCGATGCACAACCCGGTCAAATGTCTCCAAGCAATGCCCCACCACACGACCGCGAGAGCGTGACGGAAACCGGCCACAAACGACGGCCCTCATCTTCTCATCGGGTGAGATGAGAAGCGAATCTACAAGGCCAAGAAACGGGCCTCATGCGAGATCGCATATCACCCCGCACTGGGTCTCAAACTCGATCGCCCGCTAGATCCGAACATGCTCGGGAAGAACTTCCGGTCGAAGCGGGTCACAAACTCCTCCCATGTCCAAACGGCGAGCCCCGACCATCACGGACACGGATGACCACCAGTGTTGGGCCTCACCCCGAAGAAGGTAGGTGGCAAGGATACTCTCGGCCGCGGGACACCGAATAGTGTCAAAATTCTCGCAACCTCGGTGCGCCAAGCCTCGGTGCCGGAAGGGTCGGATCACCACTAAACCTCGGGGATCATCTTTCTTTGCGGAACTCTCGAGGCTATCGCACTAGCACGGATGAAGTCGGGCCGCCAGAAACCTCAGTGGTAGATGGTTGACGGGTCTGCAATGCGGTGGCAACCAGCTGCATCAGCTGCTGAAAATGGTCAGCTCCTATAGATACTGTCGAAAAAGTAGGGGCAGCACTCGCCTCAGGTGGAGGTACGGGTACGGCCGTCGGAGCAGGAGCCTCCGAAACCGGAATAGCAGACTGAGGAGGGGGAATAGGTGGGGGAACCAGAGCAACTGGAGCCTCTGTAATCGGAACAGCAGGCTGAGGAGAGGGGATAGATGGGGGAACTGGAGCAACTGGAGGTACGGGCGCTACGGGCTCAACTGGGGGAGCAGGCCCGATAGGGACCTCAGGAATCGGATCCTCAACAATGGGAGCAGGATGTGCTCGAGTAGGATGGGTACCTCGGGTGCCTCGACCACGGGCACCACGACCACGGGCGCTACGACCATGGGTGCCACGACCACGGGCGCCACGTCCACGCGTCATCATCTACAAAATAATAACGTCGCAAGGAATCAAGACAATTATAGGCTCAATACGGAGCGAAGAGAAGAATCTCGGGACACTACTTGTCCTATGTTCTTGGCAGACATGTGATGTTATCCTGAGTTATTCCAGAATTACTTGCTATGCTCTGATACCAACTCCTGTCACGCCCCAGACTCAATAACTGGACTCACAAGGATTCCGATGACCGGTTCTGAACGCAACAGCCTCCATAGTACCCCATTCTCGGTTCCTGAGGCAGGTTCCGATCCTGGGATCCTACAAGGAGGATTTTCATAACAGTATAATCATTCTAATACGAGCATACCCAAGATCACAGCAAAAACATCTGAGAATAACAAAGGCACACATCGCAAAATCCACTATAAATTTAAACTTTTACAATCATCCATAAGGTCTAAAGGACATACATGAGATAAAAAGAAAAGAGAGAAAGGTCAAAACACTGAGTCCTCAAATGCTCAGCTCTACTCCATGCTCTACTGTTGTGTCGCCTGCCTATAGTATCCTGCACGCATCAATCGTGCATAAGCTTATAGAAGCTTAGAGGGTGGTGTAGGTGTGTGATAATGGTGCACAGAAGAGTAGTAGGAAATACAAGGAGAGAAGCATGGTCAATGAGGATATCACTAGCCTTACCCAGGCTTATCATGAATAAGATGCAATGAGTACTGGGTGCCATGCCAAGGCAATGCATGAAGGGGCTTGTACAACTAATGTTAATGCAATGCAAGTAATGTCAGTGCTCATATCCAAACCACAAGTCATGTACATTTTTTATCATAAGAAAATCACCGGGGTCCATTACACTGTTGAATGACTGCCGCTCTACAGACCCCACACAGTCAAACGAGCGTAAGAGACCTCACTACCCGCCTGCGAACAGCCAATCACCAACAAGGCCTGAAGGTAGCGGACCCATTTACGAGCTGGTCAGACTCAGCCTAGCAATGCCTCCTCACATCAGGCAGGTAAGGCCACACCCCTATCCAACCGACTACACGACAGTGGGAGACGCGGCCTAATGGTATAAGGCCCTCGTGCGCTCATATATTCCACCCGGTCACGGCGTTGGAGCAGATCCTTGGTACCATGGAAGTTTTAAGAATTTCACCCATGGGCATCCTATGCACCCGGTATGCTCAACTAATATTTTCGGTGTCCACACATACAGCCATCCACGAATACCCCTGTGGAGGCAAGGCCCTGATAAAGTAAGGGCAGATATCCATAAGCTATGCAATGCCAGATGCATGAATCACACAATCACCCATGCATCAATCCCAAGCATCCATCTCTCGGGGAGATACCAACATGTCCTACACAATGACACAACCATAGCCAATCATACCTCAACCAAGCATGCATATGATGCGTATGGGAGTGGGCCATGAAGATGAATAGGGGTGCCAATGAGGTGAAGATGAACTCTCTACCTAACCATGAAGGGTCTAGGTACTTAACCAATTCCTCATAAGGAATACAACCTCTAGTGGGGGCCCATATACCTGGGGTAGCCCATGAGACTAAGGAGAACAATGATATGGGCCTAAATAGATGAAATGAGCCTAGCAAGGGTCTATGGTGGGCCTTTAACTACCCATAGAAGCCAATGGGCCTACCTTAGGGCCACCAATGTGGACATCCAACCACAATTGGTCCCCAAGAGGTAGCCCATCTCTAATTGATTACGGATCAAGGCCCAAGGCCCACACAACATTAGAAATAAGGAATGGACAGCCATTACATACCACATACATTCATATTGGGCTTCAGAAAGGAGGCCCAAGGCCTATTCAAAACATGGGTCTATGGGGAACATACATAGCCCAACCCATATATACCACTATGGGCCCACAGGGGAAAGGTTAGGGCCCAACATAAAGGCTACTAATCCCATATATTGTTGTGGCCTAGTGGGCAGCCCATTGCTCAAATCACATAGGCAAATGTCATGTTCTTAGTCAAGTAAGTTGGGCCTACAACCCGGCCCAAGTATAAAGTTGATTTGGTGGGCAATCAAGGGCCCATATACTTGTGTAATCTGTCCCACTAATTCAATACAATAGTATGGTAAAAATGGCCCAAGAGTTCAATGGGCCTATCTAGAAAGTTCCAGCCCAATTGGGCTTAAAGAGTTCAACAACTAGCCACATTCATGGACCCAATTAAATTCAACTGTGGTAGGCTTCAAAAGTACATTTATTAAGCCCAACATTTAAGGAACTAAATGTATAAATTATTACCTCTAAGATTCTTCACAATGTGTTGGGCCACACTCCTCAAAATTTCAGCCCAAAGGCAAAACATAATTATAACATGTTGCTGTCCTAAATTTGGGCACTCCATTGGAGTGGGCCCAGGGCCTCTAAAACTCTGAAAATTGAGGGCCAAGGTCCCTCATCATGCATACAATGAGAGAAAACCCAAAAAGGTTGCCCACCATCAGAGAAAACATTTTTGAATTATAATTTTTATCAAGGCATATTGCTGGACTGCATAGCAGAAAATTCTGGCAAGCCAATCATCTTGGCCCATTCTTTTGGATGCCCAAATGGGGTCAATTGGAGTTGAAATTTTTCAGAGTGATACTTCAATAGGTGGGACATACCCCCACAAAATTTCATAATTTTTAGATATTCCTAAGTATTTTAATTAATTTGAACAAAACAGTCTGTCCAGAAAATTGGACAGACCTGGACGTCCCAATGTGGTGGGCCAGTCTGGCCCTCGCCACGGTGTGCACAGGGGTCTATTGGCTCTGAAACTTGGTAGGTAGGTCCCACCATAGGTGGAAAACAACTTTTTAAATTTTTAATATTTTTGGATATTTAAAAATATTTTAATTTATTTAAAGAAATCAATCTATCCTGAAAATCGGACTGATCTGGACACCATATTGTAATGGGCCGGTCCAGCCACCACCATGGTGTGTACAGGTGTCCACTGGCCCCAAAATTTTGTAGGTTTGTCCTACCATGAGTGGACCACTTCCCTATAAATTTTTATAATTTTTAGACACCTAAAAGTATTTTAATAAATTTTGGAATTCCAACCTATCCAGGGTAGAATGTTGCTGGAACAGTGCAGAATAATCCAGACTGTCCACCTCATTTGGACCACACCTTTGGGACCCCAATGAAGGTCAGATGGGGCTGAAATTTGGTATGGTTGTAGATGGGTCATAAGGCTACAAGAATCACATATTATTTTATTTCATTATTCCCACCAAAGACCCATAAATCAGACCCCAAAATGGCCCAAAAATTTGTCCAGGCAGATTTGGACAGCAACATGTAATATAAATGATTAAAATATAAACATGGTTTTTCATGGGGTTTAACCCCAGGAATTTGTGTGGTGGATCACCCCAGTGGGCCCCACAAATGTCCAGACCCTTCCCATCATCAAATACCCCTTGCATGTGTCCATCTAGGTGAATTTTGGGGCCACATGTCTAAGGATGGACCGCTATGGGCGTCCAAGCTCCATGGTTGGTCTGGATTTTTGTTGGCCTACAAGGTGGGCCACACATTAAGATCAGAATTTTATCATAAAAAAAATAATAATAATAAAGAATCGGCCACAAGAGGAGGGGCTCCGCCACATTGAGGCCCTCCCCTTCATCAATCACACCATACATTCATTCTATTCATATGTTACAACATATATCCACCACATGCATGTTCTAGATTCAAGATCAATGGCTGGGATACCATCCCAACTATGATTCTAGGGTCTAGATGACCCATCATACTATAAAATCCAAGTAATCCTCCATGATGGGGGCCTATAGAGAAAAAACCCCATGCATGGACATGCATGCATCAAAAAGGCCATTTGGCCACAACTAAGGGATGATGTAGGATCTCCACCATAGATTGGTGGGCCCTACACTTCCCACATAAAAAAAAGAGATCTAAGAACATAAAATAGAAATCCTAAGTCCTAGGAGTACACCCACCTTAGATTGCTCCACACTTGGACCTCCTAGCTCCTAGTGCACCAAGGGATCCATATCAATGGGTGAGATTGGATTTAGATGGTTAGATTTGGAAGATTAAAGGAGAAATGAGGCTGGAGAAGAGAGGGAGATGGGAGAGAAGTTGCTGGAGAAGAAGAGAAGAGAGAGAGAGAGAGAAATGAGAGGGAAAGAGAGTGAAAATCTTTTTAAGGGAAGTAATAATAACCTATGGTGACAATAACAATGTTGCTAGGGTAGGTTAGTTATGGGTAGTGTTTAGGGTGGGTAGTGTTTATTCCATACAATAGTGTAGTGTGTGTGTGTGGTGTGCATGAGAAATTGTGTCATGGAGGTGGTCCACATGCTTTTCTACAAAAAGTGGACCACATGATGAAATGCTCATAACTTTTGATCCATAGGTCGGATTGATGCACAAGACGCGTCGTTGGAACCGCAACGACGATATGAACGAGATGACATAGGTCTTGGGTTGATCCGAGTCGGGTCTACATGACTGAACTCAAGGTGACTATAAACACAATTTGAAGGTCGCGGGTCGCCGGAATTCGACCAGTAGGATCGCAAGACCATGATGAACAAGATGCATACTCACACACATACATGCAAACATGGGAACTAGGGTTAGGTCTCATAGCCCTCTTGTGTTTTTCTCATCAACACAACATACCATAGAAAAATCCTAGGGACCCTTTTTTATAGTTTTAGGAAACTCCTTTCTGCATCCTAGTTGCGAAAGGACTTTGCGCATCCGTTGCGAAAGGACTTGCGCATCCCAGTTGCGAAAGGACTTTGCGCATCTGTTGCGAAAGGACTTGCGCATCCCAGTTGCAAAAGGACTTGCGTATCCCAGTTGCGAAAGGACTTGCGCACGACGGGTCAAAAAACCCCATCAAATCTCTCCCTTTTTGACCCAGGAGAGATTCACCTTCTTTAAGCCAGCCAGGTTTCTACAAATCTCAAACTTGCTCTTGAGCAAGGCCTTGGTCATCATATCTGACCCATTATCGTCCGTGTGGACCTTCTCAAGCTGTAACACCTTTTGTTCCAAAGTATCCCTGATCCAATGATACCGAATCTCTATGTGCTTCAACTTGGAATGCTGACTTGGATTCTTGCTCAAGTGTATAGCACTCTGACTATCGCAATAGACCACGTGCTCCTCCTGCTTTAGGCTAAGTTCCTGTAGGAACTTCTTCATCCAAAGCATCTCTTTACATGCCTCTGTGACTGCAATGTACTCGGCCTCTATTGTCAACAATGCTACAACCTTCAGCTTGCTCACAAGAAATCCGCCCCCCCAAACGTGAACATGAACCCCGATGTAGACTTCCTGAGTCTATGTCACCTGCCATATCTGCATCCGTGTAGCCCTCTAACACAGGTTTACCGTCACCATAGCATAGGCTCAACCTGGATGAGCCTCTTAGATACCGCAGTATCCATTTCACCGCTGCCCAATGCTCTTTGTCAGGATTGACAAGATACCAGCTGACAACACCAACCGCATATGCTATGTCTGGGCGTGTACACACCATAGCATACATCAAACTTCCTACCGCTGACGCGTAGGGTATCTTCTGTATCTCTTCCACCTCCGCCTTTGTCTTGGGACACTGCCTGTTGCTCAATCTGAAGTGACCATCTAGTGGAGTACTGACCGCCTTCGTTACATTCATATTGAATCGCTCTAGGACTTTCTCAATATACCGCTCTTGTGACAGCTAAAGCTTCCTGCTGCTTCTGTCACGGGTTATCTCTATTCCTAGGATCTGTCTAGCTGGGCCCAAGTCTTTTATTACAAAAGACTTTCCCAACTCCTGTTTTAGCCTGTCGATCTTCTTGATATCTTTTCCCATGATGAGCATGTCATCAACGTATAATAGCAGAACTAAGAAATCACCATCTGAGAACTTGCGCGTGAACACACAGTGGTCCGACTCCGCTCTGTCATACCCATGTTTCAACATAAATGAGTCAAACTTCTTGTACCATTGCCGTGGAGCCTGTTTTAGCCCATACAAGCTCTTCCTCAGCCTACACACCATATGCTCCTTGCCCTTGACTTCAAACCCCTCTGGTTGGTGCATGTAGATCTCTTCTTCCAGGTCACCATGGAGAAAGACAGTTTTAACATCTAACTACTCTATCTCCAGATCCATGCTAGCCGCCAACCCAAGCAACACCCGTATGGATGTCATCTTTACCACTGGTGAGAATATCTCCTCGAAGTCTATGCCTTTTCTCTGACCAAAACATTTCACCACAAGTCTGGCCTTTGAACCTCGTCTGTGAATTCTTCTGCTCAATCTTCTTTCTGAACACCCACTTGTTGCTCAAAGCTTTCTTGCCCTTAGGCAATTTCACCATATTATAAGTGTGGTTCTTATGCAATGATTCCATCTCCTCTTACATAGCTTTCAACCACTCTCCCTTATGCTCGTCGGCTAGGGCCTCAGAATAATCTTCTGGCTCTCCCCCATCAGTTAGCATAATGTACTCATGTGGCGAGTACCTCTTGGATGGCTGTCTGTCCCTATATGACCTCCTCACCTGTGGCTCAACAGGTGGATCAAGTGGGGGCTGCTCCCCTGGTCCATCTTCTGAAGGAACTCTCTCATCCTCTGCACCTTGCTGTACTCCCCCGTCATTAGGCACCATGAGAGGAGTAACCGGATCCATGTCCTCTAGCTCACCTGAACTAGGCTGGTTCTTCTCTGGCTTACCAATGTCTTCTATACACTGATCTTCAAAGAAAATCACATCTCTGCTCCCAACGAGCTTCCTCTCGGTCGGATCCCACAATTTATAACCGAACTTTTCATCACCGTACCCTAAGAACACACACTACCTGATCTTCATATCGAGCTTGGACCTCTCATCCTTTGGTACGTGAACGGATGTCCTTCATCCAAACACCCTAAGATGACTGTATGATGGATCATGTCCAGTCTACACCTTCTCAGGCACTTCTCCATTTAATGGGGCTGATGGAGACCTGTTTATCAAATACACTGCCGTGTGCATTGCTTCTCCCCAGAACGTCTTGGACAACTTCGCATGGGATAACATGCATCTGATTCTCTCAACAATGGTGCGATTCATTCGCTCAGCTACACCATTATGCTGGGGGGTCTTGGGAACCGTCTGTTCATGCCGTATACCCAGGGACTTACAGTACTCATGAAAGTCACCGATGTATTCACCACCATTGTCAGTGCGAATGCACTTCAATGATCTACCTGTCTCTCTCTCGACCATAGCATGAAACAATTTAAACACACCAAAGACCTCGTCCTTGGATTTCAAAGCATAAACCTAAACCCTCCTAGATGCATCATCTATAAAAGTAACAAAATACAATGCCCACCCAAGGTTTTTATCCTCATAGGACCACAAATATCAGAATAAACCAAATCTAATGTATGCACTTTATTAACATGAGAAGCAATTTTAACAAATAAAACTCTATGTTGTTTCCATGATAAACAATCAAGATAGATTTTGAGAGGTATACCTGTCACGTCTGGAATGAGCTGCTTCCTCGCTAGTAACTGAAGCCCTTTTTCACTCATGTATCCTAGACGCCTGTGCCACATGTCAATAGCTGAATCTTCCGCTGCGTTCAACCCACCCTTGCACATACTGACACTTGCCTTGTAAAGGGTGCAACACTTCTTTCCTCTGCCCACGATTAACGAACCCTTAATGAGCTTCTATCGCCCACCAGCAAACCGGCTTTCATAGCCATCATCATCCAACCTTCCCGTCGACATCAAGTTGAGGCGAAGGTCTGGGATATGCCTCACATCCCTGAGAACCAATGTGCAGTCCACATCGGTCTTCACACAAATATCACCGACTCCCACGATTTTTGATACGCCAGAATTTTCCATCTTCACAGTCCCATAGTCACCTGACTTGTAGCTTATGAAGAAGTCCCTGCGTGGAGTCGCATGAAAAGAAGCTCTCGAGTCTATCACCCAGTCAATGTCCTGACTCGTAGCCGTGAGACATACATCATGATCTACTGAAAGAATAACTACCATGTCACCATCTGAAGCGACCGCAGTGGAATCTGATTCATCTTCCTTCCCTTTTCCTTTCTTGTCGTTCTTCTTACCACGACATTCATGCTTGTAGTGGCCCTTTTTACCACAATTCCAGCATTCAACATCTTTTCTATTACTCGACTTGCCTCTTGATTTATCTCGGGCCTTTCCGCCCTTCCTGTTCTTTCCTCTCCCCCGTTCCTGTGTCACAAGGGCCTCTTGCTGAGTAGACCCCTGAGTCTTCCTCCTTGTCTCCTCATTGAAGAGACAACTGGTTACCTGTTCCATGGATATCTTTCTGTCTGGCGCGGAGTTACTTAGAGACACCACCAATATCTCTCAACTGTCAGGCAATGAACTAAGCAATAGTAAAGCCTGCAATTCATCATCCAGAACCATCTTCATAGAGGTGAGTTGGTTCACTATATTGCTGACATCATTCATGTGCTCGGCCACAGAACCACCATCCTTGAACTTGAGATTCACAAGTCGCCTTATCAGAAAAATTTTATTACCTATTTGTCTTCCTCTCATACGTGACCTTGTAATTTCAAATGAGCTTGCGGTGAGGTTTCCGTAGACACATGGTGGAACACAGAATCATCCAACCATTGTCTAATAAACCCCATCGCCTTTCGGTCCATCTTCTTCCAATCATCATCAGTCATATCCTTGGATTTTGCTGATATGCTTAAGATTGGAGAATATAAGTCCTTGTAATAAAGCAAGTCCTCCATCTTAGCCTTCCATATGGTCCAGTTAGAACCATTGAGGCTGATCATCCTTGAGCCACCTTCCATAATTCAAAACTGATCCTACCTGTTCAATGAACTTAGCTCTGATACCACTTTGTTGGGGGCCTTGCACAAAACCTTAGGATCTAGCCCTCTAGAACAAACCAGAATTATGGATAATAAAGCAATGAAATAAATCAAAGCATCAATCACACAACACACAAGAGATTTTTACGTGGAAAACCCTCAAAGAGGTAAAAACCACGGGACCTTGTCCAGATCAACAATCCACTATGAAGTAGAACGTTACAATCTTTTTCACTCACATAGGAGTAAATAAACAATAAGAGAAATAGAGAAAACGGAGAGATCTAACCGATTATGAGGACATAGAAGCGCTGAGATATAAATTGTAAAGTAGAAAAACCTTCACGAGCAGAACCTCCCCTCTATAAGCTTCCTTTCTCTCTTTCTCCCTCTCTCTCACCCTTGATAGCCCTCTTGTGTTTTTCTCATCAACACAACATGCCATAGAAAAATCCTAGGGACCCTTTTTTATAGTTTTAGGAAACTCCTTTCTGCATCCTAGTTGTGAAAGGACTTGCGCATCCCAGTTGCGAAAGGACTTTGCGCATCCGTTGCGAAAGGACTTGCGCACCCCAGTTGCGAAAGGACTTGCGTATCCCAGTTGCGAAAGGACTTGCGTACGACGGGTCGAAAAAACCCATCAAGATTGGTGTCTAGGATCTTTAACCCCATTAGTATTTTGGGGCATGGTGCATCCATGTTTGGGACACAAAAAAGAAAATGATTTGGATTAGTAAGCCATCTGGATCTGGCCCACTTATCAGTATCGAAGAGTAGATGGTGCAAAGTTGCCAAGGATCCCAACATTAACTACATTGCTCCTATTATGGAGGGAATTGACAGGGAAGTTAGCTGCCAACTGAGAAATGAAACCCAAAATGTCTCTTTATGATTGGTATAAAACACAACATATCCATAAAGGATTAATAAAACCATAACTTGAAGCTTTCTCTACCACACAAGAACCTTCCAAAACTACTAAAATTTTCCATCTCATTGCTCTTATTGATTAAAGAGATCGAGTGGATGATATTTTTAAATGAATCGCAAGCACAATACTCTCCTCATAGTCCAATGTGTGCTTCTACTATAAAATAATTTGTGAGAAAAAAAAACCCTGCGAATGGAGTGAATCGTTGAGGGAGAAATGGATGAAATAGACTTCAATCATGGAGATCGGCTATCGGCGGCTAGTGTGTCGAAACTCTTAGGTGATTAACCATACACGCACTCGAGATGGCATAAGAAAGAGATAAAGAGATATTGAGGAAGGAAGGGCCATGAATAATGAGCATTTTTCTTCTAAAGGAAACTCTGATTGAAAGCATTTCTAAAATTGGAAGGATTTTGAAAATCAAATCTATGAAATTTGATAGAAAAGAAAGATTTCAGCGAAAATACGAGGGTAGAGAACCCAAATTAGGAAGAGTCGCCTCTCTTTTGAACGCGGATTGAGTCTACCCTTGGACGGTAATGCATCCGGGCAGGGCTTTGTGGGGCCCATCGTGATTTAGGAGTTTTATCCACGCCATTCATTGCATTTCTTATGTCATTTTAAGCTATGATCCTAAAAATTAGGCTTGTCCACGGCTCCAGTGGACCACACCAAAGGAAGCTGTAGTTATAATGACACCAACCATTGAAACCTTTCTAAGGGCCACCATGATGTTTTTTTACCACCCAACCTATTAATCAGGTGACTTAGACGGGTGGTGGTAGGACGCAATCGGTGTCTCTCTCGATTTGTCTCCATTAGATAAATTCATGGGATTTTTTTTTAATGTATTAAAAAACTGCCTATGTGGCAATGGGTGGAGCTGGACCAATGATAATAAGTCGGCGAGTTCCTGACTCCAGGAAACACCGGATCCGCACCCAAATGCTGAGATATGCAATTATATGATAGACATGGTTGAAAAACCTGACAACTCGATCGAGTTGACTCAGTGACTCAGATGAGTCTAACATGACTTGGCTTGTTGGACATGGACATGTACTAGTCTCTGACGGTTATGGAGACCTCAGTCTCAAGACTCCCCCATTCTTTTTTCAAAAAGCAACGGCTGGGTTCCACTTCCAGAACGGAGGCAATAATATACGGTTTCCATTTCCATTAGTTTTTTTCTTTTTTTCTTTTTTTTATTACACACGTATACACACCACCACACACTCACACCATGGTGGGATTTCACCCTATGAGTACTCGAACCCTGGCGTTGAAACTCGCGAGAGTCTACCACCGGAGTAAGAGTAAGGACCCTCGGTGGTTAACGGTCATTGGAATCTAACGACCGAGAATCGCTTGTGGTCTCACATGCACCTCTCCGAGCGTGGATGCACGTGACAACCTAGCAAGTGTGTATGACATTTGAATCGCGTATTGGGCGGGACACAATGTGTGGATCTCTGGACGGTCAGCTGTAAAGTAGGCCACAAATGCAAGAGAACAATGGACGGTCAGAAAAAGTTTGAACAGTTTCTCTCAACTGTCTAATGTATTTATCCATGTGTGGCCCACCTGACTGTTGACCAGATCACGGTTACTTGTCTGCGTGGAGAGGTGCGTCTCGGCGCGGATTGGATACTGACAAGGTCTACTGAAGTGACGTCACGAAGCTTTGTGGGCCCTATCATGATGCATGTGTTGTATCCATACCGTCCAAACATTTATAGAGATCGTTTTATGGCATTACAAAGAAAATGAGATAGATCTAAAGTTCAAGCGGACCCCACCATAGAAAATAGTGGGGACAGTGACATCCACCGTTCAAAACTTCTCAGGGGCCACAGTAGTTTCCCATCAAGCTGATATTTTTGTTTTCACTTCAATGTTAACTTATGAATAGGTTGGATCTCAAAAATATATCACGGTGGGGCCTATAGACATTTCAATGTGGATATGAATGCTCCCACGGTTTTCTGTGGTGGGTCCACTTGAAATTTAGATCGTTCTCATTCGCTTTTTAATGACATAAAATAATCTCTACAAATGGTTGGACGGTATGGATACAACACATACATCATGGTGGGGTCCGCAGAGTTTGGTGACGTAACTTAAGTAGCCATTTGGCTACTGACCTTGTCAGTGACAGTATCCAATCCTCGCCCTGGCTACAAGACCGTAACGAGGGGACCACAGTTCAGTAATCCAAGCAGTAATCCAAACAGTTGAGATATTACTGGCCTCATGGTGGATGACTCGTGCACCAAAAAAAAACGTAACGAGGGGACCACAGTTCAGTAATCCAAGCAGTAATCCAAACAGTTGAGATATTACTGGCCTCATGGTGGATGACTCGTGCACCAAAAAAAAAAAAAAAACAAGATTGCAAGAATCCCAACCGTCAATACTTGGTCAACGAATAAACGGTTACGAGAGAAAATACAGCAGCGGGTCAAATGAGCCCATCACACCATTGGTTTCGATCAATGAGCCCTGGGGTTCGCTGACGGAACACCTCTTACAAAATGATGTATTTAAGTGGGTAGGGTAGTTAATTGCTACAACCATCTCTCGTTGGCACGTTATTATTGGCTTTCATCTTGGCTTTGTTCTTTCTCTCATAATTATAAACCCATCGCTAGGAAGGTGTTCCTGATTACAAGGACACTCTACAGTCCAACTATGTAATTATAAACCCATCGCTGGGAAGGTCCGGATCAATCAATAAGTGAATTCGTATGGGGCTCATCAGTTGCAGGAACACACCACATGTTTGTCCAAACCATTTTCACAGAACCATGTGCGCTGGGGATTTGGGGGATGAAGGTGTCCACGAAAAACCGAACTCACCCTGTTTATACGTAGGGGCTTTAGCCGTTGGCTCGGTGTCCTTTTCAATGATCCAAACCGATTAGCAGATAACATTCAAAAAAAAAAAAAAAAACAAACCTGTCAGATTGAAAGTTTTCCTCCTTTCGACTATTCAAAGCATAAGGGCACCATCCATATATCTACCATATATCTAAGACTGGTCCAACCTCCATCCAAAGTTAAGCCCATCATATACCGTTTGGATCATTGAAGGATGAGACTCCGGATCCAAGTAGGGTTACCAAGAAATGGATCATTATAAAAGAAAGAAAAGGAATTTTACAAAAAAAAGAAAAGAAAAAAAAAAGTACTTGATTAATGTAGATTTTACATTCTAGTTTTATGTAAAATTCACCATGCTAACCCAAGGGCTCAAAAACACCCATGTGATTGAAAACAATGTACAAGGCAAAAATTACCTTCCATTTGATTGGAAACAATGTACAAGGCAATAATTTGATACAGGTGGACCATGTGATTGGAAGCAATGTAATAATGTGATTATGGAGGACCGTGTGATTGAAAACAATGTACAAGGCAACAATCACCTTCCGAAATATTTCCCTTGGTATAGCCCACCTGAATCATGGATAGGCCTAATTTTTAGGACCCATGCCTAAAATTTGGTGCAACATCTAATGGGTGGAGTGGATTTCATATGATCATGGATAGGTAGGGCAAATTTCGATCACAAGTGTTGAGGCAAAAATCTGGATCGTCCCCTTAGACCTTCGTATACCTGCACAGAGAGAAGGGACAAAGGAGACCCTGGCTTGAGCAGGGGACCCTCCGATGCCAAAGTCAGGCCTGGATTCTGGGTCTAAATATATTGAGGGGTTTTTGAGAAAGAGAGTTTTTGCGTACCTCCCAAGATGATGAAGGTCCTCCTTTTATAGCTGCTGGAGCATTTTGTCCTAGGAGGATTCCTCTCCCAGTATCGTGCAATCGTAAGAGGATTCTTCTCCTCGTATCACGGAGACAGAATCGTGCCCGTCTTCCGTCTTTATCCGATCCCGCAAGCTTCGGGATCGGGGATCTTATTCCGAGATATTTGAAATGAGATCTTGTTTCGCGCTGTCCCTCCTTTATCGGCCGGTCCGGTTAGAAGGTCGGCCGAGGCATGCCTGGACTACTGGGTTCGTCGTCTGGACCGACTCAACTTTTGTCTCGGTTTACAGAATCTTTGACTTCCCTCGGCTCTGACGTATGCCTTGGCGACCCGAGGCGGCGACCCGAGGCGCCAAGTCCGAGTCTCGGGACTTGGGTGTTTTTTATCCCCAACAGTAAGCCCCCCTACTCCGCGTGTCTCATATGACACTTAGGAGTAGAGAATTTTGAGTCGGTTCGTAACGTGGTCCGAGAGAAGTAGGCATTTAATGCGTTCTATGTCGCCTTTGATGGGAGACGGTTCAGTTTCTGACATCGCATGCGCCGGCAACTGTCAAATCGCTCATCCCGCCAATGAAGTTCGGACACGTAGCAAGGGTATCATTATTGTCAGTCTTCGCGCGCCACGTGTCAAGTGGGGGAGTCGACGCAGGCGTCGAATCATTTCCCCATTAATTGCCTCCGCCGCGTGGCAATCTTATAAAAAGGGAAGGGGTCCCGCATTTCAAACTCCTACTGCCGTTCCCGCTTTTCATTTCCTTTGGAGCTCTTCGGTTTTTCTTCTTCTTCTTTCCTCTTTGTTGACTGTCAGCGGCTGTCTTTGCCATTTTCGCCCCTCCGGTGAGTCTCTCCTTCCTCTCTATTTAGTGATAATGGCGGCTAGAGGTCCACAAAGTCCCCAGGAGGGAGCTTCCGGAGATGAAGGCGAAGCGCAACGTTTTTGGAACGTTGCGGAATCGCCTTCTTTATTGACGGAAATGGCAGTTGACGCTAACGCTGCTTTTCTCTCTGAGAGGGTCACCGAAGCTCCTGCGGAGCGCCCTGCTTCCGTTGATCCTTCTCGGGGTGGGTCGTCCTTAATAACCCGCCCGGGAAGGCCTAATCTTCCAAGGGATATGGAAGAAGAAGAAGAGGAGGAGGAAGATGAAGTATTAATTGCTGAAGGAACCTCTGTGTCGGTTCCTGCTGATAAGTCGGCACATGCCGAGTCTAACGGAGAAGGATCGGGGGATGACTTAAGTGGCTCGGTTCCTTCGGTCTTAACCGAGGCGGACTTGGACAGGATCCGAATCGGGTACCACATACCCGAATCGGTCATCACTTATCTCCCCCGTCCGAGAGACTTGCTGGATCATCCTCCTCCTGGGGCGGTCGCGATTTACCAAGTCTCGATGCAATGCGGCTTGCTTCTGCCCCTTCAACCCATTGTCCGGGGAGTTTTGTCTCGTATTCGGATTGCACCGGGGCAGATAGTTCCGAATGGGTGGAGGAACTTACTCGGGTGTGCGGTACTGTGGGTTGAGATGGAACAGCCGCCGTTAACAGTCGACGAATTTCTTCACTTATACCAAGTGCGCGTGAATCCGAACTACCCCGCTTTTACGTTTTTTTGCCGCTGGCGGGCGAGGCGGCTCCTAATAACCGACCCTCCCACTTCCAACAAACATTGGAGAGATCGTTGGTTTTGGGCTGTGGCCGGATTGGGAGACTAGTGAGTCCGGTCCTACGAGGCTCGTGTTCCTCGGTCGTTTCAAAGAGCAGTGACTTGGCTCTTCTCTCTTGCCTTTCTTTGTTTTTGTAATATTCTGAGTCTGACGAGCTTGTGTCCGGCAGACATCCCAAAGAAGCGGCAAAAGCTCGGCTCCGTGCTTTTCTCGGATTAAAGAGTTGAGGGCGTTGGACCCGGCAGATAGGTCTTGGAAGGTGCTCCTTCAACCGGAGCGTCTTCATCTCGCAGGTCTAGACTCGGCCGTCACAGGTAATTGAAATTGTATTTTCACGTGCCTTTTGAGTCTTTCCTGATTTACTTTATTTTTTTTTTTTTTTAGATCTGCTCGAAGCTCGTCCCCATCTAAGGACTGTTCCCGAATCAGCCCCCACAGAGATGACTGGAACTCGTCCTTCGCTTAGGGCGGTTTCGAAGCTAAAGGCTCCTCCGCGATCAGTCCTTTTGTCGGAGCCTCGGCGGCCGAAGAGACAGAGGGTAGCGCCAAAGGAGAAGGAGCCTGCGAGTTCTTCTGCTCCTTCTGTCGTCGTAATTCCGGATCCCGATCCGGAAGAGAGGGTGGAAGTGACAGTGGCCGCTGCCTCGGAACCTCAGGCGGCACCTGACTCGGGACATGTTGCGACGGAAGTCCCGAGGCAGGAGGAAGAGACATGGGCTACGTCTTCCAGAGGGAAAGAAGAGACGAGGACCGCATCCTCCAGAGGGGAAGAAACGAGCCAGGAGGGGCCGTCCATTTTGCAAAAGATGGTGTCGGGGATGGTTCCCTGGGCCTTAGCCCATGGGAGCGAAAAGGAGTTTGTCAGCCTCTATAACGCTCCTTCGTCGCAAACCGTCGGCCATGCAGCAAGGGTGCTTTTTGAACTTGCTCCCTGCTTGGTTAAGGCCTGTAAAGAGTTATCCTCGGCCCATCGGCTGCAGACCCTTCTCTCGGAAGCTGAAGGGCGACGCGAGAACGCCGAGATACGAGTTGGCGTTCTGATGGGCGAGCGGGCCTTGCCCGTAAAGCCGTCGAAGACGCGAAAGCTGAGGCGACTTCTTCCAAGAGAGCCCTTGATGAAGCGAGGGCCGAAGTTACTCGAGTGTCAGCTCTCCTCTCTAGGGCTGAAGAGGAGAACAGGCGAATCCTTGCAACCCATGCTTCCTGTGCAAATGACTTGGCTCGGGCTAAGCTTGAGGCGGCGGAACTTATTCAGCAGGCCACCGATAAGACTCGGGAGGCAGAGAAGGCTAGGGACCAAGCTGTCCAAGCATTCCTTGAGTCGGCGGAGTTCGAGGATGAAAGGGATCGCTTGTTCCAAAGCGGATTTCTGGAATGTATCAAGGACATCAAGAAATCCTTTCCTGACCTCGATCTCTCAGAAATCGAAGGTGGAGGAGCCTCGGAATCCGAGAATCCGAACGTCGCTGCTGAAGTCGCTGCTGGGGATGAAGCCGATACATGCGAGAATGCTTTGAGTACCGTTCCTTCCGGAAGGCAGTAACCAGGGTTCCATATCATTTTTCTCTTTTTTTTTTTTTTTTTTTTTTGTAAGAGCAATTGAAGATAGATGAAAGATAGCACTTTTATTCATAGAATTTTGGCATTAAAGCTTTCTCAATTCGGATTCCTTGAATCTTAAGTGCCGAGCTAAGGATAGTAAATCTTTAGGTGTTCAGCGTTCCAAGGATGGGGCAGCGATTGCCCGTTTAGATCCTCTAATTGGTATGTTCCTGGCCGGATGGTACCCGAGACAATGTAAGGTCCTTCCCAGTTTGGTCCTAATGTGCCCGTCCCAATTTCTTTAGTATTCGGAAATACTTTTCGGAGAACCATATCTCCTATCCGGAACCGTCTGATCTTAATTCGGGCATTGTAGAACCGAGCCACTTGTCGTTGCCGGGCTTCTGTACGTAGTCGTGCCACTTCCCTTTGCTCGTCCAGGAGGTCGAGTCCGAGTGCGAGGAGTTCTTCGTTTTCATCTTCGTTGAATGAAGTGACTCGGCCGAAGGTGCCGATTTCAACGGGAGTGACGGCTTCCGAGCCGTAAGCGAGTGAAAAGGGGGTTTCTCCTGTGGCGGTTCGAGCCGTGGTTCGATAAGCCCAAAGAATTTTCGGGAGTTCTTCAGCCCATGCCCCTTTGGCTCGGTCAAGCTTGGTCCGGAGATGTTACTTGATAATCTTGTTAACTGCCTCAACTTGCCTATTAGTTTGAGGATGATGGGGTGAAGAGTAGGCGTTTCTGATTCCGAGGTTGTCGCACATCTCGCGAAAATTTCTGTTATCGAACTGCCTTCCATTGTCCGTAATAATGATGCGGGGTATTCCGAATCGGCAGATAATGTTTTTCCATACGAAATCGGTGATCTTCTGTTCGGTTATCTTAGCTAACGGCTCTGCCTCGGCCCATTTCGTGAAATAATCCACTGCTACCACAGCAAACTTGGTCTGACCTTTTCCCATAGGGAGTGGACCGATAATATCGATACCCCACCGCGCGAAGGGCCAGGGCCGGTCATTGGTGTCAATGCCTCGGGAGCTTGTCTCGAATCGCGCCAACCTTTGGCATTTGTCGCATTTTTGGACGAGTTCGCGGGCGTCGTTTTGGATAGTAGGCCGTAATATCCCCGTCGTAGACCTTGTGGGCGAGAGACCGCCCTCCGCAGTGGTTTCCACGATTCTTTCATGGATTTCACGTAGCACATAGTTTGCCTCACTTGGGTTTAAGGCGGCGCAACAACAACTGAGCATAATAACCCTTCTTATAAAGAGTATCGTTAAGTATGGTGTAACGGGAGGCTCGGAACCGCACTCGTCGAGCCTCGGCACGATCTTCAGGCAGTTTCCCCTTGTCAAGGTATTGGCGGATTGGATCGATCCAGGATGGTTCCGAGTCGATTGCATTGACGGCCTTGCTAGCTGGTTCATTTATGCTTGGTACATCGACGTATTCGACGGGGACGGATCTGGGTATATCGTCTTCATCGGCGGAGGCTAGCTTTGCTAATAAGTCGGCTTTGCCGTTTTCTGTACGAGGGATCCGAGTGACATGACAGAGTTGAAATCCTTTGATAAGTTCTTTCGCTTTCTCCATGTATGCTCTTAACTGGTCTTTCCGTGTTTGGTATACGCCGGTGACTTGGTTTACAACCAACTGAGAATCGCTGAAAACGCTTAGGTGTGTGACTCCCATGCTAGCGGCGAGTCGGAGGCCGAGTAACAATGCTTCATATTCTGCCGTGTTGTTCGACGCTTGGAATCCAAGTCGTAAGGCATACTGTATATATGTATGATCGGGAGTTTCCAGTACAATCCCGGCCCCACTTGCCTTCGAGTTGGAAGAGCCGTCGACAAACAGTTTCCAGGGCATGGGGCAGGGTAGGGTTGGTGTAGCGGCCGTTGCTGGGACTATAACATCCTTCGGCATATCGTTGACCGGGAGATCAGTTGGTGGGGTTCCTTCAGCAATAAAATCAGCTACGGCTTGCCCTTTGATTGCCGCCTTCGGCTTGTATTGAATATCAAACTCACTCAGTTCGATAGCCCATTTCGTGAGTCGGCCGGAAGCTTCTGGTTTCTGCAAAACTTGGCGAAGAGGAAGATCGGTCATCACGATGATGGTATGAGCCTGAAAATACGGCCTGAGTCGGCGAGAAGAAGTTATTAGTGCCAAGGCTACTTTTTCCAGGCTTGGGTATCTTGTTTCTGCTGGCAATAACGCTTTGCTGACGTAATATACCGGCAGCTGCTTTCCTTCAGATTCTCGTATCAAAGCCGAGCTAACGGCTGCCTCTGACATCTTGCTAGATACAATGCAGTTAGGATTCGCTGATTCGGGCTTTGATAAGAGAGGTGGAGAACCGAGATATGATTTTAATTGTTGAAATGCCGCTTCGCATTCTTCCGTCCAACCCATTGTTTGTCGTCCTTTCAACTGCTTGAAGAAAGGGAGATACTTATCCGTGGCTCTGGACAAGAACCGGTTAAGTGCAGCGACTCGTCCAGTCAACCTTTGGATGTCCTTAATGGTTTTAGGGGATTCCATATCAATCAAAGCCTTTATCTTCTCAGGGTTCGCCTCTATTCCTCGCTGACTAACCAGAAAACCGAGAAATTTTCCAAAGCCCACCCCAAAAGCACATTTACTCGGATTTAGCTTCATCCAAAACTTTCGTAAGATGAGGAACATTTCTTCCAAATCATTCACATGATCTGTCGCGTGTATGCTTTTGACGAGCATGTCGTCAATGTAGACTTCCATAGTTCGGCCTATAAGTCGAGCAAAGATTTTGTTAACTAATCTTTGGTAAGTTAACATCGGCATTCTTTAAACCAAATGGCATCACTCGGTAACAATAAAGGCCTTTGTCGGTGACAAAGGTAGTTTTTGATTTATCTTTCTGATGCATTACAATTTGATTATATCCTGAATATGCATCCATGAAACTAAGGAGCTCATGTCCAGCGGTACTATCTACCAACTGGTCTATTCTCGGAAGCGAAAAGCTATCCTTCGGGCAGGCTTTGTTTAAGTCAGTATAATCAATACAGACTCGCCACTTCCCATTGGATTTCTTTACGAGCATGACATTTGCGACCCATTCCGGATAGTGTATTTCTTCTATGAAATTAGCTTGGAGAAGTTTGCCAACTTCTTCTTCAATGATGGCGTATCGTTCAGGGCCGAGCGGTCGTCGCTTTTGTCGGATCGGCCGGCATGACGGATCGATGTTGAGCCGGTGAGTCATCACAGATGGGTCGATCCCGGGCATATCATCATGGCACCAGGCAAATACGTCAACGTACCTTCTGAGCAAGGCTATCGTTTTTCCCTCAAGGGGACCAAAGACGAGCCAATTCAGCATCTTGTCTTGGATCCGTCTGTCTCGGCCAGGGGGACTGAGATAAGATCTTCGACCGGCTGCCCTCGTTCGTGACCCTCGCCCCGAGGGTCCAATGACTCGATCGTTGATATGGTGATCGGACTTTTGTTGGCGTTCCCTTTTACAGCTATCATGTAACAGCGCCTCGCATCTTGCTGGTCTCCTTTGACAATTCCTACTCCCGTCTCAGTCGGGAATTTCAAGGAAAGATGGTATGTGGATACCACAGCCTGGAGGAGACTTAAAAAAGGTCGGCCGAGTATTGCATTGTATACTGATGGTTGATCGACGACTAGAAATTCCACCATCATCGTTGTCTGATGTGGGGCATTGCCGGCAGTGAGTGGCAATGAGACAGTTCCTTCGGGCAGTACTTGTCCCCTGGAAAATTCGATTAACGGGGTCCGAACTGGACGTAGCATGGATCGTTCGATTCCCATCTTATCGAACGCCTGAGTAAATAACACGTCTGCAGATGATCCCGTATCGACGAGTATCCGGAACACTTTCCGGTTAGCGATAGTCAGGGTGACAATCAATGCGTCATCGTGGGGGTGATAGATTCCTCGGGCGTCTTCCTCTGTGAATGAAATGCAATATCTTTCCCTTTTCTTCTCCTTTGGTGGCCGATCTATGATCATAAGCTCGGATTCAGGCTGATTAAGTTTTCTCGCATGATTCCTTCGAGCATTGTTTGAGTCGCCCCCACCTCGCGGACCGCCGATAATCGTCCTGGATTTCTTCCATCGGTGACTCTCGGTCGGACGTCTTTCGCCATTGACTTTGACTATATGTTCTTTGAGTCGGCCATCCTTTATGAGCCGTTCGATCTCTTCCTTTAGGTGACGGCAATCACTCGTGTTATGCCCGTGATCACGGTGATAATGACAGTATTTATCCTTGTCTCGCCGATTAGGATTACTTTTGAGCTTACTGGGCCAGTTGACAAAGCCTTCGGTCTTGATTTCCATCAATACATGTTCCTGAGTTTTGTTCGGGGGTATACGTGGAGAATCGTCGATCCGGCGTTTGCACGACCTTCGCTCATCGTGTGCCTGATCCTCCTTGCGTTTCCTTCCTCCGGTCGAGTCGGCTTCCTTTTTGACCGACTCTTTGACCAAAGTTTTAGTTTCGCGCAGAATTCGGGTTTCTTCGGCGTTTGCATACTTATCTGACCGTGCCATAAATTCTGCCAGAGTGTCGGGTGGAGTTTTGTCTAGAGATGCCAAGAATGGCTTATCTCTAACTCCTTGCATGAGCGCGTTGAGAGCCGTTTCTTCTGAGTGTTTTCGAACTTGAAGGGATTCGAAATTGAAACGCTTGATATAATCTTTTAATAGCTCTCCTGGCTTCTGAACTATGTTGTTCAGATGTGCAGGGGGCTTCAATTTCTTTTTTTCGCCGATGAAGTTGGTGAGGAAGGCATCGCTCAGCTCGACGAATGAACTGATGGACTTTGGCTTCAACTGTTTGAACCAGAGCCGCGCTACATCGGTCAATGTAAGAGAAAAGGCCCGACACATTACTGCATCCGAGGCATCGTGGAGCTCCATATATGTTCTGAAGCATTCGATATGCTCCGTCGGGTCGGTCTTGCCGGTGAAAGGAGTGATCTGAGGTAAGCGAAACCTCTCGGGCAACCGAGCCTCCATTACCGAGTCCACAAAGGGGGACGCCTTTGCTTCGGACCTTGTTGGATGCATATCTCGGCCATGCCTCATGTCCGCCATTTCTTTCGCCATTTCCTCCCGTACTTCTCTTTTAAAATTTTGAATATCGGCCTTCCAAGGTTCACTACTCTCGGCCGTGCCTTCTATGGGAGGTCGGATGCGCCTTCTTCGCTCTATCTCGTGCCGAAGGTCGGTTGGGGGCAAAGATGCATTGGCCGACTGAGCTGGAGACGGTTCAGGGACGCCTTGGAGTTGGCTCGGCCGAAAAGACTGCGGAGCGGAAGGTTGAGGATCAACCGCTGCAGTCGGTACATGCGCTGTCTCCCCTTGGGGAGGCGGAAGTGAAGTGGTCATTCTTTGCCGCCGATACATTCGTTCCAGCATTTGTTTCATCATATTCATATCGGATCGGATTTCTTGAACCTCTTGATCTAATCGCCCATCGTTCCGACCCCGCTGATTGTTGCTTGTTCTGGTCGCTCCTCGTTGGCGGTTGTTAGGTGGGTTCTGGACTGCGGGGATAGCGACCGGGCCTGCTGGCCCTGTAACCGCGATCTCATTCAACTCTTCTGGGACCGTTCTTCTAGTCATCACCATGGGATTCAATAGAGATAAGGGATGGCTTTTTGTTCGTTCCCACAGACGGCGCCAAACTGTTGAGGCAAAAATCTGGATCGTCCCCTTAGACCTTCGTATACCTGCACGCAGAGAAGGGGACAAAGGAGACCCTGGCTTGAGCAGGGGGACCCTCCGATGCCAAAGTCAGGCCTGGATTCTGGGTCTAAATATATTGAGGGGTTTTTGAGAAAGAGAGTTTTTGCGTACCTCCCAAGATGATGAAGGTCCTCCTTTTATAGCTGCTGGAGCGTTTTGTCTTAGGAGGATTCCTCTCCCAGTATCGTGCAATCGTAAGAGGATTCTTCTCCTCGTATCACGGAGACAGAATCGTGCCCGTCTTCCGTCTTTATCCGATCCCGCAAGCTTCGGGATCAGGGATCTTATTCCGAGATATTTGGGATGAGATCTTGTTTCGCGCTATCCCTCCTTTATCGGCCGGTCCGGTTAGAAGGTCGGCCGAGGCATGCCTGGACTACCGGTTCGTCGTCTGGACCGACTCAACTTTTGTCTCGGTTTACAGAATCTTTGACTTCCCTCGGCTCTGACGTATGCCTTGGCGACCCGAGGCGCCAAGTCCGAGTCTCGGGACTTGGGTGTTTTTTATCCCCAACAACAAGTTAACCTGATTTTCTGGCTTTGAGCCTAGATTGAGATTTTACATCTAATGGTTAGAGTGAATTTAGCATACAAATCATGGAGGGCCCCACCAAAAATCAAGTCCCTGCACGTCCTCTCCAATAACAAAGAGATTATTTAGAAATGTAAATTTTATGGAAAAAAAAAAAACTAATTAATATAAATTTATGTCCTTATACATTTTCTTCCAAGCTACCGTATCAATCAATATAGTGATCGTTTTAACGGTTTGTTGTGAGGGTGTGCAAGCAAATGAGGCAGCTGCTTGGGCAGATCCCACTATGATGTTTAGGTAAAATCCGCCCCAACTATCAAGTGAATCACACATGAGAAGCCCAAAAATCACCACACGTTATGCTAGAAGCCCAAAAATCACCCACATCTGTGATTCAAGTGGACCACATGATTGAAAATAGTGCAAAAGGTAAGACCCCCTCTAAATTGTTTCCCTTGGTATGCCCCCATTGAATCACAGATGGGCCTGAGGTTTAGGCCCTAGGCCTAAATTTTGATCACATTTAATGTATGGAGTGGATTTTATATAATAATCAAGATGGGCTTTATAAAATCAAGGGTACCCATTTGAATCACAAGGCAAACTGATTGTTTGGCTCTAGGATTAGGCATCTAATGGCCTGAGTAGATTTCCTATAGACATTATAGCGAGCCATCTCCAACTCTACAGAGAAATTATTAAGAAAAAAAAAAAAAAAAAGAACCGTAGGAATGGCCCTCTGGATTTTACTGGGCCCACCATGATGTTTATGATAAGATCCTACTAGCATTAGATATTTAGTTCATATTAAGGTTGGAGAAAAAAAATTAGGCTGACTTGTGATTCTGGTGGCCCACACCAGAGCAAATAGCAAATAATTAACATAAATACATCCACGCTTATTTTTACGGGGCTCTCTGTAATGATTATATGAAATCTACTCCAACCATTAGATTCCCTACAAATATTTAGGTATGTGACCTAAATATCATACCCATCCGTAATTCAAGATGGCCACGGGCCACACTAATGGAAACAGTTTGGAGGGAGCGCATTGCCCTGCCCTGTATACTACTTTCAATCATGTATGGTCCACCTAAACCACAAATGGAGCTTGTTGAATTATGGAGGAATTATGTGTTTTTCAAGTCACAAGTTACTCTGTTACAGGCAACAACTATCCATTTTGAATTTGGGAGAGGGTAGTGGAAACGCAGCTGCATTGAAAGGGCACCTACCTGCTCTGACCCAACGTCTCCTTCTCCCTCTCTCAGCTGCATTGAAAGGGCACCTACCGGTCAATCATGAAGAGCTTTTACACTCCTGTTTGGAAAGCCTTCGTCATCTCTAAGTACAAAGCTTGGATATACTGCTTCGCAAAATGGAAGCAATTGAGTTAGTCGTAACATAAAAAAATAGTCGTGCTCATGGGACCGCAACCAAAGTAGAAGGTGTTGGTCGATGTGCTCCAGAATGCTGAAGTTGCAAGGAGAAGAGTCGAAACTGCGGAGTAATCATGGATGGAGAGCTTGAATTGTTCGTAAATGCCTATTTCTCTCCAAGTTGTTCATGCTGGGAGGAACGCGAGCGAGTCGGGCTTCCCATTGGGAGTGGTCCCGGCCATGATCGAGAATTCTTCAGAGCATTCGCAACATGAGGGATGAAACCAGATTGAATCAGCAATGTTTCCCCAGGGGAGAGAGGGAATATAAGATCCATCATCTAGACTTCCTCCATTTTCGTCGAGGGAGTAAACGCAGGACCCAGGCAAAGATAATCACCCAGGGGTGATTAAAACACTGTTTTGTCAACGCACTTGTTGGCGAGTGCATCCATCACTACCATCAAATCTGTTTGATGAAAGGTAGGACTAGAAGAGGAAGAGGCGGCCATTGCTTGAGGAGTAGATCAAGAATATGGAGTATAGAGAAGACGAGTAAAGAAATGGAAGCATAAGAAGGAAAGAAGAATACAAAATGGCGCTTATATCAACCGAGGGAATGAAGTATTTATTAGGGCATCATTAGGGTTTTATTAAGAACGAGATGAATACACGTGTCGACACGGGATTCATCCATTGTTTTCGATAAAGTGCAGCCATCACTAAGGTGTTACGGTGAGTCGGCCGAAGTCGGTTAATGCTTTGATGACATGTCTAGGCAATAAATGCCACGTTAATGAGGTGTCACATGCTGCCTTTACCTTTTTCTAAAGTCAAAACGACTTGGGGGGCAATGTTCATCCTCATTATCGTCATCTCTTGCAATAACCAATCAGGGGGAGTTATATGTGATCCGTATGGATACACATGGTGCATTTGAAGATTTGCAGATATGTTCGGAAAAGATTTCTTGATAACCATAGCTGGAGCGTATTAGATGGTGTCATGTAATGCTTAAGCAGCCGATGAAGGGGCAATCGTGTGCGAGCGGTTATCGGATAGGTGGCAAGAGGAGAAGCAGAAGTTCAAGTAGTGCAAAACGATTATGGTAACCGTTGGAACATGAAAAGGATCCAGATGAATGAATTAAAGCTATAAATAAAAGAATAATTTAGCAAGGAAAACCATCTCATACCAAACTAAACAAACCAAATATATCTTTCAATTACCATTTCAAATTACTAATCATTTTACATTCCATAGTGTAATCCTTTACTTTTTCTGATAAGCAAATTACATGTCTTAGTGTAATCTTTTACTTTTCAGCTTGCTGTTTACATCCCGTAGTGTAATCCGTAGAGATAACTAAGTAGTTGGTAATCTTTAGTTGTAATTTGAGCATATGCTCATGCGCTGGAATCAATTCATCAATTCCTCAATCGGAGAGGTGTTTTGCAGCTGCTCTTCGCGACTTATTATAAGAATCCTTTTCTCATTTATATTTATTTGTATTAAAAAATCCTTTCATACAGAAGGCAAATGAGCAACTCATCATCAGAGGATGAACTCCATCATATAAATATCGTCTGATTTAATTTTACACATTGAGCGAGTGACTGAATAGGTAACCGATGTCACCATATCTCGGTCATACACTACGCATCTGCCTATCTTGGCGCTTAGGGTCATTGTTGCTTAGTTTGAATTGAAGCTGCAATTTCAATTCTGGCACGCCCACGTACACTCCTAGTGCCAAAAATAGCAACCAATAATGACAATTATCGGTGAGGACATAATTATATGGCTTTTAGGTTACTTTTGAATTGGCCGAATTTTAATTAACGATGAGGCATGTATGGTTTGAGAATATGGTTCATAAATAGATAACTTTAGTTTAATATTATTTGTTTTAATATTTTTTTCCCTTACTGCATTATAAATATATCTTGGAAAGAAAATAAATTTTTTTGCTTTAACATATTATCCTAAGTTTTTTTTTTTTCCCACATTATAAGCATTTTGAAAATGTGAGCTCACTTTTATGGCCCACCTTTTAATTAGTTTAGTCTAAAGAATCAGTCAAACTATTTATTTATTTGGTCTTAATAAAATGTAATAATTTCATCCAAGTTTTTAATGTGTCAATCTGATTTTTCAATGATATTCTCTACTTTAAAATTTAGTTTCTATTAATATATAACTTTTTACTTGTAACTAAGTTATATGTTATCCTGTTGTTACATCTTTAAATAATATTATCTATTAATTTTGTTCACTTATAAGAAAGCTACTTGTGCCTTCCTCATTTAATTGGTATATTCAAATAGGGCTTTATATTTTTTAGAATAAGTAAATATATAAGGTCTAATTAATAGAGATGCCAAACAGAGTAGCTTTGATTGGACAAGGTAAAGAGACGCTGAATGGATCGGAAGCGGATTAGCTACTGATAGGTTGTGTAGGGAGACTCGCTACTGAAGTTAGGGAGTGTTTGGCGGCTCAAAGGGGTAAGCAGGTGAGGCAATCGCCTAAAGCCCCGTAATTATGAAAGCCTATAGCAAAATTAAAATTTCTTAATTATGAAGGTCCTATATTATAACAAAATTAAAATTAAAAAGAAGAAGAAAAAAAAAAGCCTAAATTTTTTGAAATAAAACTTATTGAAAGGCCTACAAAATAGGAAAATCTAAAAATTACTTTACAAATTTGAAATTGAAAATAAAAAACAAATCCTAGAAACTAGCACTATAAATAATAACAACCTAAGGGCCCGTTTGGCCGGTTGGATTGGAAGGGATTAGATGGTAGTGGAAGGGATTGGATGGTGAATCCCTGGAACGGCCGGGCGTGCCAAACAATGTAGGTGATCTGATCCAAATCCGATGGATCTTCAGACAATCCACTGACAACACATCATTACCTTAAATCCCATCCAATCCATCCCAATCTGGTCAAATTAGCCTGTGACGTGTTTGGTTCGTGGGATTGGAAGGGATCGGAAACTTTAATCTTTGGATTGGCCGGGCGTGCCAAATAGACTGGATGTATCAATCCAGGGAGATAGCAATCCCATGGATCTCAAGACAATCCGCTGACAACACCATCATTACCTAGAAATCCACGCCATCCACCCTAATGCCATTCACTCCCTTCCAATCCACCCGGCCAATCGGGCCCTAACTCTATCGTCTCTTTTCAAAATAATAGCATCATTCTCAATAAATTCTTCTCCTAAAACCTAGGACCACAATTACCTACTTTATTGCTAATTAAGTTATCAAAAAATTAAATTCTATTAGTTCCTTTCACAGAGTGCAGAAGAAAGCACAAATTTCATCTCGTGGAGTGGGAGGAAAAACTGAAAAGCTATGGTGGAGTGGGGTTAAAATGGATAAAACATATGAATACTGTCCTTCTTGTGAAATGGTTATGGAAGTTCACCACAGAAGATAATAGTTAATGGAAGATAGTTTTGTAAAATTGTAATATGGTGCTACGCCACACGTATAAGCTTCATTTGAATACAGGGCATTGGGGCTCTTTGTACAACTATGTTCAAATTTGAGTAGGAATTCTCAAAGGCAGTTGTCGTGAAGATTCACGTGGAATGCTCATTGGATTTTTTAAAGATGCTTAGTGAAATATTATGTCCTATCATTTTAAACTGAAAAGTCTCATTTTTATGACTTGCGCAGGGCCTTCAAAAATGTTGAGCCGCCCCTGGGTACATGGGATGACATGGGTTTAAGTGGAATGAAAGTGAGAAAATGTAAAAGTTACATGGCGTCAGGATTGTCGTTATAGCGTGGCTTGTCATCTGCAGTGGAAGCGGATAGGCAAATCACCCTACCGCTATCGGTCGGTGCCCTGTGGGCCCTACCATGATGTATGTGTTTCATCCATGCCGCCCACCCATTCTTCCAGATCATTCTATGGTACGAGCTCAAAAATGAGTTTGATCCAAATCTCAAGTGGACCGCACAGTGTTGATTGAACGACCACCGTTTAAAACTTTTTGGCAGCCACAAAAGTTTTGGATCAAGCTGATATATATTTTTTCCCTTCATCCAAGTCTTTATGACCTAATCAATGGGTTAGATGTCAAATAACCATTACAGTTGGCCCCAGGAGGTTTTTAATGGTGGAATTCAATCACTACTGCTTTCCTATGGTGTGGTCCACCTGAGATTTATTCTACCTCATTTTTTGAATCAAGCTCTAAAGTTATATTTCAAAATGGATGGACGGCGTGGATAAAACACATACATTATGTTGGGTCCAGATGACACCGACCAAAGTATGAATGCGGAAATCCCATGTCCAGGTGCGGATTCCAAGAAGAGGCTTCACGACTTTGTGACGTTGCGATGAGGATCATGGGAAACACCTCTTTAGGTCACCTAGTTCTATGGTCCTACCATGATGCGTGTTTTGTATCCACCCTGTCCATCCAGCTGGAGAGATCATTTTAGGCCATTAGGCAAAGAATGAGTCACATCCAAATCTCGAGTGTACACCATCACAGTAAACGGTAGAGAGACTCACGCCCACCATTTTTAATGGCCACTAAGTTATTATTTGTGTTTTCCCTTCTTTAATGTATAGGTTAACTTATGAATAGCTTGGATCTCAAATAAACATCACAATAGACCTTAGGATGGTTTCAACTGTGGGCATAACTCTTCCCACCATTTTATGTGATGGGATCCATTCAAACTTTCTTTCTTTCGATCATGCCTTAACATGATCTCTCCAAATAGATGGACAATGCGGATACAACACATACAATATGGTAGGTCCCATAGAACTTGGTGACCTCACCTTCAGCAGCGAGTCTCCCTACTCAATCCTAATCCGTGTCCGAGTGGACCAAGGACGCGGATTGGTTACCCGACAGTAGCCAACTCAAAGTGACGTCACCACGTTCAGTGGGCCCAACAAGATATATCAAGATATATGGAGAAAATGACCACTGTAGACAAACCCTTTTACCCAGCGGTTTCTATGAAAGACTACAAACCTTAGTTACCAATCTAGATTAGCACGTGCGGACAGCGACGTTGAGGACGAAACTACCCCTCCTTTTCGCTGCGAAGACGTGCGCTGACGCTCCTCGAACTGAGAGTTGTACGAACGGCTTAAAAGGATTGGGGTCGGTGGTCTGTGGGCCCCACCATGATGTATGCTATTCATCCATGCCGTCCATATATTTTTCCATATCATTTTATGGTATACGACCAAAAATGAGGTATATGCAAATCTCAAGTGTACCACATTACGGGAAACAGTGTTGAATGAGCGTCGACCATTAAAAACTTTTTGGGGCCCACTGTGATGTTCGTAAAATCCTCCCCGTCTAAGTTCATTCATAGGTCACAAAGACCTGGATGAAGAAGAAAAACAAATTTCATAATGATCTAAAACTTCTATAACCCCTAAAAGGGTTTCAATGGTAGACGTTCAATTCCCCATTGCCTTTAACAGTGTGGTCTACTTGATAGTTAGATCTATCTTATTTTTAGTCTCAAGCCTGAATATGAGCTCGCCAAATAGATGGACGGTTTGGATATAACACATACCTCATAATAGGACCCACAAAAAGTGGTGGAATTACAACAGCAAAAAAAAAAAAAAAAAAAAAAAAAAAAACCAACGTCGATATATCGACTAACAGTCGATATATCGAAAATGGTCCAGAACTGTCCAGTGAATTTTCCAAAAAAATCTTACAATTTTCGATATATCGATTGTCTGTCGATATATCGAAAAAGGTGTTTTACCTTTAGCTATTCTGATTATAACCGTAGCATAATGTAGCCTGTGAGTCTATAAAATTTTTTATTTATTTATTTTTATTTTTATTTTTTACATGGAGAAATTTATTCTACCTACAATTTTCTTTAATACATATTTATATAAATAGGTATATATAAGTATATAAAAATTTTTCCTCTTTTTTTTCATTTATTTTTTAATCATTTAACAAGAATATCTTCTAAACCAAAATTAGTTACTTGACGTCACATATGATTTTGGGGTAAGAGAAGCTACTTTACCAACCAACCTAGTTATTTTCTAAGATTACATCAGTCGATGGTTGAGCGGCGGCATAGAAATGGCGCAGGCAACGTAGAAAACGAGCTTGAGAACTTACGATTTGAGCCAGTAACCTAGGAATTGAGCGAGCGGAAGCCACAAATTGAGCGAGGCAACGTAGAAATTGAGCTATGAAGCCGAAAATGGCGCAACGAGAAATCGTAGGAATTGAGCGGGAAGGCCAGAAATTGAGCGAGGAAGCCGGTTGAGTGGAAGGTAAATGAGTTGTCGAGGAAGGTAGAAATGAGCGAGGCAACTCAGAAATTGAGCGAGGAAGGTGAAATTGAGTGCAAGCTTCGAAATTTAGCGAGGCCAAAACGAGAAAAATGAGCGAGGAAGAAATTGAAATTGAGCGAGGAAGCAAAATTGGCGAGGAAGGTAGAAATTGAGGTAGCGCAAACGAAATGCGAGGAAGGTAGAAATAAGCGAGGAAGCATGCGAGGCAACCTGCAAATTGAGCGAGGAAGGTAGAAATTGAGCGAGGCAAAGCTCGAAATTGAGCGAAAAGAGTAGAAATTGAGCGAAAGCTCGAAATTGAGCGAGGAAGGTAGAAATTGAGCTAGAAATTGAGCGAGGAAGCTCGAAATCGGTTTAGGAAGGTAGAAATCGAGCGAGGCAACCTAGAAATGAGCGAGGAAGATAAAAATTGAGCGAGCTCGAAATTTGCGGTAGAAAGTAGAAATCGAGCGATTGCAAGCTTGAAATGAGCGAGGGAAGCTAGAAGTTGAGCGAGGAAGGTAGAAATGAGAAGGAACCTAGAAATTGAAGCGGAAGGTAGAAATTACAGGCAACCTAGAAATTGAGCGAGGAAGGTAGAAATTGAGCATGGCTCGAAATTAAGCGAGAAAATTGAAATTGCGTTAGGAAGCCGAAAAATGAGCGAGGAAAATAGAAATTGAGCGAGGAAGGTAGAAATTGAGCGAGGAAGCTCGAAATTGAGCGAGAACCTGAAGCCGAAATGTGAGCGAGGAAGCTCGAAATGAGCGAGGAAGGTAGAAATTGAAATTGAAGTAGAATGAGCGAGGAAGGTCGAAATTGAGCGAGGCTCGAAATGGCGAGGAAGGTAGAAATTGAGCGAGGCTTCGAAATGAGCGAGGAAGCGAAAATGAGCGAGGCAACGTAGGAATTGAAACGAGGAAAAAGTGAAATTGGCGGGAAGCTTGAAAATGTTTGCAGGAACCTAGAAATTGAGCGAGGAAGGTAGAAATTGAGCGAGGAAGGTAGAAATGGCGAGGCAACCAAAATTGACCGAGGGAAGGTAGAAATTGAAGGCAAGCTGAAAGTGAGCGAGGAAGCCTTGAGCGAGGAAGCCGTTGAAATTGAGCGAAGCCAAAAATTGAGCGAGGAAGGTAGAAATGAGCGGGAAGCTCGAAATTGAGCGGCAGGAAGGTTCCCTCGCACAATTCCTACGTTCACTCAATCTGGTTACCTGCTCAATTTCTAGCTTCCTAAAAATCCTATGTTGCCTCATTTGATTTCTAAGTTCCTGTCAAATTCTCTGCTTCCTCAAAAATTTCTAACTTACCTCACATTCCTAGGTTACTCATTCAAATTATCGGTTTCGTTGAATTTTTACCTTCCTCGCTCAATTTCTTCCCTCGCTCAATTTCTACGTTTCCACTCAATTTCTACGCTTCCTCACTCAATTTTACTACCTCGCTCAATTTCTAAGTCCTCGCTCATTTCTTACGCTTGCCTCGCCCAAATGCTCCATCGCTCAATTTGGCTTCCATCGCCAATTTCTATGTTGCTCGCTACTTTCCTCGCCATTTCCAACGCGTTGTCGCCACTTTCTAGCTTCCTCCGCTAATTTCTTTACAGCTTCCTCCTGCGCTTCGCTCGCTCGCCATTTCTCGCTCTCGCTCAATTTCTATGTTACCTCGACAATTACTACCTCGCTAAATTCCTACGTTGCCTCGCTTCATTTCTAGCTTTCGCTCAATTCCTACGTTGCCTGCTCATTTCTTCCTCTAGCTCACCAATTCCTACGTTGCCTCGCTCAATTTCTGCTTCCTCGCTCAATTTCTACCTTCCTCGCTCATTTTTCGGCTTCTCTCGCTCATTTCTAGCTTCCTCACTCGATTTCGAGCTTCCTCGCTCAATTTCGAGCTTCCTCGCCAATTTCTACCTTCCTCGCTTCAATTACCACCTTCCTCGCTCACTTTTGAGCTTCCTCGCTCAATTTCTACCTTCCTGGCTCAATTTCTGGGTTCCTCGCTCATTTTTACGCTTACTCACTTCTGCTTCCTCGCTCGATTTCGAGCTTGCCTCGCTCAATTTCTACCTTCCTCGCTCATTTCGAGCTTCCCTCGCTCAATTTCTACCTTCCTCGCTCAATTTCGGCTTCTCGCTTTTTTCTTTCGCTTCCTCGCTCATTTCTGCTTCCTCGCTCAATTTCGAGCTTGCTCGCTCATTTCTACCTTCCTCGCTTTCAATTTCGAAGCTTCTCGCTCAATTTCTACCTTCCTCGCTCATTTCGGCTTCCTCGCTCATTTCTGGCTTCCTCGCTCATTTTCTTTGTGCTTCCCCTCATTTCTACCTTCCTCGCTCACCTGAGCTCAATTTCTGGTTCCTCGCTCATTTTCTGGCTTCCTCGCTCAATTTCGAGCTTGCTCCCGCTCAATTTCTACCTTCCTCGCTCAATTTCTGTTCCTCGCCAACCTTCCTCGCTCATTTCTATTCCCTCGCTCAATTTCGAAGCCTTCGCCATCGATTTCTACCTTCCTCAGCTCACTTTCTGGGTTCCGCTCGATTTCTGCCTTCCTCGCTTCAATTTCTACCTTCCTCGCTCAATTTCGAGCTTGCCTCGCTCGATTTCTACCTTCCTTCCTTAATTTCTGGGTTGCTCGCATCACTTTCTACCTTCCTCGCTCAATTTCGAGCTTCCTCACTCAATTTTTCTATCTTCCTCGCTTCAATTTCTACCTTCCTGCTCGATTTTTGGCTTCCCTCGCTAATTTCTAGCTTCCTCGCTCATTTTCTATTCCTCGCTCAATTTCTGGCTTCCTCGCTCAATTTCTAGTTGCCTCGCTCATTTCTACCTTCCTCGCTTCAATTTCTACCTTCCTCGCTTTACAATTTCGAGTCATTGCCTCGCCTCGATTTCTACCTGCCTCGCTCGAAAGGTTCCTACACTCAATTTCTACCTTCCTCGCTTTCAATTTCTAGGTTGCCTCACTCGATTTCTGGCCTCCTCGCCTCATTTCTGGTTCCTCGCTCAATTTCTACCTTCCTTCAATTTCGATTGCCTCGCTCATTTCTACCTTCCCTCGCTCAATTTCTAGGTTGCCATCGCAATTTCTACCTTCCTTTCGAGCTTCTCGCTTCAATTTCTACCTTCCTCACTTCCTCATTACTACAACTTCCTCGCTCATTTTCATTTCCTCGCTCAATTTCTAGCTTCCTCGCTCATTTATTTCTCGAGCTTGCTCGCCAATTTCTACCTTCCTCGCTCATTTCTAGGTTGCCTCGCTCAATTTCTACCTTCCTCGCTCAATTTCGAGCTTGCCTCATCAATTTCTACCTTCCTCGCTCAATTTCGAGCTTCCTTGGCTCGATTTCTACCTTCCTCGCTTTCGATTTTTGGCTTCCTCGCTCACCACGGCTTTCGCTTCATTTACTGATTTCTATGCTCAATTTCGAGCTTGCCTCGCTCATTTCTACCTTCCTCGGTCATTTTTAGGTTGCCTCGCTTTCAATTTCTACCTTCCTCGCTTTTTCGATTTCGAGCTTCCACTGGGTTCCTCGCTCATTTTCTAGCTTCCTCGCTTTAAATTCCTACCCTCGCAATTCGATTTACGGCTTCCTCGCTCAATTTCTGGTTCCTCGCTCAATTTCTACCTTCCTCGCTCAATTTAGGCTTCCTCGCTCAATTTCTACCTTCCTCGCTCAATTTCTGGGTTGCCTTACGCTTAATTTCTACCTTCGCCTTCGAATTTCGAAGCTGAATTTCTACCTCACAAACCAATTTCAGCTTCGCTCATTTCTACCTTCCTCGCGTGTTTTCTTACCTTCAATTTCTGACCTTCCTCGCTCGATTTTCGAAGCTTCCATTTCTCACTTTAAAGACTTCTTTCTGCTTCATTGGTTTCTGCTTCGCTTATTTTCGAAGCCATCGCTCGATTTCTACCTTCCCTCGCTCAATTTCGAAGCTTCCTCGCTCAATTTCTATTACTTCCTTCGCTTTCAATTTAGAAGCCTCGCCAATTTCTACCTTCCTCGCTCATTTCGAAGCTTCTCGCTTAATTTCTACCTTTCCTCGCTCGATTTCATTCTCGCTTCAATTTCTACTTTTCCTCGCTCATTTTCTTCGCTTCCTCGCTTCAATTTACCTTCCTTTCAATTTCTAGGTTGCCTGCCAACCTTCTTCGCTCAATTTCGAGCTTCCGCTGTATCAATTTATACCTTCCTCGCTCAATTTCTGGCTTCCTCGCTCAATTTCGATTTGCTTGCCAATTTCTACCTTCTACCTCACTCACGAGCTTCCTCGCTCATTTCTACCTTCCTCGCTCACTTTCTACTTCCTCGCTTATGCCTCGCTTTCAATTTCTAGCTTCCTCGCTTCAATTTCTACGTTGCCGCTTCAATTTCTAGCTTCCTCGCTCAATTCCTGGGTTGCTAGCTTGTAAAATCGTAGTTCCTCGCTCGTTTTCTGCGTTGCCTCGCTTCATTAATTTCTACGTTGCCTCGCTCAACCATCGACTATGGAATCTTGGAAAATAACTAGGTTGGTTGGCTAAAGTAGCTTCTCTTTACCAAAATCATATGTGGTACGTCAAGTAACTTAATTTTGGTTTAGAAGATATTCTTGTTAAATGATTAAAAAAATAAATGAAAAAAAAGAGGGAAAAATTTTTTATATACTTATATATACCTATTTATATAAATATGTATTAAAGAAAATTGTAGGTAGAATAAATTTCTCCATATAAAAAAATAAAAATGAAAATAAAAAAATAAAAATTTTATAGATCGCACAAAGATTATTTATGCTACGGTTATAATCCAGCTAAAGTAAAATAAAGGTAAACTTTTTTCGATATATCGACAGACAGTCGATATATCGAAATTTGTAAGATTTTTTAGGAAAACTCACTGGACAGTTCTGGACCATTTTCGATATATATATCGACGTTGGTTCTTTTTTTTTTTTTTTTTTTTTTTTTATATTTTTGCTGTTGTAATTCCACCACTTTTTGTGGGTCCTATTATGAGGTATGTGTTATATCCAAACCGTCCATCTATTTGGCGAGCTCATATTCGGAGCTTGAGACTAAAAATAAGATAGATCTAACTATCAAGTAGACCACATTTAAACAATTGAACGTTTACCATCAAACCCTTTTAGGGGTTATAGAAGTTTTAGATTATTATGAAATTTGTTTTTCTTCTTCATCCAGAACCTATGAATGAACTTAGACGGGAGGATTTCTCACCTTCATCACAAGTGGGCCCCAAAAAGTTTTTAATGGTCGACGCTCATTCAACACTGTTTCCTAAATTGAGATATGCATATACCTCATTTTTGGTCGTATACCATAAAATGATATGGAAAAATATATGGACGGCATGGATGAATAGCATACATCATGGTGGGGCCCACAGACCACCGACCCCAATCCTTTTAAGCCGTTCGTACAACTCTCAGTTCGAGGAGCGTCAGCGCACGTCTTCGCAGCGAAAAGGAGGGGTAGTTTCGTCCTCAACGTCGCTGTCCGCACGTGCTAATCTAGATTGGTAACTAAGGTTTGTATTCTTTCATAGAAACCGCTGGGTAAAAGGGTTTGTCTACAGTGGTCATTTTCTCAGATATATGTGTTATATCCACGAGATATTATTTTAAGGCATGATCCAAAGAATAAGCCTGTGTACTAACGAGCTAACCCAAAAAATAAAGTCAGATCCAAAGCTCAATTCGACCCATCACAGAAAATAGCAGGGAAAGTGACCCCACCGTTGAAACCTTCCTATGGCCCGCCATGATGTTTATTACCTAACCTGTTTATAAGTTAAAAAAGACTTGAAACAAAGGAAAACACAAATATCAGCTTGATCGAAAACTTCCGTGGCCCTGAGAAGTTTTTAAGGGCAGTCGTTCAATCCCCACTATTTTCTACGGTGGGGTTCACTTAAGCTTTGGATATGCCTAATTCTTTATCTAATGCCCTGGAATGATCTCTTCAATTGGATGGACGGTGTGGATATAACACATACATTGCAGTGGGCCCACAAAACGTGGTGACGTCAATTCAGTAGCCAGACGATAACAGAGAACTTTGAACGCACTGCGTACCGTCGACGCAACACTATTCCTTTCCGCACATAAAAAGACGAGGAAGAGGAAGCAGCAGCTCTCAGCTCTCGTTTCTCCGCGTAAACAGACCGTAGACAAATACGTATAAATGGGCGCCGTACGAGGAGTATTGCTAGACGAATCCCTCCTCTGCACTGAAGACAACGACGGAAATACTCATTTCCTTCCTGGCGCTGAGGCTTTGCTCCGTAGACTTCAGTATTCAAAGCTCCACACGGTAAAAAAAAAAAAAGAAAGAAAAAGAAAAGAAAATTTCTTATGTTACATATGGTAGAATTTCTATTCCCAATCGACGATCGAATATGTAACTATTTGACATTTTTGCAAATGTTCAAGCGTCTTAATACGCTAAGAAAATGTTTTATTTTTTTTTTCTTGTACAAGATTGTAGGGTAGAAAACAAATTATCGATGATTGGATTTTTATTTCTCATGTTTCTTTAATTTTATAAGCGTGTTGATAGATCTGAGGAAATGGATTTTTCTTTAAAAATAAAGAAATGGGTCTTTCTTCCGAGCTTCATACTGGAATCGTGTGATGGTTGATATGCAGGCACTCAGAAATTGTACACTTGGGTGTATTAGCTAAATTCAACTGTCCAAATAGCGGGACCTACTGTAGATAGGTCATCATCCAAAAGTCAGATTGATTGAACAATCCTAACTGCTGATTGATGGGCATTTGTTTGGTAAATGTCCACCAATCATCAGCTAGGAAATCAAATTAGTATAATTTTCAGGTTGCTGAATCATCTAACCCGCAATTTGGATGGTTTAATTTAACTGCATTCCATGCTTCCGATCTTAGTGTCTAGGCATCAACTATAGCACTCTGCCTCAGTATCAAAGGTTTTCTATGTTTTTAATTCCATGAAATTTCCCTTAAAATTTGATGTTTGAGTGCACTATTTTTTGATATATTAACATTATGATAACACAGATACATTTAAGGAAATGGGCTTTTTTATTTTTCATTTTTATCTTTTAATAAATGAAGCTTCATACAATGGAATAGCTTATACATTAAGTTTCCTTAGAATTTATCCTCTTAATTGCTGGCTGAATATGTGGTTGCTCTGGAAAAAGATTGTGTGAGTACAATTTTCCATGGAGTTGGAGTTGGGCCACACATAGCTCCCACCTTCCAATAATGGTAGGTGGGAATCTTAATACACATTTCAAAATGGCTGTTTGAAGTTAGCATTTTGAATGCTTGCTAGTTGCTAGATTCCTGCCAAGCCTTTTAGTGGTAGGAGATAACATGTAACTCCCGGTGCTATTGAGCGCATTGTAAGTACTCTTAATTTGTTATTCTTTTCCTATTATTAATTTTTTGAGCAATCGCGACAATTTTATCTGGAAAGGGAGGAAAAACCTCATAAAGATTACAAACAAGACCAAGAGGACTTAAAGATTTTTTTTTTTTTTTTTTTTTTCGAGGGTAATGATGATTCATTGAAAAGAAAAGCGCTGAGATGGTGCAAAATACAAAGCACATAAAAGAAAATTACATCCTCAAAAAGGAAGAAATATCACAAGTAACCAACTCCTTTACATAATCGGTCCATTCCGCTACAAGGAGCTTTGCCTTGTTAGATACTTTGATTGCCATGGTGCTCGAATTCCGGAAGCATTTCTCTCCCCCACAAAGCCCAAAGACCTGCTAATATTGCCAATCTCCAACACACCCTTCTATCCTTCCTTAGCTCAACACTATGCCAAGTGAAGAAAAGGATCCTGACTAATTCCGTCATTACCCATGAGATAGTAAATATTCTCAGAATTGTCCTCCACATTATTTGGGCATAAAGGCAATAAATGAATAGGTGGGTGACTGATTCTACATCCACCGTAACACATCACACATATATTGGGCAACACCATAGATCTTTTTTGGAGATTTTCTACCATTAACACCCTTTTTCTCCTAACTAGCCAAGCAAACACTAAAGGGGGCATACCATAGGACAAGATCAAGGATGTGCATGCATGACTTCCTCCCACTGCCAAGGTCTGAATTAGATTGTAGTAGCAAACCAAGAAAAGCCCTGATTTATCTGCCTTCCATTGCATTCTATATTGTTCCTCCTAGGTCGAGGTGCAACCTTGAAGAAGGCCCTGGAGCTTTACAAAGTCTTCAATTTCCCCATCGAGCAAGTTTCTATGGTGAAGAGACCAAATGATAACTCCGCCCTAATGGAGAAGCACTGCAAGATTGGAATTTTGCTTTCCGATGATAGGTTTGCTAACCGTGGGAATATCACTTGAAGTGGCTTCTCGCCTAACCACGCACCTTCCCAAAACTGTACCCTTCCTCCACTACCAATTTCAAACCTGATCTCCTCATGGAATTTGCTCTTCAAACTGGAGATTGACTTCCAAATGTGTGATGCTCTGTAAAGAGATGAGGTCTTAGCTCACCATCCTCTCTCCTGACATCCATACATATAATAACCTTTCTCCATAGTTTTTTTCCACCCCAAATCTTTGAAACCATTTTCACATGAAGGCTTGGTTCACACCCCCCCCCCCCTTAACAAGTGAAATTTCTCCCTCCCTTCCCTTCCTTTCCAAAGGAAATCCTATCTGTGCTTTTCCAACTTGTGCAAGATGTATTTGGAACATTTAAGGAGGGACATAAAGTACATTGTGATGGGGGCATCAGAGGACTTACTCGGGTGTACCAGAGATGGAGGCGACCATCCCCATCAACGCAACTTTCTTTATGGATGGGAGAAGAGTTTCATATGGGGCCTGCTGGGCCATTTTGAAGACCCCACATGCGTTGGACGTACATCAGGAAGATCCCACTTTGGGATGATGCATGTGGGCTGCTTAGGAGACTATTTAAATCATAAGATTTTTTTATTTCGTGTTGATCCGATCGTTGGATTTTATCGATCAGGCCATCGGACCACCAGATCTTCTAGATCTGGGCCCATTGGACTTTGATCTTTCTTCCTTTACGTTTTCTGTTATTTTTATGATTTATTTGATTGTTGAGATTGATAATAAGTGTTTTAGTTTCCATATTTTGGATGATGGGCCATTTCACTTAAGTGATTGACATAGTTCTATTATTTATTTGAAAAGAAAAAAAAAGAGACTCTCTTTTGTGAAAAGGAATTTTCTTCATTTTTTTTCTATGTTTTTTTTTTTTTTTAGAAACCCTCCCTCCTAATTAAATTGTGGAAGGGTAGAGGTTTGATTGATCGTGGATTCCTCAAGGTACACTCTTACTCTTTCTCCTCTCTAACAAGGTATTCTTATTCTTCTCTTTCATCCTCTTTTCCTTTCCCATACAACATTCCCAACCCATAAAAAACCCAATCCACCTTCTCTCTCTTTCCTCTTTCCTATCTACGTGTGGACCCGCACGTACGCACGCATGCACGTGCATGCATCCATATGGGCAGTCACGTGTGGGCCTCCTGTTCATTAACCCCAAGTGCAGGGCTTCACCGTAGTAATAACTCGGTGAGACCGAGGTCAAATCCACAGGTAATGGGGAACATGGTCTAGTGCTAATCTAAGTCTAACTTGGTTGATTGGATTTTAATCTAGCGATGTGAAAGGAAAAATAAATAATAAAGATAAAACACTAAGGATCCAGGAATCCACTTGCAATAATTTCAACATCAATTTGCTGCTTCAATATAAAATAACACAACTGGAATCGAATTCCTAATTTATCTAGTCGGATGATAGAGCAGTTAAACCATTCACAAATGTTAAGATGAATATGATTTCAATTGACCGGTTCTTCCATTAAGTACTCGGACATCAATCGCAGGGAATCAAAAGCATCCAATGCACCCCTAGGCATCATTGGATCAATCAATTATACATATTAATTCCTTCTCTAGATCAAGGCTAAACAATTGCTAAATCAGAGCATTCATTGTACCCGGAGTGCATCATGAATCCAGAAATAAACAACTTAAAGACTTTCAAAGTAAATTCAAACCAAACGAATCTACTATCATCATTCAAGGTAATAGCATTGAATTTAACAAATTAAATATTGAAATTAACTACAAGCTTCATCCCTCAGCCTTAACTAAGAGATTAGCTAGTTATCGTTAACTCAAAAACAAAAGAAAAACTAAAAGATTTACTAGAACCCATGAAGAAACCGAAGTAGAAGAACGTTGTCGGCGCTCCATCTATGCCTTGCCTTCTCTCCATTTCCAACTAGGAGATGATTTGGAATAGCCTAAGGATTCTTTTAAATAGTTTTGGAGCTTAATCTTTCGCACCACCTCGGAAAAGTTTGCAAACCGACTTGAATTTACGTAGTTATCGCGGCTTCGAAAGAACCTTCGATGACATCGAAGCTCCTTCATGGCACCTTCGATTACATTGAACATTCCTTCGATGACATCAAAGAGTGCATGAATCTGTCCAGCAACGAACTGAGAAAATTCATGATTTTCTTGATGTGATCGAAGTTAGCTTCAATGGCATCGAAACTTACTTCGATGTCATCGAAATCTGTTTCTATAATTCTTTTTTCAGAAATATGTTTTTCTGGCCCCAGAATTTCAGAATATGATTTTTCTGGCCCTGAATTTTTAGGATTCATTTTCCTTAGTTTCTTTACTTCAAATCTTCGATTCCCTTCATTTTTCACTTGGTTTCCTTGGATCTTTGGTATGTGAATTCTTCATTAATGACTTCAAAATCTCCAATTTTTCATTATCTTTTTTTGAGCTCTAAATCCATCCTTTCAAGCGCATATTCATCATAGGCTTCTGAATCACATCTCATGATAAAAACGTATGTAATTAAATTAAATTAACACTTAAATGGGAGGATAACTAATGTAATTGAAGGGTTAAATATGCAATATTTGAGTCTCAACACCTCTGTTTGGTGTTTTCCCTCTTTGATTTATCTCAAAACCTCCCTAATATTTCCTTTAAATCCCTAGAAACCCCATTCCTAAATCTCCCTCCATGAATCCAAAATTCTAATAAAAATCTGTTTTTTTTTATTTTTTTATTTTTTTTATTTTATTTATGAAACTTTCTCCAAATTAGAATTTTGATTGCATCATCATCTATCCACGTGGTTGTTGCACTACCCACGCTAGATTGGAAGTCCCTACTTCCAAGTGGGCCACTCTTGAATTATTTTATATTTTCGTGCAGCGCGTATGTGATAACCTAGGACTTTCATGTTATAAATTTGAATTTCCAAATCTATTATGTGGATATGTTTGATTTTACATGTTGATTACTGAAACTAATGTGTAAATTGATATCTCATCTTGCATCTTAGGGTAGTTAAAGTTTCTATTATCCTACATCACACTGACATGTTTGCCTTGATTGCTTTGATTAGTGTTAGGTGGCCCCCTAAAGGCAAGTATAGGCTCTTCCATGTTGATAGCTTCCTTTCCACCACAACATCACATAAATGCTTCGTTGGTTTTCCTATGCATAGGGGAAGACCAAGATAGGTCAAGGGGAACGACCCTTCCTTGCATCTAAAGATAGTCATCATCCTTTTTACCTCCTCCTTTCCGTCCTTTCTACCACAACATCTCATAAATGCTTCGCCATCTTTTTCCATGCATAGGGGGAGACCATCCTTTCCACCTTCTCCGTGTGCATTAGGATCCCTAGCATTTCACTCTTTGCAATGTTAACTTTTCAGACCTAACACCATCTTAAAGCATTTGATAACCTCTTTAAATTGTTTACTGCGTTAGCATCTGCTTCTCAAAGTAGGAAAGTATTGTTAGTGAACTGAAGGTGTGATATTGGGGGACTCGCTTTCTCTACATTAAAACCATGAATGAGATTAACTTCCTGCCTTTTTTCACCATCTTGCCCAGAATCTCGGCTACCACTAGGAAGAGGAACATGGAGAGTGGGTTCCCTTGATAAAGGCTCTGTGAGCTTTTGAAGAATCCTTTGGGGGAGTTGCTCACCAACACAGGAAAGGAGGTTGACTGCATGAATTCTTGCATCCAACCTCTCCACTTTAAACCGCAGCCCAATTGACCCATCATGTAATCTAGAAAATTCCAATTAACATGATCATATGCCTTTTCCAGGTCCAATTTGCAAACTATTCCTTTTGCTCCATCCCTATGACGAAAATCCATGCATTCGTGGGTGATGAGTGTGTTCTTCATGAGCTGCACTCCTTCGATGAAAGCACTTTGGCTTTTCGAGATGATGCTCTCTAGGACCCTTCGAAATTTGGACGCTAAGGTTTTTGCAAGGATTTATAGGGCACCCCCAATGAGGTTGATCGGTCTAAAAAATCCTTAATTCTTTTGTACCTACCAACTTAAGAATAATTGCAATAAAGAGGCCCCCTAGCTTTGCTGAGAGGGTGGGTCAATTGTTTCTAGTTTCTTATAGTTTCCTTTTCTCTTTCTATATTCTTTTGCCTTTTGGCTTTTTTCAATAATATCACATTCTCTATAATAAAAAAAAAAGCTTTGCTGAGAGGCAACCCCTTTTGTAGTATTCCTTCATGAAATTCATCATGTCTCCTTTCACCAAGGCCCACAAGACATGATAAACGACCATTGGGAAGCCATCAGGACCCAAAGCCTTGTCTGTCCCCAAATGGTCAACTACAACTTTGACTACTTCCTTAGAGAAGGGGTTTTCAAGGTATTCAATTATAGTGCTAGAGAGGTGGTTGAAGTTTAGGTTGTCTAACCTTGGTGTTTTCCACCCTTCGCTTCTTAGGAGGTCCTTGTAGAACTGAACCAGTGCCCGGCATATTTTTGTCTTTCCATTCCACTTTCTTGCCTCTCACTTCTAAGGCACTAATTTTGTTGTTTCTAGCTCGGGCACTTGTTATGCTATGAAAGAATTTAGTGTTTTTATCTCCCTCCTCGAGCTAAGTTGCTCTTGACCTATACTTCCATTTGATTTCCTCCTTTAAGCGATTAGTATACTCAAGAGATAGTTCAGTCCTCAAAATCCTTTCTTCCTCTGTTAACTCAACTCCTTTTATGTTGATATACCGAATGCCCTTCAAAATAATTTTAGTTTTCGCCTCCCAGTTCCCCATGACCTCTTTCTTCCACCCATTATTATTTATTTATTTATTATTATTATTTTTCTTTTAAAAGTCTCAACTTTAGGCTTAAATGGAAGCCCACAAAACTATCCACCTTGAAGGATGCTTGCCATTTCCAGATTGAGTCTAAAAATCCCTCCATTTCAAGCCACATGAATTCAAACGCTAGTCATCCTTGTCTGCCTCTAATAAGATTGGGCAGTGGTTTGAAGCAGGCTTTGAAAGGCCCATCTGTGAAGCTTTTGGAAATTTCTCCACCTACCTTGTTGACACTAAAAATATGTTAAGCTGGGAGCAGATTGCCTTCTCCTGCCCATTGGACAGGTGAAACCGACTCCCACCCATCAGAAGGTCCATCATTTCAAATATATTCACCAATGCTAAGAAGTCCTTAATGCTACATGTTAATCTTCCTTTGTTGTACTTGTTGGAATTTTTCGGATGTGAATCTGATTATATTGAAATCACCTCCCACGCACCAAGGATTGTCGAATTTGCCACAAGATGCACCTAGCTCTACCCAAAAATTCGGTCGCTTCTCAACTTGGTTCGACCCGTATGCTGTCATGAACATCCATTTGAAACTGGAAGACAAATCCTTCAGTACCACTGAGACAGAGAAAGCACTGCACCACTAGTCTTCGTTTGTCCATACATTTGAATCCTAGACAACCAGGATGCCCCAACAGACCCCACTACGTCAAGAGAAACCTACACTTTTGATTTAGCTCCCACAATGAGTCTAAAAGAGACCAGTTGATGTCCTGAAGCTTGGTCTCTTGGTAGGTGATCAGCTGAGACTGATATGCAATCTCATCTCTCGAGAGCCCAACCCTCTAACGTTCCAGCTTAAGATTTTCATTTAGGCACCAATCTTCACCTCCTTCCCTTCCTCTCTCCTCTTGAGATACTACTCGAGTTGTAGTTAACCTTAGAAGCAAGGCTTATAAGCCTCCTATAACCTTTTGGGGACCTTTGAGTCTTCCTTTGATTTTCCATTTGACACATCTGATTGTCACGTGACACCCATTGCAACAACGCGACATAGTCTTCTTTCTGTCCACCAAAAGAGACATTGATCTTTCTTCCTACACACTTCATCGCATCCATGATCCATTAGTTAGCTGGATTGTTGCTCATTGCCTCTTCCATCGTAACCTCCATGCTGAAGTTAGGATCTTCTGGCTAGCTATGGTAGACCATATTCAAAGATGCTTCCTTTAGTATCTTGGATTGCTTCAATTTCTAATGCCTCCCTTAAGAGCCTTTTGTTGAACGAATCATCTTGCCATGCAAGAAGAAATGCCCCTCCTTCCTTTGCCTGATCTTCCTTCAAAGCAAAGACCACCAACGCAAAAGACGAGGTTTCCTTCCCTCCAGCTGATAAAGGCCTAATGGATTCACATGTGAGAAAAAAGGGCCATTCCACTACATGAGTCACTTCATAAGGGACACTCGCATGATTCAGGTAAGGCACATGTAATGGTTGCATGAGCTAGGGTAGGGCTGGGACGTGGGAGATTCTCCAACAATTGTACTTCACCTACTTGAACCAATGATTGTCACTCAAGCCTCTTCCTAGGCGTGCCATACCACCCTTACAAGCCTAGCCTCCATCATTACAGCTCTTGCAAGCTTGCCACCTATTGGGCCACATGGTGAGCCTACTTGGCTCCAGCTGCCCTCAAGCCCCTCTCTCTTGACAACGCAGTTATGTGGCGAGGCCCCGAGCTGCTCTCTCCTGCCATCACTGTAGTGGAGTGACCTGTTTCCCCATGTGGCGAGCATGCATGATTTCATCCAACTCTCAAGCCCTCCCTCTTGACATCGTATTGACGTGGCAAGACCTTGAATCACACTCTCTTGCCGCGAAAAGAAGAAAAGGAGGTAAGAGACAACCTAAGAAATGATGACCAACTTAACATTCTTGAACACCTCGACATGATCATGCTGGTGATTCTGGAAGCATCTTTCATTGCTCTCGCCCCAAATTGACCAAATCAAGGCCACGAAGGAGAGCCTCCAAAGAATGCTTTAAAGCCAACCCCTCCTCCATGCTAAACTAGGAAGAGACCGTCAATGGTTCCAAGCATCACCCAACTACAATGGAATATGTTGAGGAACTGCTTTTATAATGCTCTTGAAGAATGCAGTGAATGAAGAAATGTTCCACCAACTCCGCCTCCCAAAGACACATGGTATGGACATTTGGAATGATCATATCCCTCATCCATCGGTTGTCTACTTTGAGCACCCTATTCTTCTCACCAACCATGTAGAAGCCATTATCCTAGGAGGGGCCTTTGTAACCCCACACCTCCATCTTTGAATTCTTTCCTGATCAAGGCATGAACTGCCTCATAGAATGATTCAATCTAAAATTTCGTGTCCCTCTTCCACTTCCACAACCAAGCATCGTGAATAGATGACAACCACGACTGGACCTGAAGGAGCTCCTAAATTTGTCATTTCATCTGATTTTGAATCTAACAAGTTTGTATGGCATGCCAAAGTCCATACCACCTGAGGTCCCACTACCTCGACATGCTAAAAGATTCTAGCTTCCTTGTCCAAAGCAATGGTAGCCTGTTCAAGAAACATCTCGCCATAGGGCCTATATGTGCACTAGTGTACTAGTGCAATCAAATCTGACGCGGGATCCCTCTCCAACTGAAAACGATATGCCTTTCTCAACGGGCTCTGTCGCTTGCACAATGTCTTTCCAAGCCAATGATACTCCGTAGCGGGGTGATTCCTTAGTGAACCATCCACCCTATGATTTCCTGTATTTACACCCTATCATCCTTTTCCACGAGCCTGAAATAACCAATGAAGAGCCCTTAGATGGCGAAGAAATAGAAAAACAAGAACGAGATCCTTCATGGCATAATGTCAGAATTCTCCATAGCTCTACACGAGATATCAATATGCCTACTATCATATCAAAACAAACAAATCCCTACGTACGGCGAACCGATCTATATACATCTTACTCTCCTTAACGAGGAACCCATAGATGTAACCGCTATGATTGATACGGGTTGCACAACTTCTATGTGTGCACGAGAAGCTTTTCCTTCGACTTCCCTTCAAAAAGCTTGGCGTGCTCTCACCGGAGTTGTCGTTAACAGACAACGATTCGAATCTAGCCTGGTTATAAAACCTATCCACTTCTATCAACATGGCAAGACCTTTACCCATAAATTTTGGGTCCTCGACGAACCACACATTGGGTTTCCCAGTGACTTAATGATCGACACTGATTTTCTAAGGCAGTACCTCCCTTTTAGCATCTCTGAGACACACTTCACCTTTACGTTACAATGCCCTTTTGATCTACACTTCCCCTTGCTTAGCGAAGAAGCCATATATGCTCGTCCACCAGCACCATCAGAGTTGCGCTTGCGCAAGCATGGTGGACCCTCTCTCAAACAAACAACAAAACCCTGTACTTGCCCCGATAACAAATGCCATGTAGCCTTTTTACAGATAGAAGCCGAAATCGAGAACCACCATCACATTGCCTTTTACCAACAAAAGCGAGAAAAGAACAGTGAAAAAAAAGACTTAACAGAAATTAGAGAACTCTCTAAAACAACCATAGGGACCAACCCTATAGCAGCTTGGGAAAAAGATAAAGCGTTATGCATAATTACGCCAAAACACCCTAATTTGGATTCCAAATAGAAGCTGGAAAAATTAAACTACAAGAGCACACAACTAAAAACTCTTAGAATTTCCTAACAAAATAGAAGGGGGAAAACAACTTCAGTCATTCTTAGGAATACTAAACGTAGCAAGAAACTTCCTAAAAAACATAGCAAGCCTCACAAAAGGGTTAACCAGCAAGTTCCAAAAAACGGAAGTAACAAACCCTTTAAAATGGACAGAATATGACAAAAAGGTTATCAAGCAAATAAAAGAAAAGGGCAAAGAAAATACCCCCACTAGATCTGCCTAACACTAAAGACTACTTTACAGTAGAAACAGATGCATCAAACGAACAATGGGGAGTAGCCTACCATGCTACCCATTATATCATTGGAGAAAAGAAACTTTGTGGTTTTAAGTCAGGACTCTTCAGCAAAGCTGAAAAAACACTACACTAAACACGAGAAGGAACTCTTGGCCGTAGTACGAGGAATACAGAAATACAAAATTTTCCTTCTACCTAAGTTATTCACGGTAATAACAGACTCTACATATGTAATTCATTTTAAAGAAAGCAAGCTTAGAGGGATATCATCCCAAAGACTGATACGTTGGCATGGATATTTGTCCAGATTTAAGTACATAGCAATACACAAAAAAGGAAAAGAGAACATAATTCCTGATATCATACCCAGAGAACCAGTTTTTACTAATCCAACTGCAAAAGTTTGTATGATGGATACAGGGATGGAGCAAAGTTGCTTTGGTATGCGAGGACGAGGAAGAGGAGGACGAGGAAGACAACCTGCAAAATGAGCGACTAATCAACATTTCCAGACTAAGCAAGCTAGATCTCGAACGAGAACTAGCCTCGCTTAGCAAGGCAGCATATGCTGTAAGCAGCTCTTCTCAAGAAGATGACGTAGACCTCCTTAACGAAGGGAAGTACTTAGCTCCCCAAGGAGAAATCCCAGCAAGACCCATCCTAAAAGGAATAAATGATGTCCTCCAGGGAGGAACTCAGAAAATATCGTAGCATTAAACTGACTAATCGGAGGATTATACTATCTAGAGTATCCAAAGAGATGTCAGTTTCTTGATTTAGCCCATTTCAGGAATTATTTCCGAAACAAAGAACTAATCTTAGCAGACGCATTATGGCATAATGTATACAATGGCCTTATTGAAGACTTCAAATTGAACATCATCTCGATGATAAGGCACATCCGAGACATCCGAGAAGAAAAGGATAAGTACATAGAATGGATCAACATGACTCATCACTCTCACAAAGAGTTCTCCAGCAGCACTCATAAGGCAATAAATCCAGCAAGCTACTTAGCAGCAACACAGTCAACGGCAAACCCAACAGCTTTGATATACAAACGAACGAAATACTTCGTATTCGTTTTTACCCCTTACGGAAAAATAGAATGCTTGAAAGCTGCCGGACAATTACTCCAATAAAAAACAAAGGTCTTAGCACTGGCAACCAGCTTATGCAATGGCAAGTTAGATATCCATTAGATGCCTGGAGTGATTCCATATCTACCCATGGGGTACATACAAGAAGAACTGAACAATGAGCAATATGAACTGCTGACCAGGCACGGGCTCATAGGACTCATCCAAGTACAAAAGGAAGAACAAAACTTATTTTCCTGAAGAAGTTAAAAAAATAATAAAGCGATGTATGAAGAACTTCTGCCCTTATTTCATCCACCTCTGGGTATTAAGGCTAGAAAGACAGTGCAAAGGGTTCTACTTCATCAGAATCACCAACGAAGAACAACATCCAGATATAGAAGAAAGAGAAAAGATAGAAATCCAGCCTGTAGATCTGGTAAAGCACAGAGACATGATGATAAACGAAATCACACAACTCCTCTTAGATGACGAAAGTCGATGATATACTATACATGCAGCTGAAGGAGTCCTAATTCAAGCTTCCGAAACATACAATGGAACAGTATCAAAAATCAAAGAATCGATGACCGAAATCAGGCTCAAATCCACTCTTCTCGAAAGCGGAATTCTGAGCATCTGTGATGAAGAAACAGAAAAAAGATCAAAGATTATTCTCCGAGATAAGATTGTAGGAGGAGAAATCGAAGAACAAATAAAGATAAAGTCAGAAGCCTTAGAAACACCAAGGAAAGAAGATGCATCCATGGGAGAAAGAGATGACGAATCAGCCATGAGCTTCGCCGTAAAGTGAAAACAGTAACCAAAGACCGATTTTGCAAAAGTACTCAAAACCACTTTGCAAAACCGATATGTAGCAAAAACCGCCCACGGTTTCTAAAAAGTGGTCTTCTCGAAGAAAGAAAAAGCTAAAAGCACTATCACACCGAAAAAGACACGTAGCGAAAGAGAGATTCACGAGCGACTGCATCTGTACAAGCACACTACAGGAATCATATCTTTTGATGAAATGTAATTTAATCTCTTTCGAGTCCGCCCTCTATATTAAGGGCTCTAGTTTCTATTTCTAGGCAGTAAGAGTTGTTTTGTAGTCTCTCTCTCTCTCTCTCTCTCTCTCTCTCTCTCTCACTCTCTCTCTCAAGAAATCTTGTCTAGAAGAAATAAAGATCTCCAGGTATGATGTCCGGCTAATCCTCCTTCTAGTCCGAAGAGGATAGTCTTAAGTCTGTAAACCTTTTATGCAATGAAATATTATGAGTTCTATGTTTAACTTGTGGCTTTCTCCTTTAAAATTATAATCCTTATTATTATTTTGTTTTTTTGAAGACACAGGGTGTCCCCACTTCTTTTTGAAGTGAGACTAATCCCTACAGATACACGCAATCAACCACAACCACGTCTATTTGGTAAAGCCAAGGAGGGGAATCGAACCCTCGCCTATAGGGAGCAATCCTTAAGATTATAATCCTTATTAAGAAGCAAAACACAACAGAGCGTATTGGTCAGGCCATAATGATCAATCAAGGGTAGGTCGTTATATTCTCGTCATGCCATAAGCCAGAGGGGCGTCAGGCAGCTGAGAAAATGCCAATAGCCGTTTGAAAAGACGAGACCTGTTCCTCTTGCTTCTTAAAAGGGGTTATAAGAAATCAGGGTATAGCTAGAAGCAAAAGCGAAATGAACCCAGAATTACAGATATCTAAGACTTAAATCTAAGGACTACCCTTTTTCTTCCAGTAAAACACTTGTTTAAAATTCTAAATGATCTTAGTTGTTATTATCTTTATATTTCTCTTAATCTTAGAAATATATGCAAGATTAAATATATACTTCTTATGGTTTTCATAAGCATGTATTCTGTCTGTTAAAGCGTCTAGTTTTTAGGGTTAGGTTAATATTTGCCGTTTAGTTGAACGTTTTTTTAGGTTTAGGGTATAGGCTCTATTAGCTCACTCAGCTATTATAGAGGGTAACTCATATTGGTATCAGAGCCTCGACAATCTTAGCACATGAGAGACTTGAGTGGCTTTGAACTAGCTCTCACATATCGAAGGCCCGACTTAATCTTAGTATTCCATCAGTATTATCTCCTAGAATTAGACGAAGAGATGGCTTGGAATAACTTCAGAAACTGTATCGGATACTGGGGATATACTGCTTATTGTGAAAAAACCCAAGAAAATCCTTACGTAACTTATCAAAAGGCGATACAAAAGAGAATAACCTATCAAAAAACATAAATCTTAGCAATCCAAGAAGGAATCGTATTTCTCATAAATCTCGGAAAAGAGTCTTAGATATATGTTCAAACCCTTAGCCAGAATAAAACGATTTCTATTCTCAGAAAAGAGTGATTACCAACTTTTACCTCCTATTCCAGAACTATGAAGCAACTGTTGGCATCCAGATAGTGTTGTAGAACACTTGGAGCATCTGCCAACCGAATCTGCTAATAAATACACCTTAGCAGCTCTTGGAAATTCAATCCAAGATAATATCCAGTGGTTGCTCGCAGGACACGCAAAGATAGGAACACAAAACATAGAAATAGAAAACCAGATTAGACGAATTGATCTTCAAATTCCTGTAGAATTTGGGAGATCCATACAAACAATCGTTGATAATACAAACTGCATCAAAGAATTACAATCTGACCTTGTAGAGATAAAAAAAACGCTTTAGGAATCCAAGATGGAAATTGTTCGATATGAATTACCTAAGATTACAAACTTCCAACCAGCTTCTCTAGAAACATTTTTGCTTAAAATCCAGAATCTTAAGTACCGAACAAGACTGGATTATTCAGGAGAGAGACAGCAACTACTTAGTATTATTACAAAGTCTGATAAACTCAGGCAATTTTATAAGTGCAAGTATCGTAGAATTAAGAAATGAAATACTTCAAAATGAAGGATATATGTCATCCTTAATAAGCAACCAGTAAAGTGGACTCGAAGTATTTTATGGAGATTTCGTGCAGTTCCAAATAAACCTAGACATAGCAATGAGACAACTTAGAAGCATCCTTGACTTGATATCTCAAAAAAATATAGCCTCCAAAACAGAAAGACTTGAAGAAAGAATAGACTTAACTTATACAGAAGTAATAAATAGTAAAAGACTCATTAAAGAAGTAACAGAAAGTTCGTTACTTCCAAAAACATATATGGGAGCTTTAGAAGAACTTGGAAAAGCCATAGATGATATTAACCACAAACTGAATGAATATGGTCATCAACTAGAAATCCTAATAGCAAAAACTGACAAAATAGAAAATGTTGGTACTATAACAATGAAAGAACAGAAAAATGAAGCCCTTGAGATAAAGACAGCAATAACGAAGTTTATAGTATTACAAGATTAGCGACTCCTCGAGTTAGGGACAATTAAAAAAAGATATACACAGTGTTGAGCAAGCGGTATTAGCAAACCTAGAAAAATACTTAGAAAGTTTCAAGCAAGGATCTCGGTATTGGGATAGACTTAGAAATGATATCTACCAACTAAGCCAAAACATTTCAGAGAAACTCGATAATATTCTACAACATAACAAGACATGACATGCTCCTAGAGAGAGTGGGAAGCAATAGAATCCAGAACGACGGATTAGATAAAACCCAAACTTTCGCACCAGGATATATCCCTTTTGGGAGACAACATAGGATTGGAATGCTCAAAACTCTCTAAAACCAAGGGCTCAGACTAAAAGTCCATTTAGAACAAAAAATGTCAGAAACCTTAAGTGGGATAAGTTTTCAGAACTAGAATGGAAAGCTATCTCAAACCACTGTGAAAGATCTAGCCTTCCTTTAGCAGATTATGCAGATTTGTACTATTACGGAAAAAAACCTATAACTAGTAAGTATCAAATTACGCATAAAACTAAAACATACAAAGTAACTAATGCTGATGAAAAAATCCCAATTTTGTCTCAAACTTGGATCAAAGATAAAAAGAATCAAGGATTCAACTATGTAAACTTTAGAATGTTCCAAGCACGCATAGGACTACATACCCTAGATATGGAGATAGAAATCCTCTGTTGTCTCGTAGATGAAAGATGGATGTCCTTTGATAAAAGCCTTCTAGGAATAATCGAACTCCATCTCACAGAAAACGTCTGATACTTTAATGTAGTACTTGGAGACACCATGCCTATCGAAGCCCCCCATAATATTAAGCTAGTCATAGCATCTAAAGGATATGAAGATTTTGACCTTCTTTACAGAAATGTAAGTATAGAATTTCAAATCTACGCCTAGTTCAGCCAAGAAATGATAAAAGGACTCCATAACAAGTTTCAAATGGGGAAATTGAATGAAGAAATATTGGTTAGAACCAATGACTCTCAGTTTAACCATACGTACATTCGAAAAGAGACGGCCGAGAAGGGGAAAGATTCGTCTAATCTCTGGGAACTAAAGAAGCCATCCCAAAAACAAAGCAACAGAAAGAGCTAAATTCGAATCCTCAAAACGGAAACATTACTCTTCAGTTCAAACCCGCTAAGTATATATCTAACGTAGACCAAGAAGAAGAATTTAGGAAAGTACCTCAAAAATTCGTAGAAGCAAGAAGATCATGCTATACAGAAAAAGGAGAATCTAGCACAACACAAAATAAACCTACGTCATATGACGATATAGACTTGGAAAAAATCAGGATACAAAATATAAGAGAATCACTTAGCCCAGGGCAGATCAGGTGTTTCAAAAGAAACCTTGAATGAACTAGATCACATAGGATAAATATGGTCCGCGCCATGAAAGATAGCAAAACCTTAGAAGAATTAAAAAAGAATCTAAAATTTCTCCTAAGTCTTTTTAAAAAAAAATAAAATTTTCCACTTCTTTTCTCGCTTCTGTTGGTAGAAGGCGATGCAGTAGTGGTTCTCGATTTCGGCTTCTATTTGTAAGAAGGCTACGTGGAATTTGTTGTCGGGGCAAGTACATGGTTTTGTTGTTTGTTTGAGAGAGGGTCCACCACGCTTATGCAAGCACAACTCTGATGGTGCTGATGGACGAGCATATATGGCTTTTTCGCTAAGCAAGGGGAAGTGTAGATCAAAAGGGCGTTGTAATGTAAAGGCGAAGTGTCTCAGAGATGCTAAAAGGGAGGTACTGCCTTAGAAAATCAGTGTCGATCATTAAGTCACTGGGAAACCCAATGTGTGGTTCGTCGAGTACCCAGAATTTATGGGTAAAGGTCTTGCCATGTTGATGGAAGTGGATAGGTTTTGTAAGCAGGCTGGATTCAAATCGTTATCCGTTAATGACAACTCCAGTGAGACCACGCCGAGCTTTTCGAAGGGAAGTCGAAGGAAAAGCTTCTCGTTCTTGTTTTTTCTATTTCTTCACCATCTAAGGGCTCTTCATTGGTTATTTCTTCAACAATTTTCTTCCCTTTATCTAATGGATCGGGAAGTTGGCCTGTTTCGGCTAAGATTCGCTTATCTCTGTGCGATAAAGGTCTAAGGCGTGGAGGGCTGTATACGACTTTATCGGTTATTCCTGTCTCTTGGAATTTTTGATATAATTCTTGGTTTTTTTACAAGATTTTCTTCGACCTCCATCTAGAATTGCCCATATTCTTGAAGGACTGCTTCATATCCTGCGTTGCCTTTCTCTCTTCTCATTTCGACTAAAAAGCAGCTTCTGCAATAGTGAAGGTAACAATAGTTAGCTGACATGTAAAGACTTTCTTCATCTTCACCATATTTTCCTCCAATCTTATATCGGCAATGAGAACATGTCTGTTCTTGTTTTGATCCGATTAACTGGAATTTGCACCATTGAGCGGGGTCTGTTTGATGTGGAGGATCCCAATCATATTCTTGATTTGTTTGTTTAGGTCTCCACTTTACCGTGCAGATATAACTGGTGTCTTCGTAGTTAAATCTTTCTGGTTCGTCATCTTCTTCTGATGAACCGTCGTCTGATATATATACTTTTAAGTTGGGTATCGTTATTTTCCTCATCATACATTTTTTTTACTTGCGGTTGCTCTAAGTTTTCTTCTTCTTCGCTTTGATAGGGTGTTTCTGTTAAGTCTTCTGATCTGTCTGAGCTCATGGTTACTATACAGTCTATACTATGGACTGATTCATCATCATCGCTAAGGTAATCTTGTATTTCTGATGGGTAAAGTATATCAAAGGCTTCTGCTTCTTCTAGGGTGTCTATCATGGTGTTTACCATGGATAATCTTTTTACCTTTTTTTCTTTACGAGGACATTTTGGTGCTATATGTTCAGTTTCCCCGCAGGCCCAGCATTCTATTCTTTTCCCAGAAGGCTTCTGATGCTCTCTTCTTCTATAATTTGCTACACTCCTTTTTTGGGATGCGTTCTTTTTCCAGCATCTTCTTTTTTGCAAATGCTTGCCAAGTAGTTTGGGTTCTCTAAATGTAAGGGATTTTCGTAGACGATACTTTCTATTAAATGCTTGCCTTTTTTTCTGTTTTTTTGACATCCCCATTGTACCGGAAGGATATCAGTTCTATCTTCCTTAAACGTAGGGAGATTAGCAAAAGTTCTCTCGATTAGCGCAGCTTCTTTGATTTGGTTTTTTTTTTTTTTTTTTTTTTTTTTTTTTTTTTTGTGTTCTGCTATATAATCTTGAGCGAAATTTATTCGTTCTCCTAGGGTGTTTGCTTTTTCTCCTTCAATTCCCGGCCATTCACGGTATTTCTGTAATCAGACACTACTAAGAATGGGTATTTTTTTGAAACATTCGTCTTTGAGTTCTTCCCCGCGGTTTTCTATTAGGTAATAGAGTTTTTGATAGTTATTTGAGTAGGGTATAATATCTTTTATGTTGCAGATGCTTAGTTTAGCTAAGGCTATTGGTGCTTCTTCTGATTCCGATTGCCTAGTGAATCGGTTTGCCCCAATGAATTCCTTTTTGAATAGGGTTACATATCCGTCTACGATTCTTTCATTGGCGTAGCACCTAGTAAATTTTTCGTATTGTCTTGTACATTCTGGGCTGGTATCTGTTTTCAATGTTTTTAAGAATCTAGCTATGTTTCCTTGTAACGATTTTTCCGCATAAGCATGGCAAGCATCTATGCTCTAGTCGCTGTTTTGGTCGAAACATTGTTCCATTTGCTTTTTCCATGCTTCTATAGCTCCTTTTGCATTTCCAATATTATCCAGGTTTAGATATATTCCTAGGGGGGCTGATAGGAATTTGAGCCATCTTTTTTATTCCTTGGAATGCTTGGCTTTCAGTTGGTAGTTCTTTAAAATACCTAGGTCTTTCTTTCCGTTGTTCATATATGGGTATATATTCATCTTTGTTTCTTCTTGGTTCAGTTTCCCTTTTATCGTTATTTTGAATACCGGTTGGATTAGCTTGGATGCTCAGCCCTGCTTGTTCGGAAACTATGGTTTCTGCCATAGCTATTCTTGCTACTGGTCTTAAGAATATGTCTTTTTGTCTTGGTTTAAGTCTTAGTTCTAGATTCTTTTCTAATTCTTCTAAGGTTTTGCTATCTTTCATGGCGCAGACCATATTTATCCTATGTGATCTAGTTCGTTCAAGGTTTCTTTTGAAACACCTGATCTGCCCTGGGCTAAGTGATTCTCCAAGATTTTGTATACTGATTTTTTCTAAGTCTATATTGTCATATGACGTAGGTTTATTTTGTGTCGTGCTAGATTCTCCTTTTCTATATAGCATGATCTTCTTGCTTCTACGAATTTGTGAGGTGCTTTTCTAAATTCTTCTTCTTAGTCTACGTTAGATATATACTTAGCGGGTTTGAACTGAAGAGTAATGTTTCCGTTTTGAGGATTCAAATTTAGCTCTTTCTACTGCTTTGTTTTTGGGATGGCTTCTTTTAGTTCCTAGAGATTAGACGAATCGTTCACCATCTCGGCTATCTTTTTTTGAATGTACGCATGGTTAGACTGACAGTCATTGGTAATAACCAATATTTCTTCATTCAATTTCCCCATTTGAAACTTGTTATGGAGTCCTTTTATCATTTCTTGGCTGAACTAGGCGTAGATTTGAAATTCTATACTTACATTTCCGTAAATAAGGTCAAAATCTTCATATCCTTTAGATGTTATGACTAGCTTAATGTTATGGGTGGTTTCGATAGGCATGGTGTATCCAGGTACTGCGTTAAAGTATCCGACATTTTCTGTGAGATGGAGTTGGGCTGTTCCTAGAAGGCTTTTATCAAAGGACTTCTATCATTCATCTACGAAACAACAGAGGATTTCTATCTCCATATCTGGGGTATGTAGTCCTTCTATGCGTGCTTGGAACATTCCAAAGTTTACATAGTTGAATCCTTGATTTTTTTTATCTTTGATCCAAGTTTGAGACAAAATTGGAATTTTTTCATAGGCATTAGTTACTTTGTATGTCTTAGTTTTATGCGTAATTTGATACTTACTAGTTACGGGTTTTTACCGTAATGGTACAAATCTGCATAATCTGCTAAGGGAAGGCTAGATCTTTCACATTGGTTTGATATAGTTTTCTATTCTAGTTCTGAAAACTTTTCCCACTTAAGGTGTTCTGACATTTTTTGTTCTAAATGGATTTTTAGTCTGACCCCTTGGTTTTGGAGACTTTTGAGCATTCCAATCCTATGTTGTCTCCCGAAAGGGATATATCCTGGTACGAAAGTTTGAGTTTTATCTAATCCGTCGTTCTGGATTCGATTGCTTCCCACTGTCTCTCTAGGGGCATGTCCTGTCTTGTTCTATTGTAGAATATTATCAAGTTTCTCTGAAGTGTTTTGGCTTAGTTGGTAGATATTGTTTCTATGTCTATCCCAATACTGAGATCCTTGCTTGAAACTTTGTAAGTATTTTTCTAGGTTTGCTAATACCGCTTGCTCAACACTATGTATATCTTTTTTTAATTATGTCCCTAACTCGAGGAGTCGCTAATCTTGTAATACTATAAACTTTGTTATTGCTGTCTTTATCTCAAGGGCTTCATTTTTTTTGTTCTTTCATTGTTATAGTACCAACATTTTCTATTTTGTCAGTTTTTGCTATTAGGATTTCTAGTTGATGACCATATTCATTCAGTTTGTGGTTAATATCATCTATGGCTTTTCCAAGTTCTTCTAAAGCTCCCATATATGTTTCTGGAAGTAATGAACTTTCTTTTACTTCTTTAATGAGTCTTTTACTGTTTATTACTTTTGTATAAGTTAAGTCTATTCTTTCTTCAAGTCTTTCTATTTTGGAGTGTAACTTCCTGAAAATTGGGGGTCGAGCAGAAGTTCAACTTCCGAGTTCCAATGCATCACCTATGCAACATGGATAATGATGATTAAATGTTGTCCGTGTTAGTGCACTAAACATGAGTGGGATTATACCAAATCAGCATATCATACCCCAGAGACAGTTAAATTACGCAAGCGGAAGACCATGATAGGTATGTATAAAACATATAAGTGGTGGTGCGTCTCCAGAGTATAATCATGTTCCAGGTTAAACAATTATATGTATCGTTTCAAAATACAAAATATCAAAATGTGTAGGTCCGTCTACATCATGAAATCCTTATAGCCCTGACGATCAGAATGCGGCCTACATGAACCTGCCAGAGTACTTCATATACGAGAACTCCTCATTGTCGTCGTAAAAATCAGGCTTCGCTTCATAAGCTGCGCCATCATCTGCAACTAAGAAAGAGTCTGGTTGGTGTTTTAAAACAGTCCCAGAGTGGGAGTGAGTGATTAACTCAGTGGAACTATAAGGCAAAGGTTAACATGTTATCAATTCAGTCAAGCAGTAATTATAAAGCAGTACAATAATCATGTCCTAGATTACTCTTGTTAATGTAAGAATGGTATGCGATAATGATGCATGCCCTCGCCTACACTCCCTCAGCGACTTCATCTCACGTTCGCGCATGGCATCCTCCTGAAACGTGCACTTCCTCGCCAAAGCACATGCAGTGCGGTGCATGATCATGATTAGTCAAGTTCTTAATTAGGCATATTCATACAGCAGGATTGGGAAGCTAAGGTACCTCCCTTCATATCATTTACCTAAACATTGATCCATCTAGGTTCGTCAATCCTAGTTAATCACATACGAAGAACAGTTCTAGGTAGCTACGGAGCGGCTCGTCACCGTAGCGCAGGCCTGGTTTATACTCGAGGTCACTACGGAAAAGCTTGTCGTCTTAACGTAGTCTTAGAGTATACTCGAGGTCACTATGAGCTCGTCACCTGATCGTAGGCCGACAACTCGAATACAGTGTCCCATACCACCGTATTCGGCTCACGAGTCTGGGTTGCTCATTGGACACTACGAGGAGACTCGTCGTCCCAGCGTAGGCCGACAGCTCGACCACGGTGTCCCATACCACCATGCTTGGCTCATGAGTCTTAGTGGATCGAGGTACCAAGGTTAAACGGGCCTTTCGCTGGTAAGTTTGGTACATTAGATTCAAGCAGTAGCTTCCATACATGGTGAACATACATTGAGCCAATCGGGTTACTTGACAAGCTCGACTGGTACGGGCGTACGTTGACTTGATCAACATGGAGTGCGTAAGCATTCCGCGAGGCCTAACCACTGTCGACAAACAACGTACGACTCGGATTCATTAGGCGTATCCGTTGTGGCTAAGCAGTACGGCCATTGATCATAAACCATTACCGATTGCCTGGACTACATCGTAGCCCCAATCACACTTCAACCAATAGCATCCACATGTGACATTCCAAGACAGCATGTGACAACCAAATTTAAACATAAATCCCATTCGAGCATTTCAACAAACATATACCACACATGTCATCATATATAGGCATTCATCTATAAATCACAAAGTAGTAAAATAGGTTGCATAAAGGAAACTGTAACTATATATAAGGGAATTGAGAATCCGATCTCAACACCCTCGGTAAGTACATTACATCAAACATTTTCTCATTCTGGCATTTTATCAAATACTTAGACCACACATATTGCATACAGGTAATAAATTCGTTAAAAACACATACTATAGCTAGTCCTTTCACAAGGAGTAGCCACGTATACAATGATCATGTATTAGCGATCAATAATTATAGCAAGCACAAATCATAATTCCATACTCATTCAAACATTTTTATAAACACTTAGACTACACACTTCAACATACATGGCGTATGTTGGTCATAACATGTATTAGAGCACGTCCTTTCACCAAGGAGTTGTCACATACACAACAATCATATATCCACGACGGATAATTATGACAAGCACGAATCCAAATTCCATACCCATTCAAACATTTTCACAAACACTTAGACTACACCCTTGAACATACATTTCGTATGTTGGTCATAACATGTATTAGAGCAAATCCTTTCACCAAGGAGTTGTCACATATACAACAATCATATATCCATGACGGATAATCATGGCAAGCACGAATCCAAATTCCATACTCATTCAAACATTTTAACACGCACATGAATTACATTATATTCAACATAGTTCATATATATTTGTAAAGCGAGGGAAACATTGTATCTAGCATGAGAAATGGCAACCAAGTCAGTTATAAATCATTAACTGACATTGATAGCCTTGAAAACCATAACCTAAATGTTTATAGTCCGCACCTTTCGCCGGTAAACTCGTAACCGATTCGGTTTGAACACTCTCACCTTGTAAACTAGACTTTGAATACCTAATCAATAAAACGGGTTGGCTATTTTACCGATCTACGTATTTGGATTCCTAAAACAGGTTAGGGTTAGGGTTTCTTACCCAAGAACGGAATCAGAATCTCTGGTATAGCGACACAGAAGCGGTAGTTATGTACGTGGAATAGTGGGATCGAATCCCAGGAACTATCTCACACTCGCTCTCTCACTTCTCCACTTTCTCCTTCACTTTCTCTCTCCTTTCTCTCTTAGGGTTTAGAATTCGTATGGAATTGGAGAGGGGTGGGTAAAGGCCCTTATATAGGCCCAAAACTGAAGGGAATGGCCCCAGGGCCATGGTATACTTAGGTTATAGCCAAAGAGTGGTTGTTTCGGTCCAACGGAGCACATCTGGAGGCCTCTTTTCTGCATACGATATGGGAAAAGTTCCCTGACATTGGATCTAGGTCAGGTTAAGTTTTCGGTCTGATCGGATTTACGGAACGACCGCAGAGGACCAGTTTCAGTTTAACGGTCATCGCCACTCGATCAGGGACACAAGTACACTGACCTGCGTATGAAATTTTTCTTGATCCGAGGGTGTATTTAGTTCAGATTCTGATGGTCTGAAACCTTAGAATTGGCCCGCAAGCGAACGGCCCAGTTTACTTAAATATGAGTACATTTTCTAAAGATATTTGCGTTTCTTACACAGTTCGCTTCGGGCTAAAGTTATGCGTTTCTGGATACTATCTGGACTTGATTTCCGAGATGGTCGTCAAGCCCAGTAAGGCGGTTGATGCAGGACATGAATTTAAATATGATATGCAAGATTTCAGGCTTAGATCACGTTAGTTCAGAAATAATTACACAAATTCCATATCCCACATGAAAGTCCAAACATTTAATTAAGGGGAATCTATGCGGGTCCAGGCCTACACATGCTAGGGTTGGATCAATAAAAATTATGAACCAAACGATACTCAAAGATAAGAAATAATCATCCACACATGCATAGTAATCAATCCCTAATTCAAGGGATTCACCAATTTCAAATCAAGGAACCTTAGGGTAAGAAAAGGGGCATATAATTTAGGAAAACGTAATTTAGGGCTAGGTTTCATGAAAAACGGCTATGAGAGGATAAAAGAGGATAAAACCTCGAGCCAAAATACGATCCCACGCGTGGATAACAACAATGGCCCAAACGGACGTGCGTGTGATCCCGGCTGCACGTGTGTGGGGCCCACTATTCGAAAAAAGGCCACCTTGGCCCCAGGTCGGATAGGGATGGACTCCAAAACCCCAAATCTCACTCGATCCGATATACGGTTTATGCGTGGTACTCACCGAAGTTTCACCCCCCGTAGGGCCAGATTCTGAAATTCGATGTGGGAGGAGAATTGCTACAATAGATGATTGACTCAAAGTGTAGATGATGGGGTGAGATGAGAAGAAGGGATGATAGAAGATGGGTAGTAGAGATGGCGATGGATGGGGGCGAATCGGGATAGATGTGGCTTCGCACCACGGTAGTTAACCCTTCGATGAAGGGAGGGCTTCGCACCCAATTAGGCTTCACAACTCAGAGAGTGGGAAAATGCAGAATTTTTATTAATCTTCAATGTCTCAAAAAAGCTACAAGGGGTGCCTATTTATAAGAAAACCCTATACTCCAAAAACTCGCACCATGTGCGCAACCTATTACTTGGCGATGAAGTAAACTAAAATAAAAACCAAACACAGAAATCTAAAGTGTTCACAATGTTCTAAATAATAACAATAAATAAAACCTAAAAAATGAAATCAATCCGACGAGTGGGCCACGATCATGAGATCCCATGATGGGCTTTTCTTGACTATCGGGCCCACTTTTCTGAACCAAAACTTGTCTTCTAACTAGGAGGCCCTCCCTGGACGTCGTCATCGAGCCAGATCGATGATGGGATCCTCCTTCTGCGTACGTACGTGCATAGGGGTGGTGGTGTGCGTGCGCGTGTGCGCGAGATGTCCCCATCAATTCTCCTCGGCTGCGAAGATTTCGCCACTGGCGAAATAAAACTCCTGAACCGCTCCAGGACGTCAAGATCAAGTCTCTGAAGATCCTCCGCAGTTAGCCTCGTGTTGTCTGAAGCTGGGCGTGACTTCCGCTTGACCAAGTACTTCTGAAACCTGCCGTCCGACGTTGAAACTATCTGATGGTCCAGGATATCCTCTATTTCCTCTCTAGGTGTGTGAAGGTTAGGTATGGGAGGGAGAGGCTGAGAAGAAATGTCAGGAAGAATAGGTATGGGAGGTAGAGGCTGGGAAAATGGGTTGGGACGAGTAGGTATGGGAGGTAGAGGCTGGAAAAATGGGTCGGGACGGGTAGGTATGGGATGTAGAGGCTGGGAAAATGGGTCGGGATGGGTAGGTACGGGACGTAGAGGCTGGGGAAATGGGCCGGGAAGGGTAGGTATGTGAGGTAGAGGTCGGAAGAAAAGTTAGGAAGAGTGGGTATGGGAGGTAAAGGATGGAAAAATGGGTCAGGAAGGGGCCATGGTTCGAGGGATAGATATGGGGAATCATGATGGGTGGGCGAAGGGCCTGGACAAAGTATCAGTGGTCTCCGAAAAGTAACTAGATCCTCCACATCGAATGCGAAACTAATTCTCATGGAAGGTGGAAGATCTATCTCATACACATTGAGACCGTTTCGTTTTATAATTTTGAAGGGTCCAGGCCTACGCGCGTGTAACTTACTGAACGGCCCTCGAGGGTACCGCCGGGGCGATGCGGACCATCACGAGTCCCCAATATTGAATCCTTTGAAACGTTTATGTTGGTCAGAAGAAAATGTGTAATGTTCATTACTAGTCATGATCTTCCGCCTTTGATTTCTTGATGCCATGAATGAATGTGATGCGCGAAAAACTCTGCAGACTCTGACAGCCTATGGGACAGTGACATGGGACAAGATCAATAGGTTTCCTAAGTTTATAACCAGTAACGACTTCACGAGGACTTAGACATGTGGACCTATCGACATAACTATTCAACGTAAACTCGGCTGTAGGTATTACGGTGTCCCATGTTCTGATGTGCTCTATATCCCTCCTGGGGGGAGACTCATCCGGTAGATCATCAGGAAAGACATCACGAAACTCATCTACTACCAGAATGGCCTCAATGGGTAACTCTATACTAGCCTCTGGAGCACTCTCTCTAGCCTCTGGGGCACTCTCTCTAGCCACAAGGCCGTACGTGTTGTGCCACTCAAAATAGTGGTTTTGATGCCCCTCTTGGGGTGGGTGCACGGTTGCATACCTGTGACTGATTCCTTGACTACCTCCATTCATTGGTCTATCCTCCTGGCCACCTACCTGAGATTGGACATTTTCTTTAATGATGGGGTTTGTCCTGAGGGAGGCCTCTACTTGGTTAAGGCGTTGATCTATGCTTTGTTCCATGCGCTTACCCCAAGACTCGATCTGCTGGGACAGCTTGTTTAATGACTCTAGCAGTTGTTCCATGTCTAGTGTAGGGTGCCAATCAAAATTCAGCAATATAGTTGTCAAAATATAAGGTTTTTTTTTTTTTTTTTTTTTTTTTAATATATATAAAATAAGAAACAACCTAGTTTCTAAAAATAAAAAAGGAAAGTTTTTTTAAAACAAGTTAGGAAAGTTTTTTTTTTTTAAAAAAAACAACCTAGTTTTTAAAAACGAAAAAGGAAAGTTTCTAAAAAAAAACAAATTAGGAAAGTTTCTAAAGAAAAGCAACCTAGTTTCTAAAAACGAAAAAAGAAAGTTTCTAAAAATAGAAAGTAAGTTAGTTTCTAAAAAAGAAAAGGAAAGTAAACTCGTTTCTAAAAAAGAAAAAGGAAAGGAAATTAGTTTCTAAAAACAAATTAAGAAAGTTTTTTTTTTAAAAATAGTTTCTAAAAAACAGAAAAGGAAAGTTTCTAAACCTAAAAATAGAAAGCTAAGTTAATTTCTAAAATAATTCAAATAAGGGGATAACAAAAAATTTCAGCAGCTTATGTCAGGGTTTATGGACTTCTAAACAACCATATATGATGAGAATTGATGCGTAATGGACATAAACAACCAAACCCTAAACATGTAATGAATTCCCCTACAAGAACCCTAGGCTCTGATACCAAATTTGATGCAGGACATGAATTTAAATATGATATGCAAGATTTCAGGCTTAGATCACGTTAGTTCAGAAATAATTACACAAATTCCATATCTCACAAGAAAGTCCAAACATTTAATTAAGGGGACTCTATGCGGGTCCAGGCCTACACATGCTAGGGTTGGATCAATAAAAATTATGAACCAAACGATACTCAAAGATAAGAAATAATCATCCACACATGCATAGTAATCAATCCCTAATCCAAGGGATTCACCAATTTCAAATCAAGGAACCCTAGGGTAAGAAAAGGGGCATATAATTTAGGGAAAACGTAATTTAGGGCTAGGTTTCATGAAAAACGGTTATGGGAGGATAAAAGAGGATAAAAACCTGAGCCAAAATACGATCCCACGCGTGGATAACAACAATGGCCCAAATGGACGTGCGTGTGATCCCGGCCGCACGTGTGTGGGGCCCACTATTCAGAAAAAGGCCACCTTGGCCCTGGTCGGATAGGGATGGACTCCAAAACCCCCAAATCTCAGCTCGATTCGATATACGGTTTATGCGTGGTACTCATTGAAGTTTCACCCTCCCCGTGGGGCCGAGTTCTGAAAATTCGATGTGGGGAGGAGAATTGCTGCAATAGATGATTGACTCAAAGTGTAGATGATGGTGTGAGATGAGAAGAAGGGATGATAGAAGATGGGTAGTAGAGATGACGATGGATGGGGGCGAATCGGGATAGATGTGGCTTCGCACCACGGTAGTTAACCCTTCGATGAAGGAAGGGCTTCGCACCCAATTAGGCTTCACAACTCAGAGAGTGGGAAAACGCAGAATTTTTATTAATCTTCAATGTCTCAAAAAAGCTACAAGGGGTGCCTATTTATAAGAAAACCCTATACTCCAAAAACTCGCACCATGTGCGCAACCTATTACTTGGCGATGAAATAAACTAAAATAAAAATCAAACACAGAAATCTAAAGCGTTTACAATGTTCTAAATAATAATAATAAGTAAAACCTAAAAAATGAAATCAATCCGACGAGTGGGCCACGATCATGAGATCCCATGATGGGCTTTTCTTGACTATCGGGCCCACTTTTCTGAACCAAAACTTGTCTTCTAACTAGGAGGCCCTCCCTGGACGTCGTCATCGAGCCAGATCGATGATGGGATCCTCCTTCTGCGTACGTACGTGCGTAGGGGTGGTGGTGTGCGTGCGCGTGTGCGTGAGATGTCCCCATCAGCGGTCATATTCGTATACTCTCGCGGTAATCGGACTTTCGACGTGCGGTACAGTTCCGATATGGAGTTTCGGTGTGCTCTCGAGAGCAACCGAGTTTTGAGATTGATTCTAGGTTTTAGGGTAATGTAGCGTCAACGATTCTACATGTTTTGGGTTTTGCAGTTTGTATTTAAAGTGGTTCAAGTTAATTTCATAGATAATTTAGTTTAGCACTTAATTAATTTTCGTCTAATTTCTAAAGGATTTGGTCCTGAGCGATTTCTGCCTGAGGTGGAACTCGGGTCTTTGTACGGATTTTTCCGAGACGTTACAATCCGGCTATATTCTTTTGAGATATCAAGTCAAGGATGCTTCTAAGCACCTCCATCCCTAGTTAGTTTACAAAACTCACTCCATTGCATGAGGCAGAATTTAGTCTGGTATTCTGATCCTCTCTAGAGGAAGTAACCACAATTTTTTTTTTGTCCTCGATTCTTTCCAGAATGCTAGAAGACAATGGAAAAGAGACCTAGTATATCAGCATGTTGGACAATGCCACCTCGATTATCGTAATCCTTCCCGCAAGTGATATGCACATTCTCTTCCAACTTGAAAGTTTGTGCTCAATCTTCTCAACTGCTTTTATTCCGCAGGTATTTTATCGGTTTACTGATGCACACTGGGAGGCCCAAATATGTTGAAGGTAGGCTGCCCGCTTTGCATCCAAAAACCTTTAGCTTGAAACAACTTGCAAACATCTTGAGATTTTCCTCATATTATCCACCTGGATTATGTTGGCATTGCAAAAAGGGATAGTGTCATTGGCAAACTGGAGATGTGATATATGGAAATTGAAATTCTCCACTCTGAAACCATTGGTATTAGAATAACACGCTTTTTTAGTACTATTCTAAACGAAAGTAGAAAAAGTTGAATGTATAAAAAACGCTGCATGCATATATCATTCTGCTTTCAGTCTATTTTTTGTTTTTAATATCAATCCATTTTGATTTCCCAAATGATTGTCATTGTGCTGTGCACATTCCAAAAAGTTGTGTTCTAATGCAATTCCTTGGGACAGGATGTTTTTGACCCATATTCCTATTTTAATTGCAGGGAATTTCTTATGGGGAGGGTGCTTCATCTCAAAAGGTGCACTTTTTCCCTAATTTCTTGTGCATATATTGCTTCTGGGTACTGGCTTAATCATCAAGTTCAAACATGCAATTGCTTTCTTTTCCATTTAAGTTATTATGATGGATAACCAAAAGAAATGACATTATTTTTTTGGCCCATAAATTCTGCAATCTGGGCCCACCTTTCAAGGACCCAAGTCATTGTTGGTCTCGTCATGGGATGAGCCATGCCATAATGTCTGTCCTATCAATTGTCTGTTGACACCTAAAAAAATGGCCTAAGTTTGACTCGCGCCAATTTTGCGACATGCCACGCCAACCTTGAAATTGCCTTGCACTCAGAGAAAGCAAGGGCACACTATTTCATGATCAGGCTGTGCTATTTTCCAAGCTGGAGCACAGGATGCTGTCTGCTTCCTGCAAACCAATCTGAGAATGAGCCTTGCTGAGGTTATTAAGTCAGTGCTGAACCTCTTCAGCATTCTGCACTCAACTAAAGATAGAAGCACCATACCACCTCAGCATGCCACCTCACTCTGCAACTGGCAGCGTGGCGTGGGAAATCAGTAGAGGGGTTTGTGCGGTTTGCATTCTGAACTTAGTGCATGCTGATGGAAAATTGACCAGTCGTCCAATCAGGCCGTGGCATGTCCATTCTCATTCCTTGGGTATTTCATGCAAATATGGTGAGAGAGAGGGTGATGGTTTACCATGTCATCTTCTTGCTACATAGCGTCCGGTTTATGGAAAGCAATTCTGGAGGTAGCCAACTCATTCAGAGAGCATATGTTCAATTTTGGGATGATAGTTAGGTGTAGGGATTGCCTTTCAAAGGACGAGTTCCCACAGTGGTACAGAGCAACAAGGGAGAAGATGTTTTCATCTCTCAGTGCATTGCTCCGGAGAGATGCCAAATAGTGTGGAACCCAATTTTAAGAAGAAATCTCCTTGGTGAAGAGATCAATGACCTTGTTAGATTGATGGAGAAATACTACAACCAAGGTTTTCAGTTGCGGAGGAGCATAAGATCATTTGGAACTCATGCAAGTCCAGTTTTGTTTTGTTTTTGTTTTTGTTTATGTTTTTTTAGTTTTAGTTTTTGTTTTTTTTTTTTGTTTTTTTAAATTTTAAATAGTCAAATCCTTCCACAGTATTCTCCAAAACAAGACCAGAGTCCCGCAAGTCACATATGGAAAAACCCGGCGCCTTCTAAAGTGGTGGCTTTTATGTGGTTGGTGGGTAAGAACAAAATTCTAACCATTGACAACATGAGGAAGCAACATAGGACTCTCACTAATGAATGCATCATGTGTTTGCATGATGAATCAGTGGACAACCTTTTCATTCATTGTGAATTTACTAGAGCGGTTAGTGATGCATGACATGAAATTAAATATGACATGCAAGATTTCAAGCTTTAGATCATACCAATTTTAAACAATCACAAAATTCCACATCCTACATACGTTCAAACATTCAAAAAGGGGAATCTATGGGGGCCCAACCTACATAAGTTTAGGGCTAGATCAAATAAAATTATAAACCAAACAAGCCCCAAGGAGTGTAAGATTCATCCATTTTTGCAAAGGATTGTTCCCCAATTCAAGAGATTCACCATGTTTCAATTCGGGGAAAAATCTAGGGTTTGCAAATTTGGGAATACTTGGGATTTAGTATTCTCTAGGGTTAAGGACTTGGATTTAAGGCTAAAGAGGAGAGAATTAAAGGAAAGATGGAACTTGAGATGAACCACGTGTGTGGACAACAATCGGCCCTGGGCGCACGTGCTGATCACCCGTCTGCACGTGTGTGGGGCCCACGAAATCGGAAAGCGATTCCTAGGCTATGGTCGGCCAGGGTAGGACCGCTTCCATACCAAATTTTGTGTCGATCCGATGCACGGTTTGTGCGTGGTGCTCCGTCGAAGTTTTAGCTCCTCTGATGGGCCAGAATTTGAAAATCTGTTGTAGAAGAGAACTTGGGTACGAAATAGGGTGAATCTGAAGATGGGAATGATATAGAAGATGATGGATGTAAGGTATAAAGAAGTGGGGATGATTGAGGATGGTTGTAGCTTTGCACCACAGTAGTTAGCCCTTCAAGGAAGGGAGAGTTTCACACCCAATTTGATTCTTCAACCCAAAGAGATAGAGAAGAAGAAAAACGCCGAATTTTTATTCATAAACTTCAATGAAAAAAAAAACCTACAGGGGGTTGCCTATTTATAAAAAAGCCCTAAACTCCAAAAGCTGCGCCATGTGCGCACACTAATACTTAGAGATGAAGTAACAAAAATAGCAACTAATTAACGCAATCAAAACCGTTCATAATGTTTCTAATAACAATAGTAACCAAAACTCAAAATTCTAGATCATCTAGGATAGTGGGTCACGATCATGAGATTCAATGGTGGAATCCACATGATGATCGGGTCCACTCCAATGCTCCATAGCATATCCCCCTAACTAGGAGGTCCTCCATAGATGTTGTCGTCGATCCAGATTGATAGTGGGGCCTTCATCCTCCTTGAGTATGTGCGTAAGGTTGGGGGGCGTGCGCGTGCGTATGATGTCCTCATCAGTTAGGGAGAAGTTCCTTGCACTTTTGGACATCACCTGGGGAATGCCTAAAAAAATAGGGACCTCCTAGCCTTGTGGCATTTTCTTGGTTAGTAAGGAAGAGGAAATTAATTTGGTGCCTCTTGCTCTTTGGCCACTATTTTCGCTACATGGCTTGAGTGCAACAATAGGACTTTAAACAAAAAGTCTGCTTCTCCAGTGCAAGTGTTCTTCAATGCTAGATGGCTACTAGTGGGATGGGCTAGAGCCACCAAGGATTGTCCATTAGGTAGTAGCTGGGTTATCTTTCTTCATCCTCCATGTTCTCTTTTCCTGTTGCTTTTTTAATAAAATTTTGAGTTATCCTCAAATAAGGACTTCTCACTCATGAAACCAGAAAGCTCATGCCTTTCATGTTGTATAACCATCTTCGGAATGTCTTTTGACTTTCTAAACTATTTAGTGACTTTTGTCCTTCTCCATATATTGGGCGGTTTAAATGATATCGATATCAAATTTGATTTAATGGTGTATCTTGCACCTGAAATTTTCTCACTGGTGGCATATTATTTGTCCATTTATGGTAATGTTTTTGACAACCATTTCTGCATATTCTAGGTGGCCTTTCTTGGAAGGGTGGCAACGGCATATTCATTTGATAGCATTGTGTTGAATGCATCCTGTATGGATGACACTTTCAACAGAATGTTGGTAGCTTGGAGTGGCATTGGGGAGACTTGTGTCTATGTTACTTCTAAAAAAGATGAAGGCCTCTTTCTTAGACTCAAGCAGGGTTGGAAAATCATTGTTAAAAGTGAGTATAATTTCACCTTGTTCTTTTAGGAATTACATCCCTGGTTTCTGTATTTTTGACTTTTTTTTATTTCCCGACCTATGGTAATCTTTTGACTGAGTAGTCATCTGATCTGATTCACTTTCTTAGATCCCAAGTGCGCTTCCACCAAATTGTGGTTGATATAGCACCAAACCTTTATCACTTGAGATTTGGGGCCGAAAATGTGGGAAAATGCTAAACTGTCTGGTTCAAGTTCCACTTTTCATGCTGCTACAAACACAAGTGTATTAGGTATCCTTTTGTGCTTGGGAACCCCTGCTGACTACATTCTGGTGGGACAAAATGCTCAACCCAAGCACATCAGCTTTTGTGAACTGCTAAACCCAAGTTCTTCATTCTCTATAGGTGGTGAGGATGTTGCAAGAGAAAATATAGGAGTGGTTTTTATCAATAAGCTAGAAGAGCTGCCCATCACTCTTTGCCGTTTCAGTAAAATGGTCATTCATCAAAGAGATTATGATTTCTGTACTTCTTGAACATTCGATTATTCAAGCTAACTGTATGCTCAATTTACACACAATATAAATCATATTTCTTGTTACCTGATTTCAGGCAGTCCGTGACACATCAGTCGTGACTGTTGGGTACGTAATGAAACCTTCCCGTGAAGAAGATTTTTCAAAGGTGAGTCTTCTACATTGAAGTAGTTAGATGATTGGGGGATCATTTTCAGACTTCTTGCTTGGTTCATTGATTTGGCAGAGAGGCGCGTTCCCCATGTATCCTACTCAAAATGGATTGATGTTTGTCCCTCTCACATTCGATCTTCCTTTATCATCTCAAATACAAGAAGTGGATGTGATTCTCCATAAAGCAACTGATGAAATTGTCAGCGTCGACCCGGGCAGTTTCCTAGAATTTTCTAAAGGAATTTCTTTCTCTAAGGGCATGCAAGAGTTGGAAAGGTGATTTCCAGAAGCCTGTATACTTTCTTTATTGATGCCATACTACATATGGTTTGCAGACCTGGATTAACAATTGCTTGTCATTCTATCCTTCTTTATTGCTTTCTTTAATGCATTTTAGGTTGAAAATCATGCAATCCTAGTGTAGCTCATACTGTCCCATCCCAATCTCAAGTACAAGATGTTTACAAGGTTTAAATTATTGTCCAAAACACGGTACATATCTCATCTCGTCCATGAACAATACGGCTGTATCAGCCTGTATCGGGCCGATACATGACAATACCGGGCGATAAAGGGCCTTATTGGTGGTCAATGATTCGATACCAGATATACTGATTTAAACCTTGGATGTTAATCATTTTTTCCTTTTCTTTTGGTCATATTATTGACAAGCTTTCAATGTATTTCAAATTTTTTTTATTAAAACATTTTCTGCCTTGTAGTAATATTAATGAGTGATAACTCAATATTTTCTCTTCCAATATCATCTTGTAACTTTACGAATATGGAAGTATGCCAGGTTTTTCTGGGGTCGAAATGTTTTGATATCTCATGTTCATGTTTTACACCAGACATGGTTATATCCAAGTCAAATATGTGAGCTTGTAGGGCCCACCTGCATCATTTGCATTTAGCATGTTTCGTGGAACTATTGTGCAGAGGTGGTATATGATTTTCAATAGAAAGAAATGACATTTTCTTTGTTTGATGCAGCAATGGTACATGTGGCCCCCCACCTTTACGTCACATAAACCATTGATCTAACAAGCCTCCTCATGGTATTGCCGTCCCAGCCATATAATGAAAATTGAAAAGACAGTCATAACTATGGCTCACATTTAATGGGGCCCAATATCACAGTTGGGGTCATCCCATGGGGGAGCTTTTTTGTGGTCTTGTCCAGCATGGGGCCCATCAGTAAACAAGTTGGATCACCAAATGATGAGGACATCGTGCACACGCACGGCCGCACACCACCACCCCTACGCACGTACGTACGCAGAAGGAGGATCCCATCATCGATCTGGCTCGATGATGACGTCCAGGGAGGGCCTCCTAGCTAGAAGACAAGTTTTGGTTTAGAAAAGTGGGCCCGATAGTCAAGAAAAGCCCATCATGGGATCTCATGATCGTGACCCACTCGTCGGATTGATTTCATTTTTTAGGTTTTGCTTATTGTTATTATTTAGAACATTGTGAACGCTTTAGATTTCTGTGTTTAGTTTTTATTTTACTTTACTTCATCGCCAAGTAATAGGTTGCGCACATGGTGCGAGTTTTTGGGTATAGGGTTTTCCCTATAAATAGGCACCCCTTGTAATTCTTTTATTCATTGAAGTTTAATAAAAAATCCTGCTTTATTTTTCTGCTCTCTTCGTGAGTTGCGGAAGAACTCAAAAGTGGGTGCGAAGCTCTTTCTTTTCGAAGGGCTAGCTACCGTGGTGCGAAGCCACATCGACCCCGATTCATCCCCATCCTCCATCATATCTTTTCTTCTATCTTCTACCACCATCCATACTTCACGTTCATCATCGGTTGCATCAGTTTCCTTTCATTACAACAGGTTCTTAGATTTCTGCCCGCAGGGGGGCTGAAACTTCGACGGAGCACCACGTCCAGATTAGAGCTCGGACGACGTCAAAATCGGGGGTTTTGCAGCCTAGGCCTGTCCGACCAAAGCCTAGGAATCCTTTTCAGGATTCTCTCCCCCCCTCACACGTGCGGCCAGCCTCAGGCGCACATGCGCCCGCACCTGGCCCACTGTCCACACGCCTGGATCATCTTGGTTCATGTTTTTTTCTATTTGTCCTCTCTTTTTTATACCTAATTGCATAACCCTATACCTAGATTACATTATCCCTCACTGATTTGCCCTTTTACTTACCCTAGAGTTCCTTGAATTGAGATTAGGGAATCCCTTGGATTAGGGACTGATTTTTATGCATGAGTGGTTAATTTTATTTCCCTTTGACATCGTTTGGCTTATAATTATTATTGGTCCAGCCATAGCCCATGTCAGCTTGGACCTGCATAGATTCCCCTTCTTAATTGAATGTTTGGATTTTCATGTGGGATGTAGAATTTGTGTGATTGTTTCTGAATTGGTAGGATCTAAGCCTGAAATCTTGCATGTCATATTTAATTTTCCATGTCCTGCATCAAATTTGGTATCAGAGCCTAGGGTTCTTATAGGGGAATTCACCACATATTTAGGGTTTAGTTTATTTGAGTCCGTCATGCATTCAGTCCATCATATATAGCTGAATTTTAGTAACGGTGTGTAATCGCCTTCATATAGTCTCATAAGGTCATTTAGTTTTTTTAGATGCATATAGTTGCCATAGCAGGTCCTTTGGTTGAGTTAGCCTGTGTATGCCCACACGTACGGGTCGCGGTTTTGGTTTGCACCCTACTCTAAACATGGAGCAACTACAAGAATCAATGGCCAAGTTAACCCAGCAGTTTGAGTCTATGTCTAAGCGCTTGGAACAACGCATAGATCAAAGCCTTAACCAATTTGATGATTGCGTTACTCAAATAGAGGCCTCCCTCAGGGGTAAACCCCACCATTGGGGAAGATGCCCATTCTTAAGCAGGTGGTCAGGAGGTTAGACCAAGGAATGGATGCGGCCAAGGAGTTGGTCATGGGTGTGCACCTGTGCACTTACCTCGTGAGGGACATCATGACCAATATGACCCAGATGCGCAACTCCTCAAAGGAGTTAGAGTAGATGCCCTTACTTTTGATGGCCACTTAGACCCTAAAGCTTTTTTAGATTGGTTGGCGGATATGGACCACTATTTTGAGTGGTATGATATGTCGGATGCTCGACGAGTCCGATTCGCCAAGATGAAGCTTGTGGGTCAAGCAAAGAGGTTTTGGGCGATAGTTGAACGAAAGAAAGAAAGAGTGAGGGAACTCCCAATAGTCCATCGGGGCGAAATGAAAGAAACACTTAAAGAGAAGTACCTCCCTTTCTCTTATCGCCTACGGTTGATTGAGGAGTGGCAGTCTCTTCGACAAGGTTCCATGAGTGTTGCTGACTATATTGAGAAATTCGAAGAGTACTTGACCCGCTGTGAGGTTGATGAGGACCCCGTACTCACCTTTGCTCATTTTAAAACGGGCCTCCGTCCTGACATTAGGAGAGAATTGCTCGCCAAAGACATAGATACTATCGAGCAATTGTACCAAGTAGTGTTAGATGTCGAGCAATACCTTAAAGCATTTGTGGAAAGGCGGTTTGACTTTCGCAAATCCGGTGCTAAGGCCAACCCCTCTGGGGCTAGACTTAACACGGGATTCCAAAACAAACCTTCCCCTAATGTTCAACCCAGACCTAAGGATGATAAGGGTAAAGAGATTGTCGGGTCTAGTTCATGTGGAAGTGGGGCCACTAGGTGTTTTAGGTGTCAGGGGTTTGATCATTTTGCTCACCAGTGCGGCACGAGAGAGGGCACCAAAGTACTCCTTATTGATGAGCAAGTAGAAGTAGTGCCCCCAGAGAGTGATTGTGAGGAGGAGGAATATGAGCCAGTCGAAACCCCTAGTGATGAGGAAGAGGGAGCACAAGAGTCTGTGACCCTTGCAATTGTGTGTTGCGCCCTGGCTCAAGCTAAGAACACTGATGATTGACGCCACAACACGATCTTCTACGCTTATGCAAAATGTGGGGAAAAGAACTGTAAGATGATCGTGGATAGTGGTAGTTGTGCCAACGTGGCATCGACTAGTACTGTGAGTCGTTTGGGCTTGAAGCTAGAAGCCCATCCTCATCCCTATAGAGTCTCTTAGGTTGATGAGACGTCCATTCCAGTCTCGCACCGCTGTCTTGTCCTTATTCAGTTTGGATCTTATAAAGACACAATTTGGTGTGATGTTGTTCCTATAGATGTGGGCCATATCATTCTGGGTAGGTCGTGGCTCTATGATAGGGATGTTACCATATTTGGTCGTTCAAATGTGTGTACATTCTGGTTTGAGGGCAAGAAGGTCAAGTTAAATCCTCTATCACCTAAGAATACAACTGGAAAAGAGTTCACCACACAGAGTAGTGTGAGCGGCCCAAAAGAAGGAGTCGAAGTCGAAGTCCAAACCGCTCCATAGTTCTAATGCCAAAGACTTTGAGCGTGAAACGGAGGCCGACTCGATGATATACGCCCTTGTGGCTAGGGAGAGTGTACCAGAGAATAGCGTAGAGTTACCCACCGAGGCCATTCAAGTAGTACATGAGTTTCGTGATGTCTTTCCTGATGATTTACCGAATGAGCTTCCCCCTATGAGGGATATACAGCATGCCATTGATTTAATCCCTGGGACAACTCTACCAAACCTCCCGTATTATAGAATGAACCCGAAGGAGTATGCTGAGTTGAAGAGACAGATTGATGAACTCCTAGAGAAGGGTTTCATTTGAGAGAGCATGAGTCCGTGTGCTGTGCCCGCCCTTCTTACACCTAAGAAGGATGACACATGGAAGATGTGTGTTGATAGTAGGGCCATCAACAAAATTACAATCAAGTATCGGTTTCCCATACCGTGTCTTGATGACATGCTAGATATGATGGCCAATGATACTATCTTCTCAAAAATTGACCTCAAAAGTGGATATCACCAAATCCGTATACGCCTTGGCGATGAGTGGAAGACGGCCTTCAAGACGAAGATGGGCTATATGAGTGGCTAGTTATGCCTTTTGGGTTAACTAATGCCCCAAGCACTTTAATGCGTGTGATGACCCAAGTGTTGAGACCCTTCATGGGGAAGTTCCTAGTCGTATACTTTGATGATATCTTAATTTATAGCATGACTAAGGAGCAACACCTCAACCATTTGAGGCAGGTTTGTGGGATCCTTAGGGCCGAGAAGTTGTATGCCAACTTAAAGAAGTGCGCGTTCTTGTCTAGTAGCGTGATCTTCTTAGGTTTAATTGTGTCAGCTAAGGGCGTATCGGCGGATCCCGAGAAGGTCAAGGCCATCGTTAATTGGCCTGAATTCCACAATATTCATGAGGTGCGCAGCTTTCATGGCTTAGCCACTTTTTATAGGCGGTTCATTCGAGACTTCAGTTCCATTGTGGCTCCCATCACAGACTGTATAAAAAAGGGAGAGTTTCAATGGACAAAGGCCGCCTCGAAGGCCTTCAAGGAGATAAAGGTCAAGATGACCGAAGCTCCAGTCACGCGACTTCTAGATTTTTCAAAAGCTTTTGAAGTCGCATGTGACGCGTCAGGAGTCGGCATAGGAGGAGTACTTAGCCAGGAAGGGCACCCTGTCGCCTTTTTTAGTGAGAAACTGAACGAGGCGAAGCAAAGATATTCCACCTATGACAAGGAATTCTATGCGGTAGTGCAATCACTATGCCATTGGCGACATTATCTATTACCGTAAGAATTCGTCTTGTTCTCAGATCACGAGGCCTTAAGATACTTGAACTCTTAGAAGAAATTAAGCCCCAGGCACGCTAAGTGGGTTTAATTCCTTCAAGAGTACACTTTTGTGCTTAAGCGCAAGGCCGGTGTAGAGAATAAGCCTGCTGACGCATTGAGTCGTCGAGTCGTATTACTCAACTCCATGAGCGTTGAAGTTACGGGCCTTGAGTGCATCAAAGAAGAGTATTCTGAGTGTCTAGATTTTGGGGTTGTGTATACGTCTTTATTAGAGAGTCCGTCAGGAGCTAACAGTGAGTATTTGATTTTGGACGGATATTTGTTTATGAGTGACCGCTTGTGCATACCACGCCCCTCCCTTCACGATTTTCTTGTCTGGGAGTTACATTTGGGGGGGGGGGGTCGCGGGTCATTTCGGTCGTGATAAGACCATTGCCCTAGTGGAGGATAGATTTCATTGGCCAAGCCTCAAGCGGGACGTGGCCAAAATTATAGGGCAATGCCGTACTTGTCAACTGGCGAAGCAGAGGAAACATAATACAGGATTATATACACCTTTGCCAGTCCCATTCATCCCTTGGCAGGACATCAGTATGGACTTCGTGCTTGGACTTCCGAAGACTATTCGAAAGCATGACTCTATATTTGTTGTCGTGGACTGTTTATCTAAAATGACCCACTTCATTCCTTGTTCTAAGACCTCTGATGCCTCTCATGTTGCCAAACTGTTCTTTAGTGAGGTCGTCAAACTGCATGGGTTTCCAAAAACCATAGTGTTTGACCGTGACATGAGATTCATGAGTTACTTTTGGAAGACACTATGACACATGATGAATACTAGGCTTTAATTTTCTTCTACCTACCACCCTCAGACCGATGGCCAAACTGAGGTGGTTAATAGGAGCCTAGGGAGTTTACTTCGATGTTTAGTGGGGGAGCATACTAGGACATGGGACGCTGTACTACCCATAGCCGAGTTTGCATACAATAGTTCTGTCAATAGGTCCACAGGTCTAAGTCCTTTTGAAGTCGTTATTGGTTACAAGCCTAGGAAGCCTATTGATCTTATCCCCATGTCATTATCCCATAGGCCATCAGAGTCTGCAGAGTCTTTTGCGCATCACATACATTCATTGCATCAAGAAATCAGGTGAAAGATCACTACTAGTAATGAGCAATACAAATTTTCTGCAGACCAACATAGACGTTTCAAAGAGTTCAATATTGGGGACTCTGTGATGGTCCGCATCAGGCCCGAGCGGTACCCTTTAGGGGCCGTTCGTGAGTTACACGTTCGTAGCGCTGGGCCCTTCAAAATTATAAAGCGAAACGGTCTCAATGTGTATGAGGTAGATTTTCCACCCTCCATGGGAATTAGTTCCACATTCAATGTGGAGGATCTAGTTGCTTTTCAGGGACCCACTGATACTTTGTCCGGCCCTACGCCCACCCATCCTAATTCCCCAGACTTACCCTTTGATCCATGGCCTCTTCACGACCTTTCATCCCAGCCTCTACCTCCCATACCTAGCCTTCACACCCCAAGAGAGGAAATAGGGGATATCCTGGACCATGAGATAATTTTCACGTCAGATGGCGGGTTTCAGAAGTACCTCGTTAAATGGAAGTCACGTCTAGCTTCAGACAGCACATGTCTCACTGAGGAGGAGCTCCAGCGACTTGATCCTGACATTCTAGAGTGGTTTAGGAGTTTTATTTTGCCAGTGGCGAAATCTTCGCAGCCGAGGAGAGTTGATGAGGACATTGTGCACACGCACGACCGCACACCACCACCCCTACGCAGTACGTACGCAGAAGGAGGATCCCATCATCGATCTGGCTCGATGACGACGTCTAGGGAGGGCCTCCTAGATAGAAGACAAGTTTTAGTTCAGAAAAGTGTGCCCGATAGTCAAGAAAAGTCCATCATGGGTTCTCATGATCGTGGCCCACTCGTCGGATTGATTTCATTTTTTAGGTTTTGCTTATTGTTATTATTTAGAACATTGTGAACGCTTTAGATTTCTGTGTTTGATTTTTATTTTAGTTTACTTCATTGCCAAGTAATAGGTTGCGCACATGGTGCGAGTTTTTGGGTATAGGGTTTTCCCTATAAATAGGCACCCCTTGTAGTTCTTTTATTCATTAAAGTTTAATAAAAATTCCTGCTTTATTTTTCTGTTCTCTTCGTGAGTTGCGGAAGAACTCAAAAGTGAGTGTAAAGCCCTCCCTTTTCGAAGGGCTAGCTACCGTGGTGCGAAGCCACATCGACCCCGATTTATCCCCATCCTCCATCATATCTTTTCTTTTATCTTCCACCACCATCCATACTTCACGTTCGTCATCGGTTGCATCAGTTTCCTTTCATTACAGCAGGTTTTCAGATTTCGGCTCACAGGGGGGCTGAAATTTCGACGGAGCACCACGCCCAGATCAGAGCTCTGATCGACGTCAAAATCGGGAGTTTTGCAGCCCAGGCCTGTCCGACCAAGGCCTAGAAATCCTTTTCAGGATTCTCTCCCTCCCTCACACGTGCGGCCAGCCTCAGGTGCACGTGCGCCCGCACCTAGCCCGCTGTCCACACGCCGGGATCATCTCGGTTCAGGTTTTTTTCTATTTTTTATACCTAATTGCATAACCCTATACTTAGATTACATTATCCCTCACTAATTTGCCCTTTTACTTACCCTAGGGTTCCTTGAATTGAAATTAGGGAATCCCTTGGATTAGGGACTGATTTTTATGCATGAGTGGTTGATTTTATTTCCCTTTGACATCGTTTGGCTTATAATTATTATTGGTCCAGCCCTAGCCTGTGTCAGCTTGGACCCGCATAAATTTCCCTTCTTAATTGAATGTTTGGATTTTCATGTGGGATGTAGAATTTGTGTGATTGTTTCTGAATTGGTAGGATCTAAGCCTGAAATCTTGCATGTCATATTTAATTTTCCATGTCCCGCATCACCAAAAGGTAGATCCCACATCTCCAGTTTATTGGCCGAGCAAATGCTTTATTGAACAATGTATATTTTCTCTACGCATAGTGGGATGCTTGTTTGTGTGTAAGAATAACCTGATACGTGTGTCAACCGAAGTCATTTTGTGGAAGGTAGAAAATGAACAAGTCATCTATCACCTGACAATATCTCAGCAACAAACTCGCATCTTTTAGATATAACCAATTTCATTGCGATAGCTAAATACGATTCAAAGAAAAAAAACCATCTTTCAAAATCATTCATTCTCAATGGTTGATTTAGACAAGAAATAGCTGAGTTCCTTTATAACAAGGCTTGATTCTTGTGCAGGTATATTGAGGATCATCCGGATTGTTGTGTAATTGACCCACTTAATAGTATATACCCTTTACTGGATCGGCTCAGGATCCACCATATTCTACTTGGATTGGAGGATCTCAATACAAAAAGTGGCTGTAGAATCCGAGCACCGCATTTCCTAAAGGTCTTTTAGTCATAATGGTATTTATTTGCTGCTTAGATTGTACTATCTAAATGAATGAAATAACTCCTGAGTCCTGATGATTGACGTGCTTGTATTACATTTACAATCTTCTTGACACATTTTGTATGATTATCCATTTTCACAACTTGGGTATCGAAATTTACGGATGCCAGTCCCCCAAGAGATCCGCTGTATTTTGTAGGGAATGCCAACTATAATTGTGTGCATACATGTGCAGAAAACACTTTTTTTTTTGTTCAAATAAATTTCTGTGACCATTGCTTCTAGGAAGAGTAAGGGTTCTTCGAGACTGAATATTTTAAAGGATATCTGGGATCTAGGTTAGAGATTTGGTTATCGATTTTCTTCATGTTCCTCATGGGGCTAATGAGGCAGTGAATAGTCTGGCAAGATGAAAAGTTTCTAGGACTAATGTGAAAAAAAATAAAATCTGCCCTTGCTTTGATTTATTTTTTGTTTTTATTTATATACGTTGATGAAATTTGGTGGAGATTTCTCATTCTCTTTGAAACAGAATGAGTAATGCCAGGGTGAATTCATAATCCCTTTCAAGCTTGACTGGAAAAAAAAGAAGAGTTATTTGGCACCTATCCCACCTTGCTGTCTTATGGTCAGTTTTGAGAGATTATAATTATAGAACCGTTGGTAACAAAGCCTACTTGTTTCTTTTTCAAGTCTTTCACAGGGCAAGGAGCATGCTTATTAATTGGGCCTTGGGGCATAAGTTCTTTACTGGTTGTAATAGGGAGTCCATTGATGTTTCTTAGGGGATGGCTTCGGCTTTGTTTTTTCTGATGACGTCTTGTCATCTTTGTTTTTTTGTTTAGTTTCGCAACCCTTTTTCAGCTCTTTTAAATAAAAAAAAATGCCGCCTTTCAAAAAATAAAAATAGAAAGTTACTGTTGTTCATCCAATTCCCACCCTATCTGTTCTTGGTAACTTGTTCATTTTCATCACCTTTTGTGGTTTGACTCAAGCATTTGCAAATCCATGGCATTTATCACTGAAGGACCCTCATTCCAATTACATATGGTCCTTATATGTGCAGGTTGATTATTTCCATGAGCAGAATCTTGCAGAAAGGCTATTGGAAGCTCAACTGTACTTTCCAAATATTGTAAAGCCACAAGTTGCTTGTGGAGTGGCTGATGCTCATAGCATGGTAAGATCTTATAGATGAACTTCCTCTATCTTTACGTCTTCTCATCTTTGAAAAAGTCATCCTTGGAATAAAAACCTTATTTTCAGGCTTCTTCTACCAAGTTGCTTCCCCCACTTGAAATTGCCTCTTCCTAGGCTTTTACACTCGCTAACATTAAAACAAATGTTTTCCTGCCTGCTCACCTGAATTATCTCCTGCTGCTCCTCATGCTTTGTAAAATTTAAGGGAAAATCCAATTCCACGCAACCTGAGGATGGGATTTGACTCCGGCTACCTACCAAAAGAGGAGAAAGGCAAGACTGCTTTTGGAAGGATATTTAAAAATATTTACATAAAAAAAAAGAGCTTTTCCTAATGCTACTTATTTGAAGTTTGAAGTTCCACTTTGTTTACTTAGTATTCATAAAAAGATTTTTTTTTTTTTTAAAGGCTCAATATCCACTGTACAAAGTTTCATGTTCTAGGGAAAGGATCTGGCACTAAACAGTTATATCTAAGTTAGTCATAAAGCATTGGATCTCCATACGTATGGGCTCTATCATGACAAACAAAAATCACATCCTAGCCCTTGAGAGGAGGATTTTCACCCATTGACTGCCAACCATTGGTTGGATGTTTTCCTTTTTTTAATTGTTCCAATTGGTGGTTGGGATCATCCACCTATGTGATTTTTGGAGTACTACCTATCCATGGTAGGGCTTAGCAGATGAATGGTTCAAATCCTGCATGAAGAGGTATGCCGTAATGGAAACAGTGGGCATAACAATCCCACCATTTCCGTTATGCCCCCTGTAATGGTTAGAATTTTTTTGAAAGCAAAAAAAAAAAAAAAAAAGTAAAAAAAAAATGGAAAAAATCCTAAGCAATTAGAGGATTCCAAATATGTATTCTTTATATATATATATATATATATATATATATATATATATATATATATATATATATATATATATATATATATATATATTTTAACCATGTTTTTAATGGCTTAACAGTCTACTCTTTGGTGAGAAGGTTATCTCAGCTTGTTTGATGATTTTATGAACCTAATAAGTTTAGATTGACTGCAAAACTCTTAAATTTAATTTCCTAAACATGTAATATCAATGATAAAATTATATTAGCCATGGATCACACATGACTGTGAATTATTTGTCAATTAATTATTTATATTTAGTTATTTGCATAACTAATTAACTATGGACAACACGCATGAGTGGATGATTCTAGATCATTAATGATAATTCATAAGATAATATGATTAAGATGACAAAAAAGGCATGAATCTGTATATTTGAGCATCCTACATGTGTTCCATGTGTTAACATTAAGTTTTAAAGGAATAAAAAAAAACATTTTTCTTAGTTTTTCATAAAATACACTGTTTATCTGAAAATCAACTGAAATTAAAAAGTTAAAAATAACAATTATGATTAACATGACAAAAAAAAGGCATGAATTTGTATATTTGAGCATCTTACCTTCATTTCATGCATCCTGGGGACAATTACAAGTAGATTACAGGTCTCGGGAATGATTACAGCCCGATTCTAGGTCCTGGGAACAATTACGGTCTGATTACAGGTCCAGGTAATGATTATGGGCAGATTACAGGTCCCGGAATGATTACGGGCGGATTACAGGTCCTAAGGACGATTTCAAAGAAAAAAATATGCTTATTTATTTATTTATTGTGCCTTTTCATAAAATACATTGTTTATTCGAAAATCAACCGAAAAAAATAAAATAAAATAACAATTGTGGTTAATATGACAAAAGGGGCATGAATTTGTACATTTGACATTTGAGCATCCTTCATGTATATCATGCATCAATATTAAGTTTTTTAAAAAATGTATTTTTAGATTTTTTTTTTCATAAAATACACTTTCATCCTAAAATCAGTTATAATTTAAAAATCATAAAATACACTTTCATCCTAAAATCAGTTAAAATTTAAAAAATTTAAAATAGCACTTGTGATTAGGACGGACAAAAAAGCCATGAATTTTTATATTTGAGCATCCTACTTCTATTCCACGCATCAACATTAAGTTTCAAAGGAAAATGCATTTTTTTTTTTTCATTTCAAAATTAGATGAAATTATTATTATTATTATTTAAAATAGCAATTGTGATTTCATATCCAAAACAAGACATGAATCTGCATATTTGAGCATCTTACATATATTTTATGCATCCACATTAAGTTTCCAAGAAAAAAAAAGCTTTTTTGGGCTTCTTCATAAAATACATTGTTCATTTGATAATCATCCAAAAAGAAAAAAGAAAAAAGGAAAAAAGCAGTCGTGATTAAGATGACAAAAAAGGCATGAATCTATACATTTAAGCATCCTACACTTGATCCAATAAGAAATTTCAAATACACACACACACACACACACAGTACATTTAATCCAATAAGAAATTTCAAAAAAAAAAAAAAAAAAAAACTTACTATTTTTTGAATTTTTCCCAAAATGGACCATGGAGCTTCGATTTTACCCAAATTACTAAAAAACCTTGTTTTTTAGTCCGGAAGTACCTTGTATATAAGGTCGAAAATGGATTAGGATTGCTTGAATATGTGAGGGAATTGAAAAGAAGTGAAAAACATTCCAAATGCTAAATAGAGCCCCAAAAGAAGCCGTTTTCCAACTGTTACAGGCAGGGGTAGGGGGATCTGACCGTTACGCCCTTGTATCACCTAATGGGCTCCATTGACACCATTACGTAACAGCCATTACAGACGTTACGTAACAGATTCAGCAGACTTCCATGCAAATGCACAGTTATAGGTTTCCCAATGACTCAGATTTAAGTGATACACCAGATACTTTCTGTGAGCCTTTAATGTACAGTTGCATTTTTCCTTGCCTCTTATTTCTTTTCTTTTGGAGAAAAACCATTTAAAATATGTTTCATTGCTCACATAAAATGTTCAGTCCTCTGTACACAACTAGGCTCCTGAATCTGTAGAAAAAACTGGAAAAAAGGAACTCATATTCAGCAAATAAATTTTTGTTGAGAGGCTTTCTAAATGTGAACATCGAGTCAGTAATAAACATGTGATGTGCAATAAAGCTTGTATGCACGCTGCACATGTGCCAGTATGGCACATACATGTGAGATCTAATTCATCCATTAGGTTGGTCCACCCCTTGTACATGTTTTCCCAAAAATAAAATCTGGTCCAATCAGCAAGTGGGCCACAATATTAGAAACGGATGGAAGGGTTGGAAACCTTCAGCTAATTTTATCAGAACCATACATTTTTTGTGCAAACTGTGGACCACCTGACCAGTGGATCAACCTGATTCTTGGGCTAGGGTATCAATATAGTTGTTCCATTCTGACAGATGGATTGGATCTCGGACCTATCATGTCATGCTTGCACATGTGTGGCATGTACATGAACTTTATTGCACGCGTGTGGGCTTAGCAAAGCTTGAGATTCATAGTTTCTTTGAAAGCAATTATGCCTGTTGAAGGCTGTAATTATGGATGGGAAATCATGGAGTTGTGCCTTTGCTGAAATCTTTTCCCACTCTTGTAATCTTGTTCATGGTTCAATTCAATTGGAGAAAGGCCATAATGCAGATGAACAAGGATTGCTTAAAAGTTAAATAGTAGACTGAATGATGGAGAATGTTCCTTATATGTTGTCATTCTAATGGACCTTTTGCCTGTTCCACAGGCAATAGTCTTCAGGACTGAAGATTTTAAGGACCTGAGAGTTCCTCTTCCGGCAATTGTTCAGGTACACAAAAAAGGTTTCTTTCTTTCTTTGTTGAGGTGTCATATTTGTTGTCCCGTCCTTTTTTCTTTTCTACATTGAGAGCACAGGTACCAGAACAAATTGTAGTAGGGGGAACACATTGGGCTTCTGATTTCTGAGTTTAACTCAGTCTGGTCAATAACTAGTGCAGCCAACCTAAATTTTATGATTTGTTCATGATTGTATTTTCATGATTGGGAGCTTGAAAATACTGGAAATGCAGGAATACATTGATCACTCGTCCTTGCTGTTCAAATTCTACGTCTTGGGTGAGAAAGTTTTCCATGCTGTTAAGAAGTCTATGCCCAACGCCAATGTTTTGTTGTCGTCATCAGAAAAGAAAGGATTCCAACCAATCATCTTTGACAGGTAGCATGTGGGGCATTTTGGATTTTGCTCCTTTTCTTTTAAAGTTTCAAGAATATATCAGGGCAATGTATAACCTCCATTTTTTTTCCCTATGCAGCTTGAAATCTCTCCCCACTGATAATAACAAGGGTCAGCATTCTGGAAACACAAATAAGCAATCAATTGATGTGGATTTAGTAACTGATGCTGCTAATTGGCTGAGAGGCAGGCTCGGTCTCACCATTTTTGGATTTGATGTTGTTGTAAGTCGTCCAATTCTGGTTTTTTCCCCCCTCCTAATTTACTAAAACTACTTTTATCCAATGTTATAGCAGTCAAGGGAGCAAATTACATGCCTCCATTTCACTTTGAGCACGTGGAGCACATGGATGGGCTTGAAACTGTCAATTTTGTATTTCCAATAGTGAAATGTGGAATTAGTTAAGATTGCTTGGATCGATAGTTTTGACTGATGAGATGAGGGATTGGTAAGCACAAAGCTAGAATTATGGAGGGATGCTTTAGAATCTAAAGGTTTTGAAATCAGTCAGACGAAAACAGAATGCAATTTTAGTAATAGTATGAGTGGAAGTGAGGAATCAGTTAAGATTGCTAACCTAATACCCCAAAATGACCAGTTTCGAGATCTTGGGCCGATAATTTGTGAGAGCAGATATATTGAGAAGGATGTTGCTCATAGAATTAGAGCTGGGTGGATGAAGTGGAGATGTGTTGCTAGAGTTTTATGTGATCATCACAGACAACTAAATTGAAGGAAAGATTTTATAGGGTAGCTGTAAGTCCAACCATGCTTTATGGGACAGAATGTTGGGCAGTCAAGGAACAATGCTTCATAGGATGTGGATTGCTGAAATGAGGATGTTGAGATGGATGAGTGGCAAGGCGAGGAAGGATGGAAATATAAATGAATGTGTTCAAGGGAATTAAGGAGCAGCATCAAATAGGTAGTCATATGAGGGAAAGTAGACTTAGATGGTTTGGCCCATGTACAACAGAGATCAAGAACTGCACCAGTTGGAAGAAGTGAGTTTATTCAAGTTCAAGGCTCTAAAATGGCAAGGGTAAGATTGAAGAAGACATGGGTGGAGGTAGTGAGAAAAAAATTGATGACTAATGGTTTGAGTATGGTCCTTGATTGAGTGGAATGGTGGAACAAGATTCGTGTAGCTGACCCCAGTTAGCTGGGATAAAGCTTAGATATGTCGATCTGAACTGCTTTCTAGTATGGTCACATTTATTTAGCTGGGGTAAGTTTTAAGCATGCATAGTGACAGATAAAATTTTCAAGCGTGATGAGGAAGCCATCAAATATTCATTGTCCTCTCTAACCTCTACCTTATAGTTTGGACAACTTTTAGGGACAAGATTGGCCTCCATATTCTATGTTTGTATCTGAGTTGTGTGCTTCAAATCCATGGACCAGGAACATTGAAGGGAGAAAGGCAGTCATAATTTTACACGTGATGTGGTCCTTGATAGAGTGGAATAGGGGAATAAGACTTGTGTAGCTGACCCCAGTTAGGGACGAGGCTTAGATGATGACAATGACAATGGATGAACGCTGCTTCAAAAATCAGTGTTTCGATGATTCTAGCATTTAAATTGTGGCATACAGATGAATTCTAGAAGACAAAAATCAGCAACGTCTCCCATTGAGGAAAGGAACATTTATTAGATGGTTAAGATTGCCCGATGATAGCAAAATGGGGTTACGGGGCAATCGACGGCTGGGCCCACAGAATGCCTGGTTCAGATCATACACATGCCACATTGTGGGATACAATATGGAGGCATAAAAATGCTGCTTCCAACAGTCAATACCCAATTCTATCTTTAGAAATCAAAGAGTCATTGCCATCTGATCATCTGGGGGAATGCCCATGCCATTTGATTTGGTTCTTGTGGGGCACTTGGATCTGCATATCTGAATACAGTGCCCCACATGGGCACTTTTTTCCCTCATCGTATGTTTAGGGATTACTGTTCCCTCATTTTCTGTTTCTTTTCTTTAAGTTTTCCCAATCTGCGACATTTGGGAGCATTTGCTTGTAGGGTCAAATACCAGTTCTGGTGGGGCCCCTGACCAACAATATGCAATTTGTTGTTAGGGCAGTGTTGAAAATGGGATCTGGGTTTAAGTACACTTCCATCTTCCTCTCTTTTCCTCTCCAAATCACAACAGGAGATGTACGGAAGGGTCCTGAACATACATATCTCATGTTTTGCCACTTTAAGCTCTGAGGAAACAATCTCAATTTCGATGGCTGATCTCATTCTTTCTGTGAAAATTTTCAGGTTCAAGAAGGTAGCCGAGACCATGTTATTGTCGATGTAAATTACCTTCCTTCATTCAAGGAAATCCCGGACAATGTTGTCATACCTGCCTTCTGGGATGCTATTAAGAGCTCATATGAGTTGAGGAAGGAGAAATATGAGTGACAGGTATATTGTTGGTAAGGGAGCACCCGAATCGCAAGAGATGTAATTTACACAGCTTTACTGTTTTTCTAACGATGAAATCGATTAAGCTATTTATTTTGCATTGGATTAGAGACAGTATCTGATTGTGATTCAGAAACAGTTATTGATTTGGGAACATTGAAACTTTGGACTGTGGCAATCAAACTGTATTTGATGGTTAGGATTGTCTGATCAGTGTGATTTGGGGGTTGGGTTCCATCTGCAAGGTGATCCGCAGATGGTTTGGATTGACATGAAGTTGAGTTGCCAGCATTTAATAAACGGCGGTCGCTGCACCCAACACATTATGGTGTGTATTTGCCACCATTTTCTTGCCGGCAGCAACTCGTTTACCATGCATGTGCTAGACCTGTGCCAATTCATTCCATCCAAATCATGGATCAGATTGTAGGTGGTGCATGGCCTCAAAATCACAAGAATCAGACAATCTTAACCATCTGATGTTGCCTGATGAATTTGGACTGTTGGTCATTTTCCTAATCCCTTGACTTGTAAGATGTGAAGAAGTCCTTGCGCAGAGTAGCGTGATATGAAGCGCCAGTGTCACAACCCAATTTGTATCTTGACAGGTGAGATTGAGACGTGCCTGTTCACAACCCGAGAAGATAATAATATCACCATCTGAAACAGCCGCAGTTGTGTCCTCCTCTTCTTTCTTTCCATTACCTTTTTCTTTCTTCTCCTCCCTTGTAGGCTTTTGGCACTCATTTTGGTAATAGCTTAGTTTGTCGGAATTACCGAACTTTTGCTTCTCCCTTTATTTTTTGTGACAAGTACTTTTGATTGAGTGGAACTCGAAGATTTTCTTCTTGTTTCCTCATTCAACAAGCTTTCCGTTACTTGACTTATGGTAACAACCTCATCTAGAGTGAAGTTTCTTAAAGACACCACCAAGGTCTCCTAACTATCTGGTAAAGAATTGAGTAGTAATAAGGCTTGCAATTCATCATTTTCATATAAGAGAGCTGATTCACAATACTTTGAATTTCATTCAAATTCTCTACAATTAAGCTTCCTTCTTTATACTTCAACTTTATAAGCTTCATAATCATAAAAGCCTTGTTGTCCGTTGTCTCTCTCATACAATCCTTCCAATTTTCCAAAGTGTCTTTCTTAAAGACACTGTCATTCAACTATTGTAAAACAAACCAAACTGCGCCCTTTTGGTCTAATTTCTTCCACTCATTATCCGTCATATTTTTTTGTTTGGCATGACCACCTTCCACCGATTTTCTAAATCATTCAACTATTTCTATTCAAACTAACCATTCGACTTGTGCTAGCCCCCATGATTCATACACAAAATAATTAGAACCAACCTGGATATATGATACCACTTATTAGGAAGTCACATATCAATGGGATAAATAATATAAAAGATTTAATGGATGATAATCACTTTTAACACAAACAAGATAATCATCAAACGTGTAGGATGCAAGAGACTCTGAGATTTTTTACATGGAAAACTCTCCGACGTGATGAGAAAAAACCACAGGACCTAGTCTAGAACAAATCTATAATATTAAGAATAACGGAAATATAATTATCAAGAAAATCTCTCTTGAATGCTCAAATACATTACTTAAAAGGTCGATTTCAAGCAACAACAAAAGAAATGAATTTCCACACCAACCAGGGATTGTAGAAAAACTCCAACACAACCCTTGAAGAAGACAATTGAAGAAACTGATGGTGTGGACCCTCACAAACATGAATGCCAATATTTTAGTGGCAGAAGTCTCTTATTCTTCCTCTTCTACAAAACATTCTCTATTTTCTTTCTCCTCCTTTTCTCCCTTGTTCTTCCTTTTCTACAAAACATTATGTATTTTCTTTCTCCTCCTTTTCTCCCACAAACCCCCCCCCCCCCCCCAATTTTTGCTAGAACTCTATTTAGGCCTTTTACTTGGCTAAAAGACCAAAATAGCCCCACACATATGGTTAAAACATATGGATCCCACCTAGGGGTGTACACGAACCGAGCTAGATCGGTTAGCTCGTTTGACTCGACTCGAAAAAGCTCGATTCGACTCAATTCGAAGCTAAGTCGAGCTGATTTTTTGAGCTTGAAAATGAGTTCAAGCTGAGTTTGAGCAGGCCCCAGCCCGACTTGACTCGAATTGAATCCAGCTTGAATTGAACTCGGATCGAATCAGTTCAGTGACTCGATTACTTTGCCATTGATGTTGCTCACCAACCGTTTGATAAAATGACTCAACGAAATGTGGCAGGTGGCAACGAAGGTATGTACATGAAACAAATACCCATTTTCTCTTTGTTTTTCATGGTTTTTATGTTGCTTAGAAGGTGTTTGATAAAATCACTTGTAAAACCATTGTCTCTGTTTTGTAAAACAGTGGGATTTTGAAGTTGCAGTTCAGGTGTTTGTGAAAATGCCTCAATGACGAACTCGGCCCGAGCTGCTGACCGAATCCAGCCGAGTTGGCCAATCGGCTCGAGGACCGAGCCAGGCCGAGTTCGAGCTGAGGTCAGCCAGTGGTCGAGCTGAGTCGAGCTGAGGCCAACTCGACTCGGTTCGACTCAATGTACACCCCTAATCCCACCTCTTCATGAGGAGGAACCCAAACAGGGACCAAAAAATAAAAGTGGGTACAGAGTGAGCCACAAAAGATACGAGTTTGCTGCGACAAGAGAGGAATTTCTTTCTTTTTTATCCAAGGAGGCGATCTTAAGATGAATGAGATTGCAAAATCCAAAATCCTCTTACTTCATCTTCATGGTCGCAGCAGCTGAGGGAGATGCACCGTTAGAGATGACCCAATCCCTTTCTTTCCAAAATGGCACGTAGAATACCAGGCTGCTTGCCAAGCTATTCAAATAATGTGGACCGGTCACAACCGGATGGCTATCATGGTCTAGTCTCCTTGATTTTTGGGATGTGGCTCATCCAAATGGTGTATCAAAGGTCATGATGATACAGATGTTTTCGTAGCATTACTCCAAGAGCTCATGAAGTAGTGACTAGGGGTGGAAATGGGTCAGGTGACTGAACCCAAACCATACCCTCAGCCAATTACCTTACCCTTTGTAAGGACCTGACTCACCTATCGAGCAAGGATGGACGTGATGAAGTTGATCACTGCCTTCTTCAACGGGATAACTACTCCGAATCCATTGAGCTTCTCTGGACTTCTCATAGATATACTTCGAATACACTAGAGAAAATAAAAAAAAATAGAAATAAATCCTAGAAATTTAAAAATTGATTGATTGATAATTGTCAAATGTATATACGTCCCTGTTACATCATTGATAACGAAAAAAAAAAAACTAAACTAAAATTCGTAATTATCAAAAATACTAAAATTCTAACTATAATAAAAAACCTAATTCTAGTAAAACACTTTTAAAGCCTAATTTCTAAAAATAAAAATTCCAAATAAACATTTACTAGAAGAGTCTTATCATGATTACAAATTATTTCTATATATATATATATATATATATATATATATATATATATATATATATATATATAAAATCTAAAATTTAAAAATAAGAAAATATTACAAAAATTGGAATTACTAAAAATAGTAATTTTCTTTAAAAATTTGTTTTTAAGTTGAAAGCATGAGTTTTTTGGAGAAATGGACAAACACAACCTATTTTGTGTATCGGCTCACCCCGGATGGCCCGCTGTAGTAAAGATTGATAGGTTGCGCGCCCTGTAATGATACCCAGATCAAAAGTTATGGCCAATTTACTACTCACCTTCTTTTGATCCAATCATGCTAGGAACGTATTGGTGCCACGTCCTAAGATGCGAACCCATGCCCAACCCATCTAATTATAATAGGGCTCAACCAGCTCAACCCTATCCTTCACAACTCAACTGAGGTTTTAGAATGAAATATGGGGCCAATCAGTAGACAACTACACATATATGTTGACACTTATCTTCTATCATTTTGTTTCGGGTTTTGGATTGTGTTGGGGTGTGATTATCTGGCCAAGCCCATTGATAAACTAATGGGAGTGTCGGGTAGAGTAGAACCTGAGTAAATGGGCCACATTTTGTATTTTCTACCTGACAAAATACCCATTTAGATTGGCCTGAACCTGTATCATAAGCTGGCTGAGCCAGTTGACCCGCAAGGCCACGCAGTCCATTGATAACCTACATGGGTTGGTTGGGTAGAATTGAATCCGGGTCCAATCCATTTACATCAAATGCATGGGATGTTCTCAACCAAACTCACTTTGTAAGGAAACCAGTACTGATTTGGGTTTGAGAAGTAGGGAAAACAAAACCCCACTTGTTACGGTTTCAATTTTCCAATATCTGCCAAACGCTCAACAATCTGGATCCGATGAAGGCCCGACTTACGGGTACATCCAAACGGGCCCTAGTGAACGTGCAGTATTGATCCGTTTTTGACTTTGCGCGCAGCCTACCGTAAAAGTGGCTGCAGCTTCAGTGGATCCGGGTCCCTGACTATGGAGCCCACTGATATGCATGTGCCTTACGTCCATGCTGTCCATCCGTCTTGACAGCTCAATTTTTGCCATGATCTAAAAAAAAAGCACATCTAAATCTTGGGTGGACCCGCCGCAGGAAAAGGGTGGTGATTGACCATTAAAACTTCTTGTGGACCATAAAAGCTTTGATCAAGCTGATAATTCATGTGGTCGATTCATTCAGGTCTTTGTGACCTTATCTACGACCTAGGCTGTGAATATATCTTAGGGATATCAACTGAACACTATGGTAAGTGATGGATTCAGCCGATGCACCTTAGCATCTCATAGGAGCCTTACCGCCCGAAAACTACGTTTGAGGGGCGGAATAACAACCAGGACAAGTTGTCCAAGTTTCACAACATACCACACACATCTATGTAGGGAAAATGATAGTTATACCAACATGTAGCATCTCTCAACATACTCTTTATCTACATAATAAGAGTAAAACGTGCGCACAACTAATGTCCAACCCCATAACAAATGAATAGCATACTTCGCGTTGCTTGATAGGCTATAATTGTCTTCCGGCCTAGATGATTATTTCCATGTTAGCAGAGATGAGGAGTGGGTGTGATGATTGTTAGAAATTATACAGATTAATGTATTTTCTGTATAATATGGAAACCGAAAAATCAGAAATAAGGACAGGCTGAAGCACGTTTGAAAACACTGTCCTTAAAGCGTTATTTGCCCCTACTCAAGTAAATTGAGTCCGGTTCAAGATCCTATAAATAAAAGTAAGATCGAAGAGCTTTAGGCCATTGCTAACTCAACACAAATCAGATTTATAGCTAGCGTAATGTTGTTTATTCTATTTTTAAAATTTTGTCTTGGTTTATCTTAGACTAAGATAACTTATCTACATTACTACATTAGACCGGATTTGGCATACAAATAGTGTGATCCCATCCGTCTACACTACTATACTAAATCAACTTAGATTAGGAGCAGTGTAATTCTCTTCTATCTACACCAAACACCGGATTGACAGGATGATATTTTCTCTTATTTTCTAGTAGTATAATCCCTTTGTCTACGCACATTCGCTAGATTAAGAAAAAAAAATAGATCTAGCACCTTACCATTTATGCCACAAATGCTGGATTGACAAAAGATATTATTGTTAGTCTTTATTTTTATTTCAGTTAATACAATTAAATTCATTCTACTTTCACATTCTGTGAATTGGAATGTCTCTACTATCATGATAAAAAAAAAAAAAAAAAAGAGTTATTTTTGACTGAAAGGTTAAAAAAAAAACTAATTAAAAAGATAACTCCTTCCCTTCACAAATCACCATGTTTTATATATAAATGACTGAATAAGCAATTGAATTATCTCAGTTTTCAATCATAGACGACTGCTCATGATCTCTCTATCTACCTCGACACTTGGGGTTATATGTGTTCTTTTAGATTGAGCTATAAAAAAGCTCTAGTACACCCAACAACATGAATCCATGCTAACAACTAAATTTCAAGCCAAATAATTTAACAAGTTTCACTTTGTATAGTGGAAATTTAATAAATTAAAGTTCTCATTTAGGTTACTTGAACTCTTTAACAAATTGGCTTTTGCTTTACCTCTTTGAGGAATGCCAATTGCACTTGTGGGACAATGCTTTAAATTGAAATTGCACTGTCCTCACGCGTGGAGACATAGCATAAGATGTATGATAACAGCCCTCGCTCAAGGTAGTTGTTGGGGGCCTTGCACAAAACCTTAGGATCTAGCCTCTCGAAACAAACCAGAATTATGGAACAATAATGCAATAAAAAACAATCAAAACATAAACCACATCACACCAAAGATTTTTACGTGGAAAACCCTCAAAGAGGTAAAAACCACGGGACCTCGTCCAGATCAACAATCCACTATAAAGCAGAACATTACGACCGATCACAAGCACACACTGCTTGAATCAAACTTTCTTCGCTCACGCAGGAGTGGATAAAGAATAAGAGAACAAGAAGAAAAACGGAGAGATCTCACCGATTACGAGGACGTGGAAGCGCTGAGATATGGTAGATCACCTCTACGAGCATAGCCTCCCTTCCACAAGCTTTCTTTCTCTCTTTCTCCCTCTCTCTCACCTTTGATAACCCTAAGCAAAACTTTAGGAAACCATAGAATACCTTGGAATACACCCCAATCCCGGATACACCCATATATATAAGCATATAGAGAGGTGTAACCCAAATAGGAAACAAAATCTGCGTTTCCGCAATCGCATCTGCAGAACTCGTCGATCATATCGAAGGTCTCTCGATAACAACTTCAATATCATCGACAGGTCTCTCGATCATATCAAGACGGGACCAAAACTGTCTAGCAACCAGGGGTGGAAATTCCAACAATTATCGATCATATCGAGCCACTCTCGATGACAGCCTCGATATGATTTGAAAGTCTCTCGATCATATCGAAAGGACAAAAAAACTGTCCAGCAACCAGCAGTGAAAAATTTTGTAATTATCGATGATATTGAAACCTGTTCGATTTTATCAATACCAACAATGAGGAGAAAAATCCCCATCAGTAGTATCATATTTAAAAGAGTAAAGCCTCGATGCTCTGGCAAATACTTATGATATGTTAGTAATTTAAATTAAACCATTTATAGTGGTGGCCCTACTTTAGATGGATCATAAATTTAAATTTACACTAATTCAATTATTTAATTAGACTATTGACGGACATTTATTGGATGATGGCAATAAAAATTACCTGACGAATTGTTCAACCATCCCATCTCGACTGAGGGCCTACCTACCAGGCAGCTTTGATATTACATGAACTTATTAGCTACACTAAGGTCTGGCATGTGCACTGCTGGATGGGGTGAGGAGGAGATAAAAAGAGGAGAGAGGTGATAGATGAAGATGGAGAGAGACTATTGTGTTTGTGGGCCCCACTGTGTTTTAAGTGTCAAGTCCACTCCACTCATCAGTTTATATATAGTCGATGTTAGGTCATGAGGTCACGAATAAGCTAAATCCACAACTCAGATGGGCCACACCACATGGAGGTTTGTGTTTTATTGATCGATCCCATTTATCAAGTTATCTAAATCATCAACGAATGAAGATAATATATAAAAATAAGCCTGATAAAAACTCAGGTGGGCAACACTGTGAATTTATAAGTTTTGAAAGAAATAAGTTCTACATTGTCCATTTGAGTCTTTTGTCAGGAGCAGTAGATTTTATATGTACAACATGATGGATTCCCCGGAGTCTTGTACCATAAGAGAAGAAAGTTGGTTGAATCTAAGCTGTACATTGTGTGGTGAAATCTTAAGGGCCTGTTTGGGAGTATGGATTTGGAACCCTGAATTCAGAACCCCCAGGATTGGAAACCCACTGGATTGGCAATCCTCCAAGTGTGTTTGGCACCTTGGAGTGTGAATCAACTTTAATTCAAAAATACTTGTGCATGGTGTATTTAAAGGGGTTTGAATTTAATTATTAAATCAACTTTAATATCCCAAATTAGTGAGATATATAATTTTTGACACCATGGTTGTGATAAGCCCACTGAAATATATGCTTTGCCTGAAAATGATGAAATTCCAAGTCTGGGATGGACCGCAAGCACAAGATCATGTCTGAGTGACTAACCAATGATTTTTAATCATTGATTAATATGGACAATATTTAGACGATGCTGATTTACATGGACAATGTTTGGATAGTGCTGATCATCATTAGTGGGCCATGTTCCCAATAGAATGATAGTGTATAGTGTCACATATGTTACACATTGTAACGCCCCGAACTTTTCGATGCTCGGGCATCGAAAGTCCTCGAGTGTTATCATAAGATTCAACGTGACATGTACATGTGTACGATACTAATCCAACTATTCTAGCTTTACATCCTTTCCCTGACACTAATTTAACTATTGAGGATGATCTTCATTCATAATCTGACCGTTGAATTTCAAGACAAGTTCACCTATCACGTGATTTGACGTAAGTACTTTCCCACGAAGAACACGACGAAGAGCTCCCTATCCGTAATGATTTAGATATATATTCTTTTGTAAGAACTTCTTAGAAACATGCTTATAACCATGTAAAGCCATTGGATTTCCCAAAACTCACACATCAACAATAATTACGGAAATGCCATTGACCTAGGCCCCTGAATTCTAATTCACATGGTCCTCATCATCCGTTTTATGTGAAATTTTATACCAGGGCTAATTATCATAAATTAACCATACACATCAAATTTCAGCCCTTATATCATGGTAAATCAGCTACTTGACCTCTACATCCATTCGTACACTTATCAGATCAAGATTCTGATCCGTCCACCTTATTCACACTACATGAATATGCTTAATCCACCATTAAAATTAGAATCTGAGAAACTTTCACGTATAAGAAAGTCACTCGAATCTATTGTTATATAAGCCCTACTCCTAATCACTCCAGAAACCTATTTTATGTCCATCCGTTTATAAAACTAACCGTACATCAACCCACATACATGGCCGGAGTACATTCCATCAAGTTTTCATATTTTTAACAAGTCATCTGACTACCCACCCTGATTGGATCCGCTGAGTGGGCCATCCGAATATCAGGATAAATTGGTCATTACAAAAATCTTTGGGTTTAAGTCCAAACTGCCCGATAACCTGTCAATCAGAGGAGTACAAATATTATTTTAAAATTTTAAAATATATTAGTTATTAAAGGGAATCTTAATTATTATTGAGAGATCAAAGCTCAAATTTAGGCAACTGAAAGAGCGTGAAAAATATAGATCACCTGTCAAATTTTATTACATTTGGACGATAAACTCATGAGTTACGGATGACAAAAGTTTTTTTTTTTTTTTTTAAAGGTACAATTTGTAAATATTGTATCATGCATGTAACTGTTGAATTATGTTGAATTTCTAACCGTGAGAATTTCTGCTACTCGTAGGGACCGTGTGATCCATTGGATTAACTAAACTACTCCATTTTCGACTGAGTGTCCTAACATAGCGATACAAAAGTGGTGAATGGCATGGATCCTCGTAAGTCATCACAAACGGATCCCACCTAATTTTTTTTCCAACCGTGCATGCAAGCCACGAATTCACGTGAAATCCATGTACCGTAAATGACATCTTGTTTCAATGGGAATAAAGTCCGTCCACGTTGATTAACGTATGACCCACCTAGTACTTAGATAAGTTTCATATTTTAGCCCCTTTGAGCTTTTAACTGTTGGCGTCCAACTTTGAAATAATCCGACTATTAGATTGACGAGAACCCACTATGCGATTATAAATCATGTTGTGGCCCCACATAAATCTTAGATCTTCTGATTTTTGGTAAGAGGCCTTGATTGGGACCAAGAAATAGAATGGATGGTGTAGATTTTACCCAAATATCATGACAGACCCCACGCATGAGTGGAATGTGCACCAGGGGTGGTGCACTCGCGGTGCACGGAACCGTGCAAGCTGCCTTAACTAGCGCTGACCCGCGTCTTCTTGGAAAAGAAAGAATCTCTCTCTCTCTCTCTCTCTCTCCCCTTTCAGCGACTGACGGTCGGGTGACCGTTTGTGGTGTCTGTGGCCCACCGTCCGAGCCCCACCTTGATAATCCAGACCGTCCATCATGAGAACGGCAAGGGCCTAACCAGAACCATGCCTCTCGTGCAAGCCCTTGCACACGTGTGTTCACACAACAATTGGCTCAAGCAGCCCCAAAAACACAAGAAAAATTCCAAAACTGGAAACTCTGTTGCCATGTAGGCAACCCGCGTGAAGTGGAGACTCCTAATCTCGGCCATTCATTTCGGACCATCCTAACCGCCCATTTCAAACGCCCCAAGGTTTTCTACCCACAGTAAAGCGAAACCACAGGCGGTTTTAGTTTTACCAGCTGTACTCGAGGCAGTTTCAAATAGAATGAATCCTGACCGTTTGGGTTCAATCCAACGGTCTAGGTAGGGCCAGAAACACCATAAGATGGGCTGCGGTGGAGCTCAAACAGACCCTACCACCATTCCTGCAGCAACCCAAGAAAAACAACTGTTTCTTTCTCCCTTTGAACCGATCGAGTAAACGCCATGAAACCTCCGGTTTCCTGCATCCACGAGCTCTGTTGGACCCCTAGAAACTCTCCCATGCTGTCGGAATGGGGGAAGAGGCATCGGGAAGAAATCCACCATTGATGAGCGTCATCTTCCCCGACGAACGTTTCAGCTTCAGCCATAAACCCAGGTCCAAGTTCTAACTTCTAATCTGTTTCGTTTGATAGGTGGGGACTTTCTAACAATGTCTAATCATTACTCTTAAAATGTTCAACTCAGATTGTGTGGTGGCTGCTATGGATATGATCCAGTGTAAACAGTATATGCAAATCCGTCCACTCGTGATCCAAACTGGCGATGATGAAACATCTCAGTAGGACGCACCACACTTCATCAGTGGACCTCACTGAGTCACGTACTCAGCACACCACGTCCCAGATCACAGTGGGCCACACCATGCTTAACAGGGCCCTGTGATGAGCCGGATTGTGGGCCAAAACCAGCCCCGTTCTGGGCCGAAATCAGCCCAGAAGAGTGGCTGAAACCACCCCTCAATCAGGCCCCCATCAAGCCGTGTGAGAGGTCCAAAACCAGGCCCCCATCAAGCCATAAATAAGGCTAAAAACGCCCCTCAGCAGGACCTTGGCTTGGGCTGAAAGTGGGCTTCAGTTGGGCCACATTCCAAGCTGAAAATGCCTCTCTCTCAGACCAGGTGTTGGGTTAGGACTGGCCCTGGAACTGGGCCGTATTACACATCACCGTAGGCCTCACCTAAGCCAATACAAGTGGGCCGCACCCTGCACAGCTCAGGTGGGCCGCACCCTGTGCAGCTATTCTGGGCCGAAATGAATCTGGGCCCAGCCACTGGTGGCAAACATATGGGCCAGACCATCAGCCCACCACAACATAATACATGAGGTAGGCTCGCTTGATGTAAAACTCGGTGGATCAAGGTGGGTATTCAACTAAAATCCAATCCCTGTACACATAGTCATATCAATTATTTATTTAAAAAGAACTAAGTTATGCCTGTTTGGAAATTGAAATTGTAAGACAAACAATGGAGCAAGCTAAACTTCTTCATGATGACGGAGCCCAACAGGTTCAATCTGCTAAGTCGAACCCTTTAAATCCCGCAGGCTCTGTTCTTAACTCACCCCAAAATCACTCTCTCTATTTCTTGCAAATCTATCAAAATTCATGGTACATAGACCCTAAATCCAACCATAATACAGCTTGTCACAAGTGAAGAAAATACCAATTAGAGAAGTTTTGGACAGTAGACCAAAAGAAAATATTTATATAGCCTTTTAGTGAGCCCATGAAATTTAGTTAATGAGCCCCATAAATTGAACTAACAGATGGTGGACTGGCTCAAATTGGACTTCCTAGAACACCATGAAGTGTAGAACCATTTATCCAACAACTACACTAAAGCTAAGAAATCCATGTTCTAAAGTAGAACATTTGTCATATAATCCAGTATCATGATTAGATTTTACTATTGATAGCTACCACTATTAACATTAGAAAGTAGATACCATTTTCCTTATGGAACTAGTATAATGCCTATTATGTAATCATCAGTGAAGATTCCATCACTATTACTTGTATTACTTAAAAGACTTTTAATCTTCATAAGGATATTAGATAATGTTGGTACCTTTAAATAGGAACTTACGAACCATCATTAATAATAGTGATGGGATTAAAATTCCTTTTGTGAATATTACTCAGTCCATTGAGCACATAATAATAATAATAATAATAGTAACGTTAATCTAGGATTCATATCCTAGAATCTATGCATTTAACTGAACCCTAGGATGAAAACCCTAAATTTACATCAAATTCCTACGTAATCTAAACCCCAGGTTATAATCTAGATCATAGATAGTCTTGTAGAACCTTGAGTAAACCATACAAGTTCATAATCTGTGGTAGGATCAAAATCTAAGGGTGTGCACACTTCCCAATGACATTAAAAGGCGAGTCGACAAATAAGGTAATAATTCTTCCCCTTGAGCTTTCCATCTTCTCATTAGCTGAAGTTATAGTTTTTATTTAAATTCATAATTGATATCTCTCTTTATAATCACATGTGTTAGCTGGTGGAAATTGAATTACTGTATTACATGTTTTATGATTATCCTGTATAATTGCTCATGCTTGTGGATTTCTTTTTGTGGGTTGCTTATGGAACTTAAACTGGTACATTGGTGGGAAATTCCCACATATGAATGTATACCCATACTTGGGATGTAACTTGACTAGTTGTGATCGTAATGGACATTCGACTAGGTGGTTATTGAGTGGTGGTCTAGATGGATGATTGATGTGGGCCTACCATCTAGGATTGTTGTGCCCAATAATTTTTAAGGATGGTCTTTATCGTATGGTTTTGATATTCCCCATATGTGGCATATTTTGATACTCGCCCTATGTGGCTTATTTTGATATCTGCTTACGTGGTTTGTTTTGGTATTTGCCTTACATGGGTTTGATGTTTTATATCGTGCAACCACACGATGGTAAACCCCATATGTTGTAATATGATTAATCACTAGTCGACGGATTTCTATTAAACATCCTAAGGTGGTAGTCTCATGAGCTGGAGATGGTGGTAATAGGACACTATGCCCGAGCTGTCGGCCTACGCTGGGCTCTGAGCTTCCCGTAGTGACCTTGAACTTACCTAAATTGGCTGATTGCAACTAGACTAATAATGATTTGGCTAATCATGCATCCATGACATATTGACGATGACGGGTGGCTAATTCTGGATGCTGTAGCACGTGCCCTAGAGTTGTTGGGATATCGTTTCGCTAGCTCCCAAACCACTGACTATCGACTCCTGTTCCGATTGGATGATTTTCCCAGGTCGATGATTTGCATGGGCGATGAGCTCAAGTCCGACTGGATGGCATCCCCAGGTCGATGTGCATTCACGCATCCATGCATTTAAAAAGACTGCATCATGTATTGTTTTGATTGCCTTGCTGTTTTATAACTATGCTTACATAATGCGGAGGTGTGTAATCTTGAGGGGAATTCACACTAAACTGACCACTTATCCATCAAATATATAACCGTACAGGTAGAACAGGTGGTACAGATGATGTATATGATCAGACTTGATGAGGAGCTGTGCAGGTGCCATGGATGCACGACCGTATTGCTAAGAGGAGTTGCGCGATCTTGCGGCTCTGATTTATATGTTTTATATGTTTTAAATTTCTCATGTATGTAATTTTGTAGTTGATAGTGTAGAGACATTGGTTTGTATAAGTCATTATGGGCGACTATTTGTATATTCTAAATGAAATTAAAAATTTTTCTTTTATATTGATTTGTCCATTCTACGCTCATCTGCTTACTCTGATAAAGGAAAAAAAAATAAAAAATGTACATTCGAATTTGACCATCCTTTAAGGTTAACACTCAAATTTTCGGGACACGGGTCGTGTACTCGGGTCCTGAAAACACGGGGCGTTACACACATACAAATATTGAAATGATTTTAGGTGTAACCCAAGCTATCACTATGGATTGCAAACCCCCTCAAAGAAAAGGGATTAGAACCCCGTTTACTTTATGCTGCCAAATAGCCAAGGGGATTTGAAACCCCCCTCCAATCCCAAATCCCCTCCAATCCACGGTGCCAAACTAGCCCTATCCCTTATTTGCCAACAGCTACAGTTTTAACACGAATTTACCGTTGCTTAACTAAGACTGAAGACAAAATTCAAGGGCAAAAGTGTCCAAAGCTGCCAGCATTACGTAGAATAGGAAGGGGGTGGCGTCCGTACAGGCAGGGCTCCATGGGACTCACCGTGATGTATGGGTTTTATCCATGCCGTACATTCATTTTCTCATATCATTTTAGGTTATCAACCCAAAAATCAGACAGATACCATGCTCAAGTGGACCACAAAGTGGGTATTGAACTTCCACCATTAAAAACTTCTTTGGATCCACGCTGATATTTGTGTTTTCCCTTCTTCCAATTCCATATGACGTCATGAACATGTGGGATGAAAAATCAACGTCTCAGTCACCCTGGTAAGGTTTCAACAATGGTGTCATTATCACCGCTACTTATTGTAGGATCGTCCACTCCAGCTTTGGATATGTTTCATTTTTGGACTCATACCCTAAAATTGATGTAAAAAACAAATGGATGGACGGTGTAGATAAAATACATTCATCACGGGGACCCTGGACATCCATATAGTAGAGATAGAAATGTACCTCCATAAATTTGAGATGATACGCCGAATTTGAAAAAAAGAAGATTAAACATAAAAAAGAAAAAATAAAAAGGAAGTCAATATCATGAAAGTCAAATCATTGGCAATTCAGTAGTCACCATCGTTTATGACAGACACGTTTCCCAGTAATATAAAATTAAAAATTAATAAAATAACACAAAATGAGTTTACATTCCCTACATTGGTGCTGTTTAGATGTACCACCCTTTCCCAAATACACTGAAACTCTTTAAATAAAATAAGTCTTCGTGAAGACTACCCACACCCTCCTACGGAACCAACCTACATTGTCTGTCATTCCATGTGCTCCAGCCCGGGAATGCCGGGCCCATTCGTGAGAGGTTTCACACGTGCCAATTTGGCACTTTTTTGAGAGATCCGATCCGTTCATCAGGTGGGGCCTACCTTGAACACACGACGTCCCAAAATCCACATCGTACACCTCATCTCGTGGGTGTCAAGTGTCCATTGAGTGTAGGGCATTGATCTTTTTTTGGTTCAAATGTCCCTTCTTCTCCTATTAGCATACCTGATGAGCGAACCGGGCGCGGGTTGGGTACTACCCCACCAGGACGGTCCTGTCAGGGGCTCTGTGGGGTCCACCGTGATGTATATACTTTAACCATGCGGTCCATCCATTTTGAAAGATCATTTTAGGACATGAGACAAAAAAATATATAGCATGAAAAATCAAGTAGACCACGCCACAAGAAACAGTGAGGATTGAAATCCTACCGTTGAAAACTTCTTGGGACCACAGGAGCTTTGGATCAAGCTGATATTTATGTTTTCCATTCATACGGTTATATGTGACCTTATGAATAGATTGGATGGTAGATAAACATCATGGTGGGCTTTAGCAAGTTTTCAATGGTAGGAGTCCAATCCCCACTACTTCGTGTGGTGTGGTCCACTTGAACCTTCAGGTATGACTCCTTTTGGGGATTATGACCTAAAATGATCTCTAAAATTAGATAGATGGCGTGGATAAAACATATTTATGGGGTGGGTTCAACAGATTCCCTGACATGACCGTCCATCTCTAGCAACGCTGCATCCTATGGTGTGGTCCACCTGAGGATTGAATTTGTCTTATTTTTAGTTTAGTAATCTAGAATTATATGAAAATAGGTATGGACGGTGTGGATAAGAGTCATACATCGATAAGAGTCATACATCACGGTGGCCCTCGAAGACTCCGCCAGTCCCGAGCTCCGAACAGGCGGGGGTAGTACCTAATCCGCGCCCTTTCCTTAGACGGTGACTCTCACTTGATGAATGGCCAGACATAGACATTTACACGTGTACCATGTGGGCATGTCTCACTCGCTCGTGTCTCGTTAGAAGGGCTGGATAGAATCTTTTGATGCAGGTCGATCTTAGTTCTATTCTCCAACGGCAACCCGCTTTGATAAAATAATATAGACTGCCCACCAACATTCAATGTTATTCCAATGATTGAAGAGAAATGCTAAAGTGGATTCACACCTGCCAACTTTTCACACGTACGTGAGATCCAACAACCATGACGTGGTTCAGACGTCAACAGGACGCGGATTGCGTCCTACCCGGCGACTGTAATCCGTACGGACAGGGTGAACCAAAAAAATAGGCATATATAGAGCTTAAATGGACAACACAGTGGGGATTGAACGTCCACCGTTAAAAACTTCTTGAGTGCTTGAGAAGTTTCGAATCAACCTCTATATATATATATATATATATATATATATATATATATATATATATATATATATATCACTTCATCTATGTCTACATGACCTTATGAATAGGTTGGATGGTAAAAAAAACGATGGCTTGGATCAGTGTGGATTGAATTAGGCTATTTAGATTCGAATGTTTTTCGGACCAAAATCGGATCATGGTCGATTCAGACCGATCCGATCCGAAACCCGATCCGATCCAATCCTACCCAATCCGGAGTAGATAAGCAATATGCATTCACGGTGGACCCAACAGAATTGCTGCTACTCTTGGTTTTGAAACTAAACATGCGAGAGATTTTGAAAGAGGAGAGAGATTTCCAATTTTACATTGTACTTAAGTAATTTTAAAAAAGAGAGATTTTGAAAGATGGGAGAGAGTTTACTCAGTAGTGTACTCGGTATTTTCGCTTCGAAAAACGGCCCAAACTGACCGACATAAATTGGTGGGCCCCATCGTGATGTATATGACATATCTGCGTCATCCGATCCATTTCATCAAAACATTTTAACCCATGAGCCAAAGAATGAGGCAAATCTAACATTCAAGTGGCCTACACCAAAGTAAACAGTGGGCCCAAGAAGTTTTTAACGGTGAGAGTTCGAATCCATTTTTACTATGTTGGGGTCCACTTGAACTTTGAATCTACCTCATTTGTTCGCTCATGCCCTAAATTCACTAGGCATGATGGATGAACAGTGCAGATAATCTATGTACATCAAGATGAGCCCCATATATATTTCGCAGCATCCTCTCGTTGGAAGGTGCGGTGACGGTGATTACAGAGGGAAATGATTGCCCATTTCCCATGCATTTCCTTACCTCTAAAAAAAATCAAACATGCCCTGTGGGCCCCACCATGATGTATGTGTTTCATCCATGCCGTCCATCTATTATTTTAGATCATTTTATGGTATGAAACCAAAAACGAGGTATATACCAATCTCAGGTAGACCACATTATAAGAAATAGTGTTGAATGAACATTGACCATTAAAAACTTTTTGGGGTTATAAAAGTTTTGGATCAAGCTGATCTTTGTTATTCCCTTCATTTGAGACTGTATGACCTAATCAACAGATTGGATGTTGAATAAACAATATAGTGGGCCTTAGGAGGATTTTAATGTAGAATATCCAATCATTATTATTTTCCTGTGGTGTGGTTCACCTAAGATTTTCAACCCTCTAATATTTTTTATCAAGCTTTAAAATGATCTGTAAAAATGGATGAACAACATCGATGAAACACATACATCATGGTGGGGTCCACATATCACCAAACACCAGCTGCAAGGCTGGTGGCAGGGGGAGTAGCCAATTCGTTTCCGTCATTAGACGAGTACAGTGATGCTACTCGAGCTCCAAGTTGTATGAACGACTCAAAGGAGATCAAAGTTATATAGGCCTCACAATGATGTATTTATTATATCTACACCGTTCATATATTTTTAGAGATCATTATAGATCATTATCCAAAAAGTGAATAATATCCAAAACTCATCTCAACCACACCACAAATAGCAGCAGATATAATGATTTTCACCGTAAACAATTCGTGTGGTCCACTTGATAGTTAGATCTGTCTTATTTTTCGTCTCAAGCCTTAATACAGCTTGCCAAATGGATGGATGGTTTCGACATAACACATACCCCATGATCAGACCCACAGAACTTACAACATCAATATAGCAATTCCAAAGTGGCCTGCACTTTCGTGCTGAGCATGTTAACACAGCTATGCACCTCGAGCTCTGAGTTGTACGAATGGCTCAAATGAAATAAAAAATTACATGGGCCTGCAATGATGTATTTATTATATCCATACCGTTTATCCATTTTTCGTGACATTTTATAGCATTTAAAAAAATTCTCGAATCATTTCCAACGCTCAAATGGACCACACCGAAAATAACAGTGAGGATAATAATTTTCACCATTAAAAAATCCGATCCATACCCAACCCGATCCGACTCGGTTTCCCTAACCGAGTTGGACTCGGTTCGGGTCAGGCCAATCGTACATCGGATCGGTTCGAGTCCGATGTCCCGAACTCGGCCCCGGATCGAATCGAGTTCGGATAAGACTATATGCATTTTAGACCGGATCGAGTTGGACCCAATCCGATCCGACTCGGTCCGATGCCCAGCTCTGGTAAACATGGTCTGGCTGAAAAAATCAGAAGCGGATTGGCTGGTGTACACCTCACACCAGCTATATAGCTGCTGTATTGACGTCAGCAAGTTCTGTGGGTCTGATCATGAGGTATGTGTTATATCCAAATTGTCCATCTATTTGACGAGCTCGTCTTAATGCTTGAGACGAAAAATAAGATATATCTAACTATCAAGTGGACCACACTGCAAAAAGTAGTGGGGGATTGAACGTCTACCATTGAAACCCTTTTTGGGGTCACAGAAGTTTTGGATCAATATGAAATTTGTTTTTCCTCTTCATTCAGGCCTTTGTGACCTTATGAAAAGGTTGGATGGGAAATAAACGTTATGGTGGGCCCTTCGAATTGTTTAACGGTGAAAATTATTATCTCCGCTGCTATTTGTGGTGTGGTCTAGATTTTCTTTGGATATGATTATTTTTTCGGATAATGCACTAAAATGATCCCTAAAAATAGATGAACGGTATAGATATAACAAATCCATCACTGTGGGGGCATGTAACTTTGATCTCTTTTGAAACATTCGTACAACTCGGAGCTCGAGGAGTGTCAGTGCTCGTCTTCGCACGACATGTACCTATAGCAGTTATATGGCTGGTGTGTGGTACACCAGCCAATCTACTTTCGAAAAAATCAGGTCAGTTTGACTCTTTAGGTAGGCCATTCGTACATATGACCCGTTGTTTATATCCAGCATGCACTTGTGCCTCACATGATGAGTGGCTGGGCCTGATTTTTGGGCAGGAAAATGTTCGAGGTTCGACCCGCCTGAAACGCTTCTACCATCTTGACATATATGCTGCGAATCTCCTCTATACTCTGGTGAATTTCTATACATGTGTTGGCACGTGTGAACCTGATGGACGGAGTGGATCTCATGAAAGTTTCACTCACATCATTCTCGGTTAGCCAAAGTGACCTATACGAGGTTAGGGTTGTACACCAAGTCGAGCTGGCCTCAGCTCGACTCGGCTCAGCCACTAGCTGACCCCGGTTCAAACTCGACTCTGCTCGGTCCTCGAGCCTGATTGGCTAGCTCGGCTTGGTTCGTTCAGCCGCTTGGGCCAGTTCAAGCCAAGTTAGAGCCATGATTGAGCTAAGTTCACTTATGCATCATTTTCACAAACACATGGATTGCACCTTCAAAATCTCACAGTATGTAAGGCAACAACAGTGATTTTACATGTATTTTATCAAACACCTTCTAAGCAACATAAAAAAAAAGGTATTTGTTTCATATACATACCTTCCTTGCCACTAGCCACACTTCGTTGAGTCATTTCATCGAACGTTTGCTGAGCAACATCAATATCAAAGTAACCAAGTCGATCACCGAACTTGTTCGATCCAAGTTTGAATGGAGTTGGGTTCGATCCGAGTCGAGTCAAGCTGGGGCCAGCTCAAACTCGGCTCGAACTCATTTTTGATCAGCTCAAAAAATCAGCTTGACTCGGCTCGAGCTCCGCTTCGAACCAAGTTGAACTGAGTTTTTTCGAGTCGAGCAGGCTAACCGAGTTAGCTCGGTTTGTGTACACCCCTAGGCCGGGTACCTCCACCGCGACATGGTTCAAGTTAACCAAAATAGGGACCGGATTAGGTGCGGCCCAACCTCATTGCAATGACAGTGAGGCCCTTTCTGTGGAGCCCATCTTAATATATGTATTCTATATCAATACCGTCCATCCATTTTTATTTTCAGATCTTTTTTTGGGTTCATGGCTTAAAATGGAGCACACCCAAATCTCAGGTAGACCATGCTATAGGTAACGGTGGTGATTGAGCTTCACACCATTAAAAACTTCCTAGGGTCCACTGTAATGTTTATTTTCCATCCAACCTGTTGATAATGTCACAAAGAACTGTATGAAGGTAAAAAACAGAGATCATATTGATCCAAAACTTTGACGGCCCACAAGAAGTTTTTAATGGTCGATAACCACTGTTTCCAATGGTATGGTCCATCTGAGATTTGGATCTGTTTCATTTTTGGAATCATTCCCTAAAATGATCTGAAAAAACGGATGGACGGCATGGATATGGAATGAATACATCAAGGTAGGCTCCACGGTAAGGAATGTACCTAATTCGCTCCAGCCAAAATGGCCTATTCACCAGGTAGGTAGGCGAGGAGATGATGAATTACGGAGGTTGGAGGGATGCTTTTGAAGGAATATAGAAAAATTCCTTTATTTTATTATAATAGTACTATGTGTTGACCGATTTCAGAAAATTTATTTAGCCGGTTAATCTATGATTTCCTCTCTAATGATACGGTTGCGATTAGATGACCAAGACTAGCGCTTAAGTTGCGGTGGACGGACACGAGTTGCCTGTATCCCTGTCCATAGGAAGTTCCTGTGATCAGAAACTAACTAGGGAACACTGAGCTGTCCGTGATAAATCCACCTCATCCATCGGTTTCTACGTATCATTTTAGAACATGAATCCAAAAATGAGACGGATCAAAATCTCGACTGGGCCACACTACAGGAAACAGTGGGATGGAACGCCTACCATCAAAAAGCTTTATATGGACATAGAAGTTTTAGATCTGGCTAGTGGTTAGGTTTCAGTTCATCCCGGTTAGAATGACCTTATTAACGGTTTGGATGGCATATAAACATTATGTTAGGCCCCCGGATGGCTTCGATGGTGGGCATTTCCATCTCACTGTTTCCTGTAGTGTGGTCAACAAGTTTTGGATATGGTTCATTTTCGGTATCATAACCTAACATGAGCTGGAAAATCTGATGTACGGTGTGGATTTCTCGCCAACATCTTGATGGGCCTTACGTAGCTTTTGACGGCAGGAACTTCATGTAGACGGGCCCACGGGCAACTCGCGTGCAGTCGTGACAGGGTAAAGCTTACAATAATACATTTGGATTTGTTAGCTTGAACGGTGGGAGATTTGCTGGAATAAATCGGGACATATGAAAATGGGGTACGTCAAGACTTTAGCCATTGGATCGGCGTGAATTTCAATGATCCAAGACGTCTATAGGATGGGCCTCACAGCGAAATGGGGACACCCAAAATAAAAACGCATGTTTAAATATTTCATCCGTTTGATTATTCAAGAGTTAAGTAGATAGTCTGTGTGTTTAAGGAAAAGAAGTAAATGATATAGGATTGAAGTATTCCAACGTAAGAGCTTTTGAGATATCCCAATAATGTTGAGGCCCATCATATAAACGGTTTGGATCATTGAAAGATGACCCAAGACCTAAATGATAAAGTCCCAGCGTATCCTATAGCAATATCTGATGATGTATTACATCTACACTTTTCAGCAGGTGGGCTACGCTGTTTTAATATTCTGATTAAAATATCAGATCATTTTACTCTTAAGATGGGCCACTATGTACCATGCAGATGGACAGTACTCGAAAAAGTGTTTGTTTTGTACATCATGACCCACCTAAGCTGCGACCAGATCTAGAAGACCTAAAAAGTGGGGCCCACATGATTGGAAAGCTTAGATTTCACACACGTCTCACACATTGGCACACATGTTTAAGAGTAGGTAGGCAAGACAGGCTTTGCAAAGGACGCGGAGCCAGCTAGCTGATGTCAAAGCTCCGTGGGCCCTAACATGATGCATGTGTTTTATCCACGCCGTTCATCCATTTTTCCAGGTCATTTTAGTGTATTATTACAAAAATGAGGTAGATCCAAATCTCAAGTGGACCACATCACATGAAAAAGTGGGAATAATGGGCCCACCATTAAGTTTATTTGTCAATTCAAACTGTTCATAAGGTCACACAGACCTCGATGAAGGGAAAACACACATACCAGCTTGATACAAACCTTCTGTGGCCCCCAGGAAGTTTTCAACGGTAAGCCTTCAATCCCACTTTTTCCTTTGGTGTGGTCCACTTGAAATTTGGATCGGCCTCATTTTTGGGCTCATTTCCTAAAATGAGCTGGAAAAGTGGATGGACGGCGTGGAAAAATACATACATCATGTTGGGATTCACATAGCTTTGACACCATGTATCTGTGGCAAGTGTTGGGGTCACCGGCCAAACCACGTCCATTCTCATCTGCTTTTTAAAACTGAAATCATGCAAGCGTCCATTCGATGATTAAAGAGCAATAAAATTATAAATGTATTAATCTAACGCTGTATCTTTCACATATAAACGAGATCTAGACCGTTGAGCGGTTAGGCCCCATCATGGATGGGCAACAGCCCGGAAATTTACGGATGGAATGTTATTGAACTTCAAATTTAGAGGACTATTACTGATTGCATGTGAACCGTTGCTTGCTTTTGCAATTTGCAGGTTTGCTCTCATTGGATGGTTAAGATTTCCTGATCGGTGTATTTTGCACATTCATGGTGGGATACATGGGGCCCATAGATCAGGTACAGTTTCAGATCAAAGCCTCTAGTTTCTTGCATTATCACTTCCTAGTAACCGCACCTTATTATTCCAAACTACCATATCCATGGCTCAGATCATCCGTTTCGTCTGACTTTCTGGAGTAGGCCATCCCCGGATAGCACCGCCAAACGGGCGGTCTGGATCCTAGAAGGGAATGAAAATTAAGTTGGCAGCAGAAAATGACACGTCAGATCGTCACGAAGTAAGAAAAGGTCCAGGAAGAATTCGTTATGCCTCTGTTGGCCGGCACACAGGATCCAGCGTGCATCACCACCTACTGGGGCCCACATTCTGAGTGATACGATGATCGGAACTGTCCATGTTGTGGCCTCTATGCTATATGGGACAAAATTAGAAAATTAAACTGATAAGAGTGATCTTGACCATCGTCATTTGATAGAGGAATTTAGAACAAAGAAAAGAAAATTTTCAATGGTTCGCATTCAAATCCAAATATCAAAAGCTAGAATCATCAATGTAGCGTGATTATGTGATGGTGGCTTATTTACGGGAGCAGCGAGAATATGAACGGTTCAAATCATCAGAACATCTCAGTATGTGGACCCCATTGAGTGGCGATACACGATGTTGGATCCTGAGTCGCATGAGGTAAAACAAACTCATGGAGGATGGAGTGGCCACATCGTCTTTGGTTGTTAGCAAAACACAAGCCGAGTTGATGCTGTAGACATGTGTGCTATAGATATATATATATCGCAGTCTGCCCAACACGTTTTATCTCCATCCATTTCCAGTTCACAATCACAACCTCTTCCTCGTACGTGGCGTACCCATCTCTCTCTCTCTCTCTCTCTCTCTCTCTCTCTCTCTCTCTCTCTCTTGACAGATGCACCATTTCCTTCTACAATGGTGCGACTTTGTAATACAGCCTGTTGATAGATGCACCATTTTCTTCAACATCTGTTATTACTTCAATGGTGCAACTTTCTACTAGTACTGTATTAGTAATGGTGCAACTTTTACTATATATATTAGAAGGGTGTATTACAATGGTGCAACTTTGTACTAATGTATCACTAAAATTAGAAAGAAAAAGGTGTATTTATCAATCAAGGAGGCTGTAAATATCAATTTCTGAAATTTATGTGAAGTTTTTTAGTCAATTTTCTAATATTTCTAGAATCCCTTCTTGGGTCTTTGTTTTTCCTTCTTTTTTCCTTTTGTTTCAATTCCTTACAGTTTCTTGCCATTCCTTCTTCAATAACAGGTGAGATATATAAAGACAGAACAACCCACAGAGAGAGAGAGAGAGAGAGAGAGAGAGAGAGAGAGAGAGAGAGATGAAAGAAAGGTCATCAACAGAACAAGGTGGTGGTGTTTTGAAGGGGTCATCATTAGAGAAAGGTGATGGTGGTTTGAAGGGTGGAGATGAGAAGGTTCCATTCCACAAGCTCTTCTCATTTGCAGATGGATTGGATATATTGCTGATGATCTTTGGGACCATTGGTGCTATTGGGAATGGTCTTTCCATGCCTATGATGACAGTCATCTTTGGTCAGCTTATCAACTCCTTTGGAAAGTCTACCAAACACAACGTTGTGGAGGAAGTCTCCAAGGTATCATTGCTAACCCTCATCTCCTCCCTACATCTTTTACCAGATTATATACAAAACACTCCAATCACTACCCTTTTTATTCCAGCCCCTTATAGCCCATACTGTTGGGCCCACATATTGTTGATCCAGACCGTTTATCTGGTGGACCCTCTTGTCGATGGCCTGATTTTTGTGCATGCCAGATATCCTCATGGTGGGACCAGATGCGAAACATTTCGTATTAGGTAGTGGACCATCCTGATTATTGTTCCAGCTGATCTTCATGGTTTGCCCAGTCCAGAACGTTCATTTAGTGGGCCTTCATGTAGGTCCACGTTAGGCAAAAACTCCTCAAAGAGAATCTACCTTTCTGCCCCACCATTTGATGATCCAGACCGTTGACCTAAGTCTCCACCGTGAATGGTTGGTGTGAAACTATCTCACTCATGAGAGATCTCATCAAAGTGACGCAGAAACAAGTGTTCAACGGTGATGATCGGCTTTGATGATATAGTAGTTGACCTACATGAACCGTCTGGATCATCATGTGGTGGGGCAGAAGGTGATATTGGAAGAACCTTGAGCCGGAGAGCCTATCGTAAAATGGATTTGCATGAGGACCCTAGTTTTGATTGACCGTTTCCCTTAAAAATAACTTGGATTGGATTATTATAACTATACCTAACAAACGCTAAGAAAACAAATGGTCCATATCCATTATATATACTAGACAAGATATGATCATTGATCTGGATTATCCATCATGTGGGGCCCACCTCTAATATTCCATTGCCCTAAAAAACCGCATTTGCCAGAGAATGCTAACCATGAAATGCGAAACGGATTTCAATTATACGAAAAAAGGGTCATTCTTTTGTAACGTACATCATATGGGTCCATCTTGATTATCCAACTAAAGGCTATAAAAATAGGCATTTTGGTGGGAACATCAGAATTTGGGTTTAGGTGGGTCATGGCTCTAGGAATTCTTAAATCAAGCATTATTTAGGATGGTACCAAACACAATTCTAGGTAAAGGGTGGCAATGGGTTGGATATACCACTCTAATTGCCACCCCTAATTATAAGTTTTGCAGGGAAACTCACGGTCAGCAAAACCAAAAAAATAAGCTGCACCTTAGGAAATTGATATCTATATCACTCTATTTGATTCACATACACACTTATTTTCTATTTGGGTCAAAGATGATAGGGTAGCACCGTAACCTTTTGGCCATATTGATAAGATGTCGGGCCCATGTATTGGAGTGGTAAAGTCCCTTGATATACATTAATATACCACACTTTGACAGCCTAAACTTTTAGAGTAAATGATTATTTAATATGGTATCAGAGCGGAAGTTCTTATGTTTGAATCTTAAGAGCAACAAATATGCCTCAGTAATATATTATTCTCCCGTGGAAAAATTAGGTTGGACCCAAGGACCGGGAAATCAAGCCCGGCCTATTTATGGTGTGAGCGTCCCTTCACCCTTGTCGGAATAGTAACGTGTGTTTGGGTCAAGTCATGTTAGGTTGGTTTAGGGTTTTATAAATTTTCTTATGTTATGATCCACTTGATTTTTAAAATGGACTTATCTTTAACTTAATATATTAACATGAGTTGACACAATAAATATATGGTATGAATTTCATATAATAAATAATAATCACAATATGCCTTATAAATTCATTTTGCACTATCCCCTATTAATACAATGCAAGCAAGCTACACATTTAGGAATGCAAATTTGAATGGGTCACTCACATCAAAGAATTGAAAAGACGAGGGTAAAATTTAAGTCATCGTAGACTTTTTGTAGTGAAATATGAACCTTGCAAAACACACTGAACTTAATTCTAAATATTTTCTCATATCTTTTAAATATTTAAAGTTTTCATCCAATCAAACTGTGTGGGCCCACCTTGATGTGTGTCCAACATCTACCCCATCAGTTAGATGCACCATTCCATGGTGGGTCACGGGCTTAAAAGTCAAGTCAATCCATGACTTGGGTGGGCCACACCTCATACAACAATTGAGAGGGGTTACATGACTCCCATTAAAACATTTATAATGATTTATTGGGCCTGCCAAAATGTCGTTCGCAAATCCGACCCATCCATTTTGTGTGTCCCACTTGGATGAGAGGTCAGACCAAGTTTCAGCTGCATCCAAAACTCAGGTGGGCCCAATAAACACCAAAAACTTGGTTGCATTATCTATAGTATAGATTATTAATTAAATATCATAAATAAATCATGATTTATTAAGACTAATTAATCTTTACCAGAATTTCTAATACATAATTACGGGTAGCTAAAATGACATGAAATGAACTCATTTTTAAGTGGCAACCAAAGAGGGCCTAAGGACTTTACCCATGATGTTTGGCATCATCATCTACAAAGTTACACCATAGATGGGCCACACAGAAAAAATCTATTGTAAAAAATCCTCACTATTCATGTAAAGGCAGTGGATGGACGACTAGGATCTTTATTTAGAAGGATTTTATTACATGTGGCAATCTAAAATTGGACCTTCTAACTATTGAACCGCTTTGATCATCACGTAGGGCCAGGCTCCTTGGCAAATATTTCTCTTTGCAAGATGTAATAATGGTGTTGATTTTTGGTGGGCCCTTCTTGTTTCAGGTAGCCGTTAAATTCGTGTACTTGGCCGCAGGTGCGGGTGTAGCATCCTTCCTACGTAAGTTCCAATTCTCAAACAGCGAAACTCGGTTTTACACTAGTCCAATTTGAGAAAGTTAATTGCATCTATCCCCTTGGTTACTTGACAATTACAAGTACCTCCCTCTGTATTACACTTCATACATTCGCTGCAGGTTGTCTGTTTTACCCCTATTTCACAGGTAGCTAGTTGTAGATGAGTGTGGGGCCACCATGGTATGCATATGCTATTCAACTCATCCAAATGGATGACCCCACCCTGAAAATGGGATGATCCCAAAATTAGACTGATCCAACGATCAGGTGGGCCACAGGTTGATTTTAGAGTTTTTGCATGGTTGTCCATTGTTTTTTTATTTTTATTTTATTTTTTATTGTGTGGCACACTTAGATTGCCAGATTTTGGGACCTCTCGTTTTCTTATTCGAGCACCATGTCAGGCAGGTTGGATATCATACATATATCATAGTGGGCCACTATCTAATATCTTTGTACTCAATGGAGGGTATTTTGGTCATTTGGTACAAGGAAGAGTTGGTGTGGCAAAAAAAAGAAAAAAGAAAAAAACAATAGGGAAGTATGTGTAATTATCGTGTAATTGAGGGGCGGTAATGCAATTAACCAAATTTGAGAAATTATAAAAGCCATGTAGTCCTGGGGCACCTTTACTGAAATCGTAGTCTACCAGCTGGGCCATCCTTGATCAGAAACGTAAGACCCACTTCGTCAGGTAGTTTCCAGGATGGATGGGACAGAGAGAGTCCTTACTCTTCTGTAAGGATGATCCCAACCATTAAAAAATGAACAGTCAACAACTTATGGTTATTCTATGATTTATCCATCCATATATTGAATGGCTAGGGAAAATTTTGATAACTAACATACTTTGCCATGGCCTGGTATGACTTACCTTTTGGACGGTTCAGATCATTAATAGGAATGGCCCCAAGTAGCGAACTACGAATTCCCTTTAGTGGTCCACGGACTACAGGACGAGGCGTGTGGTGGAATGCAAAGCCCATTCGCCGTTCGTGCAAATTTCTAGTTTTCACCGCAATTACTTACTAACACAACGCAAGCGTGAAAGATCTAATCCGTCCATCAGGCAGTTCCCACATTGTAGATGCTTCTGGTAGAAAGATTAAACCAGACTGCTCATCTAGTGGGCCACATATGTACATTGAGTGTGACTCTTGGTCAAATCTTTCCATCCATTCATTTTTTGTACAGTGGGGCCCACCAATTAAACAGACCATACTCATCGACATGGTGGGTCCACATGATGAGTGGCTAGATTCTCACACAAGTGGGCCTCTAAGCACTTGAGAAAGTGAATACCAGGACTCTCCAGCATGAAATCCAATTTGGCATGCAGTTGCAATATCCTGTCATTCATCAGATGAGGCCCACTAACGGTGACGGAAGCCCAACTGGGCCACACATGAAAATATTTTCTCCACCTTAATTTCCTTCATTTCGACATTATACAATCTACTGTCCAACATCACATCCTAACTATAATGCATTTAAATTTTTTTATTTTTATTTTTAAAAATAGAGGTGTCGAGCTGGATGGTGACGGGAGAAAGGCAGGCCACGCGAATTCGTGGGCTCTACCTGAAAACCATACTAAGGCAAGATATGGCATTCTTTGACAAGGAAACCAGAACAGGAGAGGTGATTGGGAGGATGTCTGGGGATACCATTCTCATTCAAGATGCCATGGGTGAAAAGGTATATATCAACACAAAAACTAATAGCTCTATTACAAGTGGGCCAATGGCCCACATATCTCCATTGGACAAATCAAAACATCCAATTACTGGCCTGCAACTAGATTCTTAAAGAAATACAGCAATGGTCCACATTGTACTGAAAAAGAGGCCTAAGATTGGATATCTAGATTCTTCTAATTGAGTATGTTTTCACTCTCTCCGCATGTGGGAGGGATGTGATGAGGTCAATCACGGTCTTCCTCAAGGAATAACTACTCCAGATCCATGGATCTCTATCGACTCCTTACAAAGCTTTGATAAAAGCAGGAGTTGAAATAATTTGATTGATAAAAAAATAAAATTACAACTATTTAAATAATGATCTCAAACCTAGGATGGATAGTTAGACTTAAGACTCCAACTCAAAACCCTAAAAGGGTAACTTACTATAAATACTAAACTTACTATTTATAGACCACCTCTATTCCTAATAGATCTCATGGTTTTTGGCCAAAAACAATAAGGGTCTAATTTGGTCTAACCATGTTATTCTCCTAAAATTTCAATGCCCTTTTCATGTTGGCACAACTTTTAAAACTCAAATGATCAAAAGTTAGACTTGAATTAAAACTTACTAATTATAGTAAAAAATGAAACTAAATGGGACTTTTGACTGTCGATGTGATGGAATCTTGCAAATCTGGCATGAGCAACCTAGCATAGCGGGGTTGGTTACCATAAGTAGGTTCTCCTACCCAAAATCATATATAATATATCGAAAAACTCATCCCGGGGTTACGAGATACAATTGATTCAAGGTTTTGACGGTCTGGATCATTTCCGCCTCCGATTGTGCCTTCTCTGGTCCATCTTTGCCATGAAAGTGTATGCGACCTGCTGTACATCACAATGGGTGGGGGCACATGATTTATCCAAGTCGCAGTGGAGGCAAAATGAATCTGGGAGAATTTTGTGGCATGGTCAAGCCATTGTGGGCCCACCAATAACTGAATCATGGGCCCCACTTGTACAAGTTGAAAATATGAATTGATAAAGGGGCAATCCTCGAGAGACTTATACAGCATGAAAGAAACATAACCTCTACTTGTTCTTCTGATTAAAGTAAAAGGTAGAAGATGAAGCAGGAAATGCATACTCCTCCAATACTCATAAGCTTGTTTCCACATGCTTCCTTTTGTTTGTAGGTTGGCAAGTTCATACAGCTTGTTTCTACCTTCTTCGGCGGCTTCACAGTAGCATTTATAAAAGGATGGCATCTGGCACTCGTAATGCTTTCATGCATTCCTCCCATGTTTGTAGCTGGTGCAACCATGTCGATATTCATATCAAAGGCAACCGTTCGAGGACAGCGAGCCTATGCTGAAGCAGGGAATGTTGTAGAACAAACGATAGGATCGATTCGAACGGTAACAAGTTATTTATAAGAACAGATAATTTATTGTTTGATCATGTGATGTGTCATTCACAATTTTCAAGTCATGAAGCATTTTGTACTGATTCCTTCTACCATGTATGTATGCAAGGTTGTATCATTTACTGGTGAGAAGCAAGCCATAGAAAAATATAACAAGTCATTGAAAACTGCATATAAATCTGCTGCCCAACAAGGGCTGATTGGAGGCATTGGACTCGGCACCGTCGTCTTGGTCTTATTTAGCAGCTATGCATTGGCTGTATGGTATGGTTCCCGGATGATCCTTCAAAGAGGGTATACTGGTGGAGAAGTTGTCAATGTCATGATGGCAGTTATGACTGGTGGAATGTGAGTAGTTGATTTATTTTTTTAATTTTAGTGAAGGCGAAGGTGGGCAGTACTGTAGAGAATTTATTAGATCGATGAATATGAATTACATCACAGGGAGGCAGACAAACCCAATCCTCCAAAATCAACAAATTCAATCAGCATCTAATGTAAAAAATTGTTTATTATAGCTGGGCCTGTTGGCAAAGGCTACAGACTCGTTGAATACATTAGTGTAGCGCGTGCGGCGCCAAACATCTAAGGGCATCATAGACCTGTTATTGCTTCAAACTTCCGTGGCCTAAACAGCCAGTCCTTCTAAGAAGCTGGTCGTGGAGGGTCACCTCCACATAAATAATTAGCAGGCTGAGGTCTTGTTCGTTAAAATTAACCAGATATATCGCTCCGCCAACTAAGAACGGCTATGCACCACCACCCATAGAATCAAGAAAGAGCTCTCAGTCTGTCAATCCTTACTATATTTGGACCGTTGAACAAGCTTGGTCTGTGTTAAATGTACCGTATGATGGTTTATTGTTTTTTCTTATCTTTTCCCTGAAGAGAAAACCAATGGGGGCTTTTTCTCACCTTTGTTCGATCTCTTGAAATGTTGCACTGAACCAGGTCCCTAGGCCAAGCTTCCCCACCCATGAACGCATTCGCCGCTGGGAGAGCTGCAGCATACAAGATGTTTGAGGTAATCAAACGGAGACCACAGATCGATGCATATGACACGAACGGTGCTGTTTTGAAAGACATCAGAGGCGACATTGAATTAAGAGATGTACACTTCAGCTACCCAGCAAGGCCAGACGTTCAGATATTTTCTGGGTTTTCATTGCGTGTTCCAAGCGGCTCGACTGTTGCTCTAGTTGGAGAGAGTGGCAGCGGGAAGTCGACAGTAATCAGTCTGGTTGAGAGATTCTATGATCCCCAAGCTGGTGAAGTGCTCATTGATGGCATCAACCTGAAAAACCTACGACTCAGTTGGATCAGGGAGAAGATCGGACTCGTTAGCCAGGAACCTATCTTATTTATGACCTCTATAAAAGAGAACATAGCATATGGAAAGGCGGGTGCAACGCGTGAAGAAATTAAGAGGGCAATTAAGCTTGCCAATGCTTCAAAGTTCATAGATAAGTTACCACAGGTAACCCACTCCTACATTTTTCTACTTGTGTTGCAGAGATTATCTTGCATTGTATGGTCTAATTAGCTATAAAAACAACATGAAATGTCAAAATCCATATTAATTTCATATGCTGCTGTACCCCATACTTGTATCTTTAATGCTTATTTGAATACTGAAATTGAGGTAAGGTTTAAAGTATCACCCAATACATGCCGGTATCATACGGGTCTATCGGTCCGAAACAGCGTGATATAGAGCAATATGTAGTGGTATCAGTTGGGAATGATACATTACTAAACAGAATGATTTCAGACCTTGTAGTGAGGGTTATACAAGTATCCAGGTATCATACATTGCAAAGGGCTTCATTGGCTAACTGTTTGAAGTGGTACAGGGGATCGACACGATGGTTGGTGAGCACGGAACGCAGCTGTCTGGTGGACAGAAACAGAGGATTGCGATTGCCAGGGCAATTTTGAAGAACCCCAAGATCTTGCTTCTTGATGAGGCGACTAGTGCACTAGATGCCAAGTCGGAGCGGATAGTTCAAGAAACGTTAGTAAGGATCATGTTAGACCGGACGACCGTGGTTGTTGCCCATCGTTTGAGTACAGTGAGGAATGCTAATCAAATAGCTGTGGTGCATAGGGGAAAAATTGTAGAGCAAGGTAGCAATCAAACAGCACTCATCTGAAACTACATCCACTTCTTATTTTTTCTTCATTGCCTTTGATATCGGTACCTGAAAAATGAGAAATGTATCTTACCAAAATTTCCAAGACTGAATATTTTGAAACAAAATTATCTAACTTTTTCAAATTACATGTTGAAATTTTAGACATTTGTTTTGTTCATCAGGTTCTCATTCAGAGTTGATTGCTGATCCTGATGGGGCTTACTCTCAGCTCATACGCCTACAAGAGATGAACACTGGAGATGAGGAACTGGCCATGGACCCAGATGAGGTCGATCCAAGGTCTGAGATTAGTAAGGTACCGAGCAGATCAGGAAGCCGAAGGTCCTCTCTATGGAGATCTACAAGCAGGGCTTCTTCAGGTAAGAGAAGTGGTACGCATGCATCACTTGCCTACGGTTTGATTGGTGCCATAAGCATGCGAGAGGACCAAGGTGAAGAAAGTGATAATGATGAAGAGGAAACCAAAAATACAGTCTCAACCCGACGGCTAGCCTACCTAAATAAACCAGAACTGCCAGTACTGTTGTTAGGATCTCTTGCTGCAGCCATACATGGAGTGACCTTCCCTCTATTTGGGATACTTCTTTCAAGTGCCATAAAGATTTTCTATGAGCCTCACCCCAAGCTTCAAAAAGATTGCAAGTTTTGGTCACTGATGTTTGTTGGTCTAGGGTCTGTTATTCTGGTAGTGGTACCACTGCAGCTGTATCTGTTTGGAGTTGCTGGTGGTAAGCTCATTCAACGCATCCGTTCCTCGTCATTCGAGAGGGTGGTCCACCAAGAAGTAAGCTGGTTCGATGAGCCGAAGAATTCAAGGTTTGTTTAGAAACTGCATACTTGATTGTTTTGATCTTTCTACCACTCTTCCTAACTGTAAAGTTGTGGTTATGTTTCAGTGGGACCATCAGTGCAAGGTTATCGACTGATGCTTCGACCGTGAGAAGTCTTGTGGGGGACACCTTAGCACTAATGGTTCAGAACTTATCAACAATCACTGCAGGCCTTGTGATGGCTATGCTTGCTAACTGGCAGTTAGCTCTTATAATTCTTAGTCTTCTACCTTTGGTTGGTCTGCAAGGATACGCTCAGATGAAATTTCTACAGGGGTTCAGCGCAGATGCGAAGGTCGGTGGCTCCAATCGTGCTTGATACTGTTTTGCATCCACCCAAGAACATGGATAATATACTATGGGATTCTTCTTTGATCTAGATCATTTGTCTGTTGGGTCCCCTGTAGATGGATCATGATCCAAAAATCTCCCAGAAGATCCCAGCCACCAGACTAGACCTTTTTCTCAGTTGAATGTGAACCATTGGTGCATTTCTCTTCTTGATGTTCATTATGCAGGCTGCGAATTGAATGTATAGATTTGTCCTATCAAGGATGTTTCCAGGACATTGTCCATACGACACGGTCGATCCCGCAGACAAGTAGTCTGGATTACTGAACCATGGACCCCACCTGTACAAACTGAAAATTCAAGCATGGTGTGTGGATACTCAGAATGAGGATTGTATCATTCCTCATATGTAAATCACAGTCACATACTTCAACTAAATATTCAAAAGATAAAATTTCAGTACATTATGCATAAAGTATTAAGAGATTGTGAGGTTGATTGCAGGAGATGTATGAGGAAGCCAGTCAAGTGGCAAATGATGCAGTTGGTGGTATTAGGACAATTGCATCTTTCTGTGGAGAACAGAAGGTTATGGATCTTTACCAAGAGAAATGCGAAGTCCCAATGAAGCATGGAGTCCGACAAGGAATTGTAAGTGGCTTGGGTTTTGGCTTCTCCTTCTTCGTGGTCTTCTGCACCAACGCCCTCATTTTCTATGCCGGTGCTCATCTTGTAAAAGATGGGAAGACAACATTTTCCAAAGTTTTCAGAGTAAGTTGCGAATCTGTGAATTCTTCTCATTCTCATTCTTCTTGTTCTTACTCCAATGTTCATTTGTGGTTGTGTGATGGCTTTCAACTGCAGGTTTTCTTTGCTTTGATAATGGCAGCATTTGGAGTCTCGCAGACTAGTGCAATGGCTCCAGATGCAACCAGAGCTAGGGATTCAGCTACTTCTATTTTTGCAATTCTTGATAGAAAGTCCAAGATCGACTCGAGTAGTGGTGAGGGAACAACATTACCCATTGTGAAGGGTGACATTGAGTTCAAACATGTCAGCTTCAAGTACCCAACTCGTCCAGATGTGCGAATCTTCAAAGACTTGTGTTTAAGCATTCCCTCTGGAAAGGTACCATTTTTATCAATAGCGAGAAATGAAAATTATTCGATATTTAAAAACCTTTTATTTGTAAGTCAGCTTAGTTACTATTGTAATTCATTTCTTGTCACCGGATAATTAGCACTGTGCTTGGATTAATATGATTGCAGACTGTGGCTCTTGTGGGAGAGAGTGGTTGTGGAAAATCTACAGTAATTGCCTTACTAGAGAGGTTCTATGATCCTGATTCTGGCCAGATAATGCTAGATGGAGTGGAAATTCGAAAGTTCAAGATACAGTGGTTGAGGCAGCAGATGGGGTTGGTTAGCCAGGAGCCAGTTTTGTTCAATGACACGATCCGTGCCAATATAGCTTATGGGAAGCAAGGAGAGGTATCTGAAGATGAGATCATTGCAGTCGCAAAAGCAGCGAATGTACACCACTTAATATCGGGGCTTCCGCAAGGATATGATACCTGTGTAGGTGAGAGAGGTGTGCAGCTGTCGGGTGGGCAGAAACAGCGGATAGCGATTGCAAGAGCAATACTGAAAGACCCAAAAATCCTATTACTTGATGAGGCGACAAGCGCATTGGATGCAGAATCGGAGCGTGTAGTTCAAGAAGCATTGGACAAGGTGATGGTGAACAGGTCGACCATCGTTGTTGCGCATCGTCTCTCCACAATCAAAGGAGCTGACATGATAGCAGTGGTGAAGAATGGGGAGATAGCAGAGAAAGGAAGACATGAAATGCTGATCAAGATGAAGGATGGAGCATATGCATCTTTAGTAGCACTTCGCATGTCTTCCACATGATAAAAAACAAAGAGGGTGAGAGAGAAGAGTCTCACACATTGCTTGGATCTCTCACCTCTTGAAATATTGCTCCTGAAGTGATTCCAAGAAAAACTAGCAGTACTCTTCATTAAATAGAAAGACTTAAGATCATATTACTTTTATGCAAATATTCTTAAGCTATTTTACTACAGCTATTTGTATTCAATCATACATTGTGTTGTTCTACATATGATTGCTTAAATTATACTTTCACATTTGAATGGAATTATATGATTTTAGTTTTGAGGTAAGATAACATAGGATGATTGGTTGTACTGTGGAAGGAACTCAACAGAGAGCATGGAAGCTGTTGTATTTGTATTGAGTTGAATGGTGGCAGGAGCTGCATTGAGTTCTACTTTCCAGTTTGATGTAGAGCATGTTGCAGACACTTTTTTGGCAAAGATGGACCAAAGAAGGCCCAATCGGAGGCAAAAATGATCCGAACTGTCAGAACCTTAAAACAACTATATCTCGCAAACTGGGATGAGTTTTTTGACATATCATGTATGATTTTGGGGAAGGAGACGCTACTTTAGCAAACCAACCCTGCTACGCTGGGTTGCCCATGCCGGATTTATGAGATTCCATCAGATCGATGGTCAAAAGTCTCTTTTATTTTTGTTTTTACTATAAATAGTAAGTTTTAGTTTGAGTATAACTTTTGATAATTTGAGTTGTAGGAGTCGTGCCCAACATGAAAAGGACTTAGAAAAATTAGGAGAATAATGTGGTTAGGCCAATTGGAAACGTACTACTTTTGGCCGAAAAACATGAAGTCTAGTAGGAATGGAGGCCGTCTATAAATAGTAGTTTACTATTTATAGTAAGTCACGTTTTTAGGGTGTTTGAGTTGGAGTTTGAGTCTAAAACTCCATCTTAGGTTTAAGTTTTTTTTTTTTTTTTTTGTGTTTTTGTTTTTGTTTTTTGGGTTAGCTTGTTAGTACACGCACCCATGTTAGTACACATACTCCATGTTAGCCACCCCCACTAGGGATCGATACCAAGACCTCAAGTGTTGAAACGTGGTATCTCCACTCAGTTTGCCAGTTGAGCTATGGATCTGGGTGTAGGTTTAAGCTCATTATATAAAGGATTGTAATTTCATTTTTTTATATATCATGAATCAATTTATTTTAATGCTCTACAAGGAGTTCAGAGAGCTCCGTGGATTCGGAATAGATATCCCCGGAGGAGGACGGTGATCGCATTCATCATGTTCCTACCTGCGTCACAGTTCGAGCTGGTTTGCCTACATTCTCCATTCAGCTAAATGTGGAATGGAGTTTCCAAAAATTTTAGACAAACCAAATATGTTTTTCTACGTTTTGGATGATACGTAAGTTGTTTACCAAACATGTTTATCTGATGTTTAAACGTAAACCAAAATAAGCTACTTATGTCATAAGTAACTTATCCAAGGTAACTTACTATCCAAACCCCCCTTAAATGACTTCTAAATTGACTCAAATATTTTTTCATGATTCAAACAAAAACTTTAAGCTATTTAAGGGCTTTCTGAACTTTAAAATGGCAAAGTCATAACTTACCAAACATAGTACATTTTGGCTTGAAAGTCACAATTTACCCTTAAATGGCCTATTTTTTTAAAACCGTTCAAGGGCTAATCGCCCTCCATGTTGGCCAGCATACAGAGTTTGGCATCACTTTCTAACAACATACAATACTTGCGATATGTCAAACAACCATTTACTCGAAAAGCGTAAGCTGTCAGAGTGTGGTGTATCAATGTATATCAAGGGACTTTTATTACTCCAATACGTGGATGTATTAGAGTAATAAAAGTCCCTTGATATACATTGATACACCACACTTTGACAACTTAAGCTTTTGGAGTAAATAGTTTTTTGCATGGTATTAGATCGGAATGTCCTATATTCGAATCCCGAGAGCAACAAATATGCCTCGGTAATATATTATTCTCCCACGGGGGGTTAGGAAAATCACGTCCGGCCCAGGGACCGGGAAATCTTTCCCGGCTTGTTTATGGCGTGAGTGTCCCTCTACCCTTGTCAGTATAATCCCGATGCCGCTGGGCCTCTGGATTGAACTTTTCAGCTCAATTTCCTTTGATCCTAGCCGTTTATGTGATTGTCCTGAACTTTATCTACATCATTCTCTACCCCCATCTTTAGAGAAACCATTCCCCAAGATCTTCCCATTAGGATAGTCTCGGTCTTTTGATTTCTGAGAAGAAAAATACAACAATGGGTCAAACGTTCAACTGAGAAAAGGTAGCTTTGGATGGTAGAAAGTTACGTTGATTCCAACATCTTTTCATTTGAAGATCCTTTCGATATTGGATGTTGTGATGACCACTGTCGGGACAGTTGTTGCCATTGTTTCTTATTATTATTATTATTTTTGCAGGATAAGACTATAGTAAGTCATGACACTGATCTTTGTAGGCTTATCAACAAGAACAATGTTCATTAATGAAGCATCCAAGGTGCGGTGGGCCCATTGATTCCCCACCAATATCTATTCAATATCTGTTACTGTGTAAATTTCTCCATTAGCCTCTGCTTTGTGGGGCTCACCTTGATGTATGGTTTTTTCTACACCGGCCATCCATTTTAAATTTCATATCATATATATATATATATATATATATATATATATATATATATATATATATATATATATATATATATATATATATATATATATATATATATAAAAGCCTAGCTAAAAATGAGGCGGATCCAAGGCCCACCGTTATAATTTCTTAGGAGCTCCAGAAGTTTTAGATCGAGCTGATATTTGTGTTTTACCTTCATCAAGTAGACGGGACTTTATGAACAGGTTGGATGGCAAATAAAAATCATGGTTGGCCATATGACGGTTTCATTATCACTGCTGTTTCCTTTCGCGTGGTCCACTTAAGCCTTAGATCTGTCTCATTTTAAAGCTTACATCCTAAAATGATATAGAATGGATAGATGGTGTGGATAACCTATACATCAAGGTGGGCCCCTCAGAGCACTTCGTATGAATCGATTGCCTTTCATGAGAGAAGCGCACTCCTTACATAACAGAGGAAGGAGAGTTTAAGTGGGATTGTGATATGGCCACATGAGCCGATCACATCCCTAACAAAAGAAGGAGAGTTTGGGTGGGATTGGGATAAGGCCACATCATCCGGTCTTATCCCTATCTCCTATCATAAATCAAATTCAAAATTGAATTTGAAATATAACAGAAGAGGAAAAAAGGCCGTAAGAAGCCAAAGACAGTGGGACCCACCCACTAGTGATTGCTCACCAGTGGGCCCCACTGGCCCACGTCCAACATCTCCCACTCAATCACATTGTGGGATAGGCACATAAATCTGTCCAATCAACTTGCCTTATAACAATCAAATATCAAACATCGCGATCAAAAGAATCAGAGGCGTGGGACCAGCTGGATCACCATAATCTTCTCACAGGTGTTTAAGTACTAAGTGACCACCTAACTAGTACTCAATAACCCAAGCTTTGCAATGCCTGTCCTAGTCCGCATGACCACACCGGATGGAGTTAACTCCCGATCTGGAGTACTCGGCCAACATACGCACTTATCCAACTTATCGAATTATTCTGAAAACTTGATTTTTCACAAACTTCGACTAAAAGTAATTCAAAGCAATACTTATATATATATATATATATATATATATATATATATATATTTTTTAAGAAAAATATCTTGTTTGCAAAAGTGTAATTAAAAACAACTCGATCTCTTAGGCGGATAAGTCTTCAAGTGCGTATTAATAGTTCTAGAAACTTGGTGTAGCTGTCATGGGATCTTCCCCACGCAAATGTGTAATTTGGAATTAATCAAGCCGCTTTCCTAGTGTAACCGAGTCTGGCCAATCAAGGACCTTTCGTCATTGTACACTAAAGTAGCGACACTCAATCTCATCCTCATATACACAAGAGGAGGGTCGCTAAGGACACAAAGAGTCACCTACGGGACTGGCTACTCGCACGTTGCAATGATTAGATCGAATCAAAACAATCTGTAGGTAAAGGGTCCCTGCATGTGGCTACAATCCACATCGTAAGGTAGACAATACTATGTGTATGTCGGGTCTACAATACGCAGGTTATTCTACATGAGGTAGGACTCATCTCATAACCCCATAACCTGGCTTTAATTTCAGGCCATAACATTGATCGCATGTAAAGGAATGGTGCGATTATGTTATTCGACTTTATCAGTCTCATTCACAAATCTTTATAGGATTGTAGGCGGATACGACTCACTCATATCCTCATCCTTTATTATTCACAATAAAGGGAAGTTCATACCTCAATGTATAAACATGACCCCAAATGTACCTCTCTTGTACATTCAAGGTTGATTAACCCGTGCGAGTGGGTGACCGGCCTGCCGACAAAAAATAGAAATCCTACATGATCTCAAGGTAAATGCTGATGATCTTCATACCTAGTTATATTAGTGTTCAATACTGAATAAATGGAATGTATTATTCATGAAAGATCAAAGGTATTACAAAACAAGTACATCAGTCAAGTTTTCCTCAATCCCATCTGCCTGACGTGAACCTGAAATAGATCTCTGGCTATAAGTTTCGTCATGGGATCAGCCATCATCTCCTTAGTGGGAATATAACTGAGGACGACCTTCTTATCTCTCACTTGATCACGGACGTAATGATACTTGATCTCAATGTGCTTAGATTTCTGGTGGTGTTTAGGGTCCTTTGCCAAGTCAATAGCAGAAGTATTGTCTATCTTCAGTGATATTGGCTGACGAACACTCGGTACAATACCCAGACTCAATAGAAATCTGCGAACCCATACACACTCCTGAACTGCAGCACAACATGCAATGTACTCGGCCTCCATAAATGAAAGAGCTGTGGATGTCTGTTTCTTACTCGACCAAGAGATAGCTCCTCCTCCAAGTAAGAACACATACCCTGAAGTAGACTTTCCCTCGTTGGCGGCATTACCCCAAGCAGCATCAGAATATCCTTTGAGCTGGAGGCTTGTGCCTTCATAACATAACATTAGGTCTTTTGTTCCTCTGAGATAGCGGAATATACGTTTGACGGCTTGCCAATGAGACTGTCCCGGGTTACTCTGATAACGGCTGACTATGCCAACTGCATAGCTAATATCCTGAGTCGGTGCAAAGCATAGCATACATTAAGCTCCCTACTGCGCTTGCATAAGGTACTGAGGACATAGCCAATTTCTCGGCTTCAGTCTGGGGACACGATTTCCTGTCTAGCTTGATAGCTTTATCTATAGGGGTTTCAACAGCTTTTGAATTTTCCATCCTGAACCGCTCTAAGATCTTTTGTATATAGGTTGCTTGAGACAAACCTAAAAATTTCTTTGGGCAATCCCTGATGATTTTTACCCCAAGGATAAAGTTGGCTTCACCGAGGTCTTTCATCTCAAAGTTTGAGAATAGCCAATCTTTAGTCAATGTCAACAATTACATATCATTTCCAGCTAACAGGATATCGTCTACATATACAGATAGTATCAGAAAAGATCTTCCAGACCGTTTCGTGTATACACAATGATCTTCTTCACTTATTGTGAATCCAAAAGTGGTGATGGCCAAGTGGAACCTCATGTACCACTGTCTTGAAGATTGCTTCAGCCCATAGATAGATTTCAACAATTTGCAGACTTTCTTTGGATACTTTTTGTCCACATAACCCATGGGTACATTGCATGTATATTTCTTCATCCAAGTCACCATTTAAGAATGCGGTCTTAACATCCATCGATATAACTCTAAGTCTAAACTTGCGACAATGGACAAGATCATGCGGATTGAGGAGAACTTTGCAATTGAAAAGGTCTCCTCGTAATCAACGCCTTCTTTTTGTGTAAAACCTTTAGCAACTAATCGTGCTTTATACTTGTCCACTGTACCATCTGCCTTTCTTTTGATCTTTAGTACCCATTTGTTACCAATTGCTTTGCGATTGGAAGACAGATCAACAAGTTCCCAGACTTTATTTTTCTCCATGGAAGCGATCTCTTCGTCCATAGCATTCACCCAATCGGCCGAGTTAGAAGATAATAATGTATCCTGATACGAATCAGGTTCATCATCATCAACTGCAACACAAGAGAATGTTTGCCCCTCAATATCGAAGTATCTTCGGGGAATCAATCCTCTTTCGCTTCGACGTAACTCAGGAGCCTGCTGAGATTTCCTCCCACTGTCCTGACGAACTATAGGAGCATCATCATCTTGAAAAGCAGAATTCCTACTCTCCTGAGATACATCGGGTATTTTAAAAAGTTGTATTGGAACCTTTTGCTTCTCTCGGCTTGGGTATCTATCTTCAACGAAGGTCACGTCTCGGAATTCTATCTTAATCCATCGTCCATGGTCCTCATAAACTAGAACGTATCCCTTTGAATGCATAGGGTACCTAATGAACACGCATTCAATGGTTTTACTATCAAGTTTACCTCTATGCGGAGTAGGTAGCAAAACATATCCCAAAGATCCCCAAGGGCGTAGGTTGGCTAGAGAAGGAGTCCTCCCAGACCACATCTCATATGGAGTCTTAGGAATAGATTTGGATGAGACTCTATTTAGGGCGTGAACGGTATTTGTAACAAAGGTGCATCTCCCTGAGACGTGATAGAGAGATTGGCTTGAGCCATCATCGATCTAACCATGTCCAATAATGTCCTATTCCTTCTCTCTGCAACACCATTTTCTTTGTGGTGTGTAAGCCATTGTGTCTTCTTAGAACAATGCCAACATTTTCGCAATATGATTTAAACATTTCAGACGTATACTCGCCACCTCTATCAGATTGAAGGATTTTAATCTTTTTCTCAAGCTGATTTTCCACCTCAGCTTTATATTTAAGAAAACAATCAAAAGCCTCAGATTTGTGTGAGATGAGATACACATATCCATAACGCGAGTAATCGTCAATGAAAGTGACAAAGTATTGACATCCGTTTCTGGCATGTACATTAAAGGGTCCACAGATATCTGTATGGATTATCTCTAGTGTGCCCTTTGACCTAACCGCTTTGGGAAATGGTTTCTTCGAAGTCTTCCCGGACACACAATGTTCACAAAATGGCAAATCAACTTTGGATAAGTAGTCTAACAGACCAGAACGTACTAGTCTTGTCATACGATCCTTTCCGATGTGACTTAACCTCGCGTGCCATTTTGAGATTCAGATACTACACTTTCATTCGACATAGCAGAGACAAAGCAAGAGGTGCATTATCACATTCTACGTCTAGAATAAATAAATCTGAAATTAAATTATCCCAAGAAAAGATGAGGTTATTCTGTCTCAAAGAAACTCTTGTCCCGGAAAAACGAATATCAAAACCATCAGCTAATAACCTAGAAACAAAAATTAAATTCCAACGCATCCCTGGTGCATATAGAATATCACGGAGTATTATTGTTCGCCCTATGCGCGTACGAAGATGGAAAACGTCAATCCCTTGTACGTCTTCAACAGCGTTATTGCCCATGTACAGCTTGTAACTCCCCTTGGCTACATGCCGGAATTCCTCGAGTCCTCGACGACTACTTGTCACGTGCTTTGTTGCGCCTGAATCTAAAATCCACTCGTTAGATATAGTATCAACGGAAAGGATTTCAGAACAAATGCCTACAAACAAAGTATTTAGTGACTGAGAAATTACCATTTTTTATGGGCGCACTGTCGAGCATAATGGCCGGAATTTCCACAGACAAAGCAGACTACATTTGTCTTTTTCTGTTTTTTCTTTCCGTTCCCCTTCTTGAGATTTGGAGCAGGTGCTGTGGTCTTCTGTTCTTGGTTATTCTTTTTCGCCTTCTTGCGAGCTTTGGACCGTTTATTGTTAGCTTTCCGCTTATGGGTCTCTGCTACAAAGGCCTTAGCCGAACCTGGCTGAATAGCATTCATTTCAACCTCACGTACCAAGTGGCTACAAAAGTCTCTGAACGTTGTGATTGAATCAGTATGGTTCAGAATTCTTTTGATTTGGGCCCAAGATTCAGGCAAGGAACGGTGCATGGCTATAATCTTTTGATTTTCAGTCAATTTACACCCAACATTCATAAGGGCACCTATCATTTGCTCCATCTTACGAATATGATCTTTGATGGGGCAGCCGACAGACATCCTATACTCTTGGAATTCTAATTCCATTGCCCTAACTCTCGCATCTGACTTCTGCGCATAGGCATCTTTCAGTGCTTCCCAGATTCCCTTAGCGGTTTCATGCACTTCATACGTAGGTATGAGTTCTTTGTGCATAGTGCTAAGAAGAACATTACGGGCTGAACGATTTTGTTTTCGCCACTTATTGTAGCAAGTCATCGCAACCCTATGTTCTTATAAATTTTCGTTTTCAGCCAAGATGGGTTCCTCTTGAGCTCCATCCAGTGTGTGCGATATATCGTCCTCATCTAGAAGGCATCGCACCGCGCGGGACCAGTCTTCGTAGTTGTTGCCGTCAAAATGTTGTCCTTTTTTGTTCGTGATCAACGCTTTGGTGGCCATCTCTACATTGCATGAGTATCACTACTTAGCTAAGATCTAGGGTATTGACACTAATCATCAGCATTTCTATGTGTTACATCAATTTTCATAATATAAAAGTAGTCAACACATCTTAACGAGATCTGAAAGTCCACATACCCGAATGGGCGGTGTAGAACAATCAAGTTCTCAAATTAAGATGAAATTGGTATTTTTATAAAACTATAATTGTATAACATGCAACCTTCCATTATTTGGTTGCATACATCATTTGGTGGAAGACATTTAACTCCCACTCAGGTTATGCACAACCTTTAGTTTTAGGGAGGATTCTAGCACTAAGTTTTTCTATATGTTCAAATGAAAAATAAGGAGGGCTTAGATCTAAACACATCAAGCCTAATTATTTCACAAATGTAAACATCATCAAAAAAAAAAAGTGCTAAATATAAAGAGAGGATAATCTTCACTTTTGATCATGACCATTAGAGATAGATTCGATCATCACCGTTAATGATCATTGTTGATGATGGATCCTTTCATCAACATTGATCATCATGGTGAATGATCGTTTCAATCACTAATGAGTTTTAAATCAACAGTGAAGAAGTTATATTAAAGGAAACATGAATTCAACAAATATTTGCATTTATCTTTCAACACATCTACTCATGTGGAAATAGTAAAACTAAAACATAGTAGTTAAATCTAATCCATCACGTGAACACATATTGGCATAGTTGTACACGTTTCATATTGGCATACATGTAAGAAGTACTATAACATTTCTTAGATATAATTTGTTGTACATGTACTTGTGAATTACAGTATATCACATGGATATCATAGATGTTATTGTACATCAATGGTATGAAAAAGCAATGTGTACAACTATGAAACAGAATCATTTATAGCAACATGTGCAGCAACGTGTACAGCAACGTGTACATGAGATCACCACCATGTGAACACATGAGATCACCACCATGTGACGATCACAGCAACGTGTACATGAGATCATGTGCAGCATACATGTACAGCAGATTTTTATCTTGCATACATGTATATTTTGGACATATACATGATGGTGTACATATCCGTGTACAGTTGCATATATACCATGACATATTGTACACGTTGCAAATATACCATGACATATAGTTAATAGGAAGCATCAGAATATCTTGCATATACACATGTACACGTATACTCAGTTGCAAATATACACATGTACACGTGTGCTATCTTGCACAGATTTTGGACACATGTACACGTTAAAAAGGATTTTTGTACACATTAACGTGTCTTCTAACAGGATAAGTGTGCAGATTTAGGACACATGTACAGTTGTAAATTTTGTATATAACGTGTAGCAGCCACTGTGTTGCTTGTAGGCAATGTACATGTGTTTAGAACTTATCACTTCTAAAGAGTCTTAAAAATCTGAACGGTCCACATGAAGCAGAATCTCATGAAATCCCCTTGGTACCTATTTTTTTTACTTTGAACCAAAACTTTGGTGGGCCAAAAAATTCAAACAGTTTCTTCCCTTGATTTGAATTTCTTTTTTTTTTTTTATTATGGCCCACTATAATCTTAGTTCAGGGTGAAAATTAACCTTTTGAGGTTTCATGGGATTCCGGATCTTATGGATCATTTGGATTCGATATCCATGACATGTGTGTTCAAATGTACATGTATTCAGATGCGTAGGTGAGCATGCCTTTATTAAAGTGGAGAAGTTCAATACAACTACTATACGGCTGGAATGATGCACATCAGTTAATCTGCAGCAAGTTATGCTTATTTGACATGTGTTATTCCACACGGTCACACATGAAAATAGGTCACAATATCATACATTTATGTACAGAGTCACATGTGCACACATCTATGTACACTGATATGAAATCATTCAAAAGCCGGGAGCATGATTTCAATTAATTTTTTTTTTAAAAAGGGGGCCACTTACCTTTTAGATGAAAATTATAAATCGGAGATCCGCCGTAGACTGCTCTGATACTACGGTATATAGTGGCCCCGTATTGCTATGGATGGATCAGATCGTCCTAAGGACAAGCTAATATGGACAGACTATAGGATACTCTCTTCCTCTCTATATTCTCTCCGTGTTTCGTATGAATCGATTGCCTTTCATGAGAGAAGCGCACTCCTTATATAACAGAGGAAGGAGAGTTTAAGTGGGATTGTGATATGGCCACATGAGCCGATCACATCCCTAACAAAAGAAGGAGAGTTTGGGTGGGATTGGGATAAGGCCACATCATCCGGTCTTATCTCTATCTCCTATCATAAATCAAATTCAAAATTGAATTTGAAATATAACAGAAGAGGAAAAAAGGCCGTAAGAAGCCAAAGACAGTGGGACCCACCCACTAGTGATTGCTCACCAGTGGGCCCCACTGGCCCACGTCCAACAAGTTAGATCTCTCGAAACAAGCCTAGCCCCACTCTATCTAGGAACAACAGGCCATGAATGGGCAAAAGGGGGATGCTTTGGAATAGATACTGTTGATAACCTTGACCAACACTTTCTAGCTTAGTGAGCCCATCCGCAACTGAGTTCACCTCGCTAGGAATATGGACAAGGTGGACCTCCATAGCATTCATGAGGGATGCAATTCTGACCGCCCAATAATACATTGACCAGGCGCAACCCACTTGCTTGGATAGGGCAGAAATGACCGACTTGGAGTCGCTCTCAACCACAACTTTTGCAATTCCCCGTTCCACGCATATAGAGAGGCTACTTTGGATGCGTTATTAACAACATTCTTCTTATTGATAAACCCAACATCATTATGGGTGCCTCGAAGCACAAGCCTGCTCCGAGATGGATGGATGGTGTGGATAAACTCATACATCACGGTGTGCCCCTCAGAGCACCAACCTGTGCCGAGCATAGGACAGAGAGGTTAGTGCTCAATTTGCTTCTGTTTCTTTTGAGTGGATTCCATGCATAAGAATGAGAAAAGATGATGAAAGCATTTCTACATCTAGTAGAAGCTCTCGAGGGAGTGATGCGCTATGGAGGTGGACACTTAAAGAAGTCTTTTAGTGAGAGACGATCTCTCTCTCCCCTAGCTCTCTCTATCTCTTTATACATATAGCCATATGTAGTGAAGCCTACTTTCTCAAGGTTTTATTATGCACTCACATATGGTTCATATAAAGAGGGTTATAGGTAAAGAGATTCCATTAATCTATTTTCTAGGGTATTTTTTTATATATATGTGAGAGAAAAGTAAGCCTTGTATTTATTTCTTTTGTTTCTAGTGAAGAAGAAAGCTCTATGTCGCTGCATATGAAGTATGCATATTATTAAACCATGTAAAATTTTATGCCTCTTGTATCTTGTTTTGATTTGACCATTTTCTTATGTGTTTTGGCCTTGGTTATATTAATCACGTGCAGAAGTTTTTCTATAACATGACACACATGTCAAACATTACGCGGTTACACATATCATATCCACCTATTCATTAATAACCAATATCATGAATATGTGGTTTAAAATTGTATGAGAAAAATGAATGGTTAAAAAAAATATAATAATCTAAATTCAACGTGTAAGTATACTTGTCGTTTGTCAATTATATATGTCAATATGTCAGCGAGTCAGTCAAGCCTTTGGAAGTTGAAGACTATGAGCATTGGAGTGAAGAAACAAATAAATTAAGGTGCCTTGGTGACCTTGACTTTAAACTCATTTAGGTCCAAAACAACTTACCTTAGATGATTTGTTCCATAAATAGGAAAATCCTTAGTTATCAAGTTTGTATCGATAAGATCATGTGAAAAGTGCAAAGAAAAAGTGAAAATGAAAATGCACAAGTTCGATCAATCTTCAATCAATCGAGCAAACCTTTGATTGGTTTCGATTGATCGAAGGCCCTTCGCTCGATCAATCAAAGGTGCGCAAAAATGTCCACCAACATTTTGCCTATTAATTGAATTAAGTTCAATCTATTGAAGGGGCCGCTCGCTTGATCAATATTAATTGTTATAGATTTGTCAGAGCATTTTCTTTATAAAACTAGAAACTATATATATCTTTGTGGAATTAATAGATTTTTTGTGAATTAAAACTCTTAGTATATTTCACTTTTCCTAAAACCTCCTAGGCTTTATCTTAAAGAGATTCATACCCTTTTTTTAGTGATTCTTTATTCTAATGAGCATTTCAAGTTCCATTATAAGAAGATCATGATCTCAAGCATTCTCCAATGTTTGACATCAATTACATAGGAAAATTCTAATATCTATTAACTTATATAGTGCCTATTTAGGTAAATCCTTATTTGGAAACCAATTATACATTAGTTGTAGAATATTTCACAATATTCCAATTATCTTGATAGTTTCATTGGAGCATCAAGTGCAAAGTAGCCAATTCAATGAAATATATAAGATTGACTTCAAATATCGATTGGTGGAATATAAGAGAAGTGGATCCAAGAAGTAAAAATGCATTTCAAGCAAGGCGTATCAACGGGGCTTAATCCAACAAGTAAAGTTGTTAATTTAGAATCTATATACTATTTCCTTCTATATAATTAAGTATAGAGTTTGAAAACCAAACTTGAACAAGTCCTTATGTAGGCTTCCAATGAGAGTACACGTATGTTAATTCCTTATGTAGGCCTTTGACGAGTATTAAATCTTTGTGTGTAAGCCTCTGACAGAATTGTACATGTGTTAAGCCCTTATGTAGGCCTCCGAAGAAAGTGTACGTACGTTTATAAGATCTTATTTAGTCATCTGTCGAAAGTGTACGTGTGTAAAGGTTAGAGGTGAACTTATTGAAAACCTTCGAGATAGTGAAATCCGTTGCACTCGAAAAGAGTGCGTCCATTAGGAGTTGAGTGGGCAAGTAGTCGAACCATTATACATTCATGTGTTTGTGTGATTGTTTATGTGGTTGTAATTCTATTTATGCTTGTGGACGATTTGGGTATATGAATGCATGAAATAAATTGTATAGTAAGCACTTAACTTGGAGCACACACAATTAATATTTTCGTATATTTGCATATGGACTAGTTGCCTATGATATTACATATCTTATATTCTATATAATTAGACCACTTGGCATAGAAGCCTAAGTGTTAATTGCTTTTAATTTGCACATAATTTTTGTGTGGTTTTATTCACCCCTTTTAAGACTTAGTCGTAATTCTAAGCCCCGCTAATCTTCCGTATGCAGTAGTAGATAATTCATGCAATTTCACAACATGCATGTGTGAGTCACTTATGTGATATTTGGCACACGCGGCTTGATCACAGTGTGCCCTAATTGAAAAGATTGATTTAATTTTTTTTTAAAATTATTTTAATTTTTTTGAGATTTGATGGATATCTTTTTATCTTTCATTTTCTTATCGTTTTTAATTTGGAGCTTTTAGGCATGATATTTTTATCGATAAAAATATCTCGAGGACAGTGAATTATGTGTGTATTGCGTGTAAATGTGCCAAGCAATGATCCGCATCTCCAATGAATTTTTATGTATTAAAATATTAGCATTATGTCACGAGGAGATACAGATTGGGCAGTGAAACCAACCCACCTCAAACGGAAGTAAAATAATGCGGCGTGATAAGATAGGTACGCCACATGTAAGCCTGCAGTCTTATATATATATATATATATATATAGAGAGAGAGAGAGAGAGATTTTATTTTATTTTATATTGCGGTGGCTGGGCTCATGGGCCAATCAAAAATTTCCATATCATTTCATAATTATGGAGGTGGTGTGGGTTTCACTGCCCAATCTAAGTTTCTATGGGGGAGCACTATAAGTTAACTGAATTCTACAAGCCCTACCATGATTCGTATGTTTTATCCAGACAGTACATCTATTCTGCCAACTCATTTTAAAACATGACCCTAAAACTGAAGTACATACAAAGCTCAAGTGCACTACACCACAGGAAAAGGAAAATATAGATAATAACATCCACAGTTGAAACCTTTTTTACGGCCTACTTTGATGTTTATTTACCATCCAATTCGTTGATAGGTTCACACAGACTTTTGGATGAAGGATAATCATAAATATCATATTACATCCAAAACTTCCGTGACTTCCAAGAAGTTTTGGAAGGTAGGTGTTTATTGCCCACTGGTTTCTATGGTGTAGTCCAGCTGAGCTTTCGACAAGCACTGGTCTTAAAATGAACTAATGGTGAAGATGGACGGTATGGATTAAACTCATACATCATAGTGGGCCCTATAGTCCGTCACCATCGCTATTGGTGATGTTGGGCTCCCCGCCCAATTATCCGCTGCCACACTAAGAGACCTTGGTACCGTCGCCTCCTATTCAGTTTGATGATGCCAGAGCAGCTCTGCTCTCATCTTACACGTGCTTCATTGGGAATCTACCGCACAAGGTTGTTAAGTTGGCAATCGAACCATTAACTTAAAGGACGTTTCATGGATGGTCAACCATTAAAAACTTCTTGGGGCCCACAAAATTTAGAAATTCACCTGATATTTGTATTTTCTTTCATCAGGTCTGTGATCTAATTAACAGGTTGTTGGATGGCAAATAAACATTACAATGAACCTAAGTAGTTTTTAATGGTGGGTGTTCAATCATCACTGTTTTCCTGTGATGTGGTCTACCTGAAATTTGGATTTGCATCATTTTTGGGCATGTGTCTTAAATAATGATTCAAAATTGATGAACGCATGAATAAAACTCATATTTCATGGTGGGTTCCACATACACAGACCAGTTATGAGGTCGCTACTCAGTCTCAGTGTCAGCATGCAATCCGCGCGTTCATACAAAAACAGACGATGAAGAATCCTTTCCATTTTATTAATAGGCTTACCCATTTGTTTTTTCCTTTTCTTTTTCAACCGACTATGCCATGGATCGGACAGCAAGGACTGCAGGCTAGGTGTGGATTCCCAACCATGGGCCACCTAGAACGGCTCCCACCATATGGACAGTTGGGATTCACCACTCGTAGAGAGCCACGACTTAGCTGTCACCCAAGCCAGTGATGTGGAGTGAGACCCTGACCATGGGACCACCTCAATATATGTATGGTATATCTATGCCATCTATCCGTTTTGGGATATCGGTTCAAAAATGAAGTAGATTCAAATCTCAAGTGAACCACACCACAAGAAATAGAGGTGAATGATTAATAAAATCTTCATGGCCACGAAAGCTATCAGGTTGATATTTGTGTTTTCCCTTCATCCCAGTTCTGTGCGACATTATCAACATTTTGGATAATGAACACTATGATGTACCTCAAAATGATTTTAATGCTGCGTGTCTAGTGACCAATGATACCTGAGATTTGCATCTGCTTTATTTTTTGGCTTATTCTCTAAAATAAGTCTACAGAATGGATGGACGGTGTACATATATAATGCATACATCCAGGTGGGCCCATGATCAGCATCCTAGCCAAATAGAAGCTATGCCTGGTGTGTCGACATCACAAGGTTCTGTGGGCCCACTATGATGTATGTGTTATATCCACACCGTCCATCCATTTTACCATATCATTTTTTGACATGGGCCCAAAAATGAGGCAGATCCAATGCTCAAGTGGACCACACTGACAAAATTCATGGAAAATCTTTTCTATATTTCTTCGGTATATCTTTACAAAGAATGAATATGTATATAACAAGAAAATCATATCTATTCTTGGCTATACAAATTTCAAATTTTCATTTTGCTAGAATAAAATCCCTTATATGAAGGGATTCCTATAATCTCTCTCATAACAGCTCACGCCAACACTCCCCCTCAAGTTGGTGCATACAGGTCTCTGATGCCCAACTTGTCAAGTGAGTTGTAAAAAATCCTGCTGCATACAGCTTTTGTAAGGATATCTGCCTGCTGGTCTTCAGACTTAATAAAAGGAAATCGAATTATCTTCGTCTCAAGATTTTGTTTGATGAAATGTCGATCCACCTCTACATGTTTGGTTCGGTCATGCTGAACTGGATTGTGTGAAATATCAATAGCGGCCTTGTTATCACAGAATAGGTCCATCTCACATTTCGGGGCAAAGCCGATTTCTGTTAACAGTCTTTTGAGCCAGAGAAGCTCACAAAGACCCTTAGCCATCCCATGAAACTCAGCTTCAGCACTTGATAAAGCCACCACGTTTTGCTTCTTACTTTTCCATGTAACGAGGTTTCCACCAACAAACATGAAGTATCCGGAGGTAGACTTTCTGTCCGATATATTCCCTGCCTAATTTGCATCTGTATATCCCTCAACTTTTAGATGATTATTTTTTGAGAACATAAGCCCTTTTCCTGGAGAGGACTTTAGGTAACATAGAATTCTGATCACTGCATCCATGTGATCCTCGCTCGGATAATGCATGAATTGACTAACTATGCTCAAAGCATAAGCGATATTTGGGCGAGTATGTGAGAGATAAATAAGCTTCCCAACCAATCTCTGGTATCTCTCTTTGTTTGTAGGCACTTGGTTTGAATATACTTCAAGTTTGTGGTTTTGGACAGTAGGTGTGTTTGCAGGCTTACACTCCAGTAGTCCTACCTCTGATAGTAAATCTAGAACATATTTTCGTTGGAAAAGAAATATACCTTGCTTCGATCTAGCAACTTCAATTCCCAGGAGGTATTTAAGTCCTCCCAAATTCTTCATTTCGAATTCAGTTGCCAAATGCTCTTGGAGTCTTGAGATTTCATCTGGATCATTTCCTGTAATAATCATATCATCTACATAGATTATTAAGGCTGTTACCTTGCCCTGTTGGTGCTTTAAGAATAGTGTATGGTCTGAGTTGCTTTGTTGAAAGTCATATTTCTTCATTGTCAAGTTGAATCGCCCGAACCATGCTCTAGGTGACTATTTTAATCCATACAGTGCTCGCTATAATTTGCACACCACTTTAGTCTCAGAAGTTACTGTGTAGCCCGGTGGAACATCCATATAGACTTTTTCTTCAAGTTCACTATGGAGAAAAGCATTCTTTACATCAAACTGGTGCAATGACCATTCCAGATTTGCTGCGAGGGATAGCAGCACCTTAACCGTGTTCAGCTTTGCCACTGGTGAGAAAGTTTCTTGATAATCTACACCGTATGTCTGCGTGTAGCCCTTTGCTACTAGCCTTGCTTTGTATCTGTCAATTAAGCCATCTGCTTTGTGTTTGATGGAAAACACCCATTTACACCCCACCGTCGTTTTTCCTTTGGGTAAGGAAATAAGAGTCTATGTTTCATTTTTCAGTAGTGCCCCCATTTCTTCTTTCATAGCCTGAGTCCACTTAGAATCTGTTAAAGCTTCATGAATGTCGGTGGGAACGCGACATGAGGAAAGTTCATGTACGAATGTTTGAAGTAGTTTGGAAAGCCTTGTTGTGGACACATAGTTGGTAATTGGATATTTTGAACTTCGTTCTCCAATATCCGGAGAATATCTGTTTGGTGGTTTGCCACGGTTATGCCTGAAAGGGAGAGTATAGCAAACGGGGATATCCATATCATCCGAATTTAGAGGTATAGTAGGAGAGGTTACCTCAGGGATATTCTCAGGAGATGGGTCTTCAGGTACTGAGAGATGAGAGAGTTCTATGTCAGCTTCAGTTGGTGTAGATACTCCTCTGGAAACTGTATCGGCTTTTGAAAACACACCTAGCTCAGTATTTGGTTCCTCATTTACTGGGATTTCAGGTTCTATGTCAGCTTTAGGTGATGGAGATACTCCTCTAGAAACTGTATCAGCTTCTGAAGACACATCTAGCTCAGTATTTGGTTCCTCATTTACTGGGATTTCAGTGTCAGAAAATCCCGACCAATCAAATCTTAACCAATTCATCTCTTTATTACTAATCTCCCCTTAAAGAGAAGAATTGGGTAAGGAAGAAGAGAAGAATGAGTCATTTTCGAGAAACGTTACATCCATAGTCACATACATGCGGTTGGTGACTGGATCATAACACCGGTACCCTTTTTGATGTACGACATAACCCAAGAAGAGACATCTGATGGCACAAGGATCAAGCTTCGTGTGATGATTCTTATGAAGGTGGACAAATACGACACATCCAAAAATTCGGGGAGGAATCAGTAGCATGGTAGGTAAGGAAACATAAGTCGAAAGAGTCTGAAGAGGAGTCTTAAAATGTAAGACCTTGGAGGGCATCCGATTGAGGAGATGCATGGCTATGGCAACAGCATCGGCCCAATGCCTATGAGGTACATGAGCTCCAAGTAATAGCGCCCGGGCCGTTTCAAGGATATGTCAGTTTTTTCTCTCAGCTACCCCATTTTGCTGAGGAGTTTGTGGGTAGGAGGTCTCATGAATAAGACCATGAAGGTGGAAATAGGCACGGAACTGGTGGTTGACATATTCGCCACCATTATCAGAGCGAAGAATCTGACTCTTCGCTGAGAACTGGGTTTGAACCATTGTGTGAAAAGATTGGAAGACGCTCAATACTTCATCTTTATGTTTCAGCAAATAAAACCAAGTCATGCGAGTACAATCATCAACAAATATCACAAACCAGCGGAATCCAGATATAGTTGAAACCGGAGAAGGACCCCAAACATCAGAGTGAATTAAAGCAAATGGAACATCACTTTTATTCATACTTAAAGGATATGTAGTTCGATGACTCTTAGCGAGAATGCAAGTGTCACATTTGAAGTCTAAATTTGACATAGTGGAAAACAAAGTAGGAAATAAATGTTTCATATAACCAAAAGACGGATGTCCTAACCGACGATGTCAAAGCCAAAGCTGTCGCTCTTGTTTGTTAGTTGGAGGATGCATGTGATGTGCACGGCTCACAATGAAATCTTCCACATAATATAGCCGCCTCTCTCAGTACCACGCCCAATGATCTCCTTCGTAAGAATATTCCGAATCAGACAAAAGGTAGAATACATGAGTACAACACAGTTTAGGGCTGTGGTGACTTGACTAACAGATAGCAACTTATGGGAAAGAGAGGGGACAAGCAAGGTATGAGACAGTGATAAAGTGGGTGATAGCTTCACAGTGCCAGCCCCTGTGACTGGAGAGAGATCCCCATTGGCATTTGCAATGCTGGTGCGTCGTGGAGAGGAAGGTTGTGTGAAATCAGCGGCGTCGAAGGTCATGTGGTCGGTTGCTCCAGAGTCAAGTAGCCAAGCACCATCATCAATATTGCGAGAAGAACTATAGAGGGAAGTACCATATTTACCTGGATCGGTAATGGGTAAATCTCCCTAAGAGGTCTCAAGAGAGAGACTCGGTTCTGTTGTAGCCACCGCAACCTTTCCTGGTTCTCCATCACGGCGTTTGCGAGCCTGAAGTTCATTCCACCAATCGGGATATCCATGTAATTTGAAACAGGTGTCACGAGTATGTTTCATATTACCACAATGGGAACACTTTGAGCCATCAGATGAAGCTCATGGCTTGGAGGGCATATCTGTTTTTCCATTGTCCAGAGATAGAGACTTGGTAGAGGGCAGAGTGGACTGCTTTGGTCTGAAACTTTTTGAGGCCAGAACTGCTCCCGGAGTTTCAGTGTGATCACTAGTTGTCATAACAGTTTGCCGGATAGCTTCTCGACGAACATGAGCATACGCCTATTCAATTGTGGGAAAGGGATGCATTTGTAATACATCACCTCGAACCTTATCAAACCGATCATCGAGGCGATCCAAGAAGACATATACTCGATCTTCCTGAAGCATGTCGTTGTAGTGCTTAATATCAGCAATGCATTCCATGGGGTTTGGACGACGGAAATCAATTTCACGCCATAATCCCTGGAGGCCAGTAAAATATTTTTCAAGAGAACCATCGGCTTGTTTCACGCGTGTCACACGCCTCCGAAGGTCATATACTTGAGAAGTATCACTTCCATCAAAGTAAGTAGTAACAATAGAATCCCACACCTGTTTCGCGGTTGGGAATCGAATGAAGTTGCTGATCAATGATGGGTCCATGGAATTGATCAGCCATCCCTTGACAATGGCATTGTTTGTGCGCCACTTTCGAAAGGATGGATCGGTTTGTGGAGGTTGGTAGAAATCACTGTTGATGTATCCTAATTTATCTTTGCCAGAGATGTACATCTCAACAACTTGGGACCAAAGAGCGTAGTTGGTGCCGTCCAACTTGATGCCGATTGGAGGAGCGGAAGTTTCGGTGGTCTGGGTCGGAGCCGAAGTCTTAGTCAAGATTTCTGTCATTCGGTTGGTCAATTCGGTGATAATGGATGTGGATTGATGTTGGTTTTGGGATTCAATGGAATGATCGATATCGCCTGTAGCTACCATGGGAAGAGATGAGGCGAAGAAAAAGAAAAAGAGAGGTCGGCTAGGGAAGGGAGGTAGTGCACAAGATCAGAACTTGCTTTGATACCATGACAAAATTCATGGAAAATCTTTTTTATATTTTTTCGGTATATCTTTACAAAGAATGAATACGTATATAACAAGAAAATCCTATCTATTCTTGGCTATACAAATTTTAAATTTTCATTTTGCTAGAATAAAATCCCTTATATGAAGGCCAGGGATTCCTATAATCTCTCTCATAACAGCTCACACCAACACACACCATATGAATATCTACCATTGAAAACTCTTGGAGGCCACAAAAGTTTTGAATGAAGCTGATATTTTTTTCCCTTCATCCAGATCTGTGTGTCCTTATGAACAGGTTGGATAGAAAATAAACATCATGGTAGGCCTTAAGAAAGTTTCAAGAGTGGCATTCGTTGTTTTCTTACTTTTCTGTAGTGTGGTACACTTGAACTTTTGATCTTCCTCATGATGGGGTTTTTTTCCCCGTCTTCGACCGGTCCTGAGCCCCGCTCGACCGATTGTGGGAGGCACTCGACCGGTCGTAGGTTCGAGCCCTGACATGACTTAAAGTCCAGCGAGTTCGTGCTGTTTTTTCTCGAATAGAAAATAAACATCATGGTAGGCCTTAAGAACAGGTTGGATAGAAAATAAACATCATGGTAGGCCTTAAGAAAGTTTCAAGAGTGGCATTCGTTGTTTTCTTACTTTTCTGTAGTGTGGTACACTAGAGCTTTAGATCTTCCTCATGATGGGGTTTTTTTCCCCGTCTTCGACCGGTCCTGAGCCCCGTTCGACCGGTCGTGGGAGGCGCTCGACCGGTCGTAAGTTCGAGCCCTGGCACGACTCAAAGTCCAGCGAGTTCGTGCTGTTTTTTCTCGGATTGAAAATAAACATCATGGTAGGCCTTAAGAACAGGTTGGATAGAAAATAAACATCATGGTAGGCCTTAAGAAAGTTTCAAGAGTGGCATTCGTTGTTTTCTTACTTTTCTGTAGTGTGGTACACTTGAGCTTTGGATCTTTCTCATGATGGGGTTTTTTTCCCCGTCTTCGACCGGTCCTGCTCCCCGCTCGACCAGTCGTGGGAGGCCCTCGACCGGTCATAGGTTCGAGCCCTGGCACGACTCAAAGTCTAGCGAGTTCGTGCTGTTTTTTCTCGGAGGCTAAGACCAGTCCTGGAATTCCAGGACCAGTCGAAGGTGGGCTTCGACCAGTCATGGACAGGCTTCGACCAGTCAAAGGAGGCTAAGACCAGTCCTGAAATTTTCAGGACTAGTCGAAGGTTACGCAGTTTGTTCCGCGATTTTGCGTGAAACTGCAGATTTGAGTCCTTTCGCAACCGGGATGCGAAAGGGAAGTTTCCTAAACTATAAAATGGGTTGCCTAGGGTTTTCTAGGCATCACAAGAGAATACAAGAGGGTTTTCTAAAGCTTTACAAGGGATTTGTTAAAGGGTTTAGGGCTATCAAAGGTGAGAGAGAGGGAGAAAGAGAGAGAGAGGAAGCTTATAGAAGGGAGGTTCTGCTCGTGGAGGTTTTCTACTGTGCAATCTATATCTCAGTGCTTCTATGTCCTCGTAATTGGTTAGATCTCTCCGTTTTCTCTATTTCTCTTATTGTTTATCCACTCCTGTGTGAGTGAAGAAGATTGTAATGTTCTACTTCATAGTGGATTGTTGATCTGGACGAGGTCTCGTGGTTTTTACCTCTTTGAAGGTTTTCCACGTAAAAATCTCTTGTGTGGTGTGTGATTGATGCATTGATTGTTTTCATTGCTTTATTATCCATAATTCTAGTTTGTTCTGGAGGGCTAGATCCTAAGGTTTTGTGCAAGGCCCCCAACAAAGTGGTATCAGAGCTAAGTTCATTGAATGGGTAGGATCAGTTTGGAATTATGGAAGGTGGCTCATCAAGGATGATCAGCCTCAATGGTTCTAACTGGACCATATGGAAGGCTAAGATGGAGGACTTGCTTTATTGCAAGGACCTATATTCTCCAATTTTAGGCATATCAGCAAAATCCAAGGATATGACTGATGATAATTGGAAGAAGATGGACCGAAAGACAGTGAGGTTTATTAGACAATGGTTGGATGATTCTGTGTTCCACCATGTGTCTACGGAAACCTCAGCCGCTAGCCTATGGCTGAAATTACAAGGGCTGTATGAGAGGAAGACAGCCGGTAATAAGATTTTTCTGATAAGGTGACTTGTGAATCTCAAATTCAAGGATGGTGGTTCTGTGGCCGAGCACATGAATGAGGTCAGCAATATAGTGAACCAACTCACCTCTATGAAGATGGTCCTGGATGATGAATTGCAGGCTTTACTATTGCTTAGTTCATTGCCTGACAGTTGGGAGACATTGGTGGTGTATCTAAGTAACTCCGTGCCAGACGGAAAGATATCCATGGAACAGGTGACTAGTTGTCTCTTCATCAAGGAGGAAGTCTTAGGGGTCTACACAGCAAGAGGCTCTTGTGACACAGGAACGGGGGAGAGGAAAGAACAGGAAGGGCAGGAAGGCCCGAGATAAATCAAGAGGCAAGTCGAGTAATAGAAAAGATGTTAAATGCTGGAATTGTGGCAAGAAGGGCCACTACAAGCATGAATATCGTGGTAAGAAAAACGACAAGAAAGGAAAAGGGAAGGAAGATGAATCAGATTCCACTGTTGTCGCTTCAGATGGCGACAATGTAGTTATTCTTTCTGCAGATCATGATGTATGTCTCACGGCTACGAGTCAGGGCATCGACTGGGTGATAGACTCGGGAGCTTCTTTTCATGCGACTCCACACAGGGACTCCTTCACAAGCTACATGTCAGGTGACTATGGGACCGTGAAGATGAGAAACTCTGGCATATCAAATATCGTGGGAGTCGGTGATATTTGTGTGAAAACTGATGTGGGCTGCACATTAGTTTTTAGGGATGTGAGGCATATCTCAGACCTTCGCCTCAACTTGATGTCGACGGGAAGGCTGGATGATGATGGCTATAAAAGCCAGTTTGCTGGTGGGCGATGGAAGCTCATCAAGGGTTCATTGATCGTGGCTAGAGGAAAGAAGTGTTGCACCCTGTACAAGGTAAGTGTTTGTATGTGTAAGGGTAAGTTGAACGCAGCGGAAGATTCAGCTATTGACATGTGGCACAGACGTCTAGGCCACATGAGTAAAAAAGGGCTTCAGGTACTAGCAAAGAAGCAGCTCCTTCCAGACGTGATAGGTACACCTCTCAAAACCTGTCTTGATTGTTTATCAGGGAAACAACATAGAGTTTCATTCGTATAAACTGCTTCTCATGTTAATAAAGTGCATGCATTAGATTTGGTTTATTCTGATGTTTGTGGTCCTATGGGGACAAAAACCTTGGGTGGGGTATTGTATTTTGCTACTTTTATAGATGATGCATCTAGGAGAGTTTGGGTTTATGCTTTGAAATCCAAGGACGAGGTCTTTGGTGTGTTTAAATTGTTTCATGCTATGGTCGAGAGAGAGACAATTAGATCATTAAAGTGCATCCGCACTAACAATAGTGGTGAATACATTGGCGACTTTCACGAGTACTGCAAGTCCCTGGGTATACGGCATGAACAGACGGTTCCCAAGACCCCCCAGCATAATGATGTAGCTAAGCGAATGAATCGCACCATTGTTGAGAGAATCAGATGCATGTTATCCCATGCGAAGTTGCCCAAGACATTCTGGGGAGAAGCAATGCACACGGCGGTGTATTTGATAAACAGGTCTCCATCAGTCCCATTGAATGGAGAAGTGCCTGAGAAGGTGTGGACTGAACAGGATCCATTGTATAGTCATCTTAGGGTGTTTGCATGTAGGGCATCTGTTCACGTACCAAAGGACGAGAGGTCCAAGCTCTATATGAAGATCAGACAGTGTGTGTTCTTAGGGTACGATGATAAAAAGTTCGGTTACAGATTGTGGGATTCGACTGATAGGAAGCTCGTCAGGAGTAGAGATGTGGTTTTCTTTGAAGATCAGTGTATAGAAGACATTGGTAAGCCAGAGAAGAACCAGCCTAGTTCAGGTGAGCTAGAGGACATGGATCTGGTTACTCCTCCCGTGATGCCTGATGATGGGGGAGTACAACAAGGTGCAGAGGACGAGGTAGTTCCTTTAGAAGATGGAACAGGGGAGCAGCCCCCACTTGATCCACCTGTTGAGCCACAGGTGAGGAGGTCATCTAGGGATAGACAGCCGTCCAAGAGGTACTCCCCGCATGAGTACATTATGCTAACCGATGGGGGAGAGCTAGAAGATTATTCTGAGGCCCTAGCCGATGAGTATAAGGGGGAGTGGTTGAAAGCTATGCAAGAGGAGATGGAATCCTTGCATAAGAACCACACCTACGATATGGTGAAATTGCCTAAGGGCAAGAAAGCTTTGAGCAACAAGTGGGTGTTCAGAAAGAAGATTGAGCAGAAGAATTCACAGACAAGGTTCAAGGCTAGACTTGTGGTGAAAGGTTTTGGTCAGAGGAAAGGCATAGACTTCGAAGAGATATTCTCACCAGTGGTGAAGATGACATCCATACGGGTGTTGCTTGGGTTAGTGGCTAGTATGGATGTGGAGATAGAGTAGTTAGATGTTAAAATTGTCTTTCTCCATGGTGACCTGGAAGAAGAGATCTACATGCATCAACCAGAGGGGTTCGAAGTCAAGGGCAATGATCATATGGTGTGTAGGCTGAGGAAGAGCTTATATGGGCTGAAACAAGCTCCACGACAATGGTACAAGAAGTTCGACTCGTTTATGTTGAAACATGGGTATGACAGAACGGAGTACTCAGACCACTGTGTGTTCACGCGTAAGTTCTCAGATGGTGATTTCTTAGTTCTGCTATTATACGTTGATAACATGCTCATCATGGGAAAAGACATCAAGAAGATCAACAGGCTGAAACAGGAGTTGGGCAAGTCTTTTGCGATCAAAGACTTGGGCCCGGCTAGACAGATCCTAGGAATGGAGATAACTTGTCACAGAAGCAGCAGGAAGCTCTAGCTGTCACAAGAGCGGTATATTGAGAAAGTCTTAGAGTGGTTCAATATGAATGCAGTGAAGCTGATCAGTACTCTACTGGATGGTCATTTCAGATTGAGCGACAGGCAGTGTCCTAAGACGAAGACAGAGGTGGAAGAGATGCAGAAGATACCCTACGCGTTAGCGGTAGGAAGTTTGATGTATGTTATGGTGTGTACACGCCCAGATATAGCGTATGCGGTTGGTGTTGTCAGCCAGTATTTTGCTAATCCTGACAAAGAGTATTGGACAGCGGTGAAGTGGATACTGTGGTATCTAAAAGGCTCATCCAGGTTGAGCCTATGCTATGGTGACGGTAAACCTGTGTTAGAGGGCTACACAGATACAGATATGGTAGGCGACATAGACTCTAGGAAGTCTATATTGGGGTTCATGTTTACGTTTGCAGGAGGGAGCGGTTTCTTGGCAGAGCAAGCTACAGAAGGTCGTATCATTGTCGACGACAAAGGCCGAGTACATTACAGTCACAAAGGCATGTAAAGAGATGCTTTGGATGAAGATGTTCCTACAGGAACTTAGCCTAAAGCAGGAGGAGCACGTGGTCTATTGCGATAGTCAGAGTGCTATACACTTGAGCAAGAATCTAAGTCAGCATTCCAAGTCGAAGAACATAGAGATTCGGTATCACTGGATCAGGGATACTTTGGAACAAAAGGTATTACAGCTTGAGAAGGTCCACACGGACGATAATGGGTCAGACATGATGACTAAGGCTTTGCTCAAGGGCAAGTTTGAGGTTTGTAGAAACCTGACTGACTTGAAGAAGGTGGATCCCTCCTGGGTCAAAAAGGGAGAGATTTGATGGTTTTTTTTCCCCGTCTTTGACCGGTCCTGAGCCCCGCTCGACCGGTCGTGGGAGGCGCTCGACTGGTCGTAGGTTCGAGCCCTGACATGACTCAAAGTCCAGCGAGTTCGTGCTATTTTTTCTCGGAGGCTAAGACCAGTCATGGAATTCCAGGACCAGTCGAAGGTGGGCTTCGACCGGTCGTAGACAAGCTTCGACCAGTCGAAGGAGGCTAAGACCAGTCCTGGAATTTCCAGGACTAGTCAAAGGTTACGCAGTTTGTTCCGCGATTTTGCGCAAAACTGCAAATTTGAGTCCTTTCGCAACCGGGATACGAAAGGAAAGTTTCCTAAACTATAAAAGGGGTTGCCTAGGGTTTTCTAGGCATCACAAGAGAATACAAGAGGGTTTCTACAAGAGATTTGCTAAAGGGTTTAGGGCTATCAAAGGTGTGAGAGAGGGAGAAAGAGAGAGAGGAAGCTTATAGAAGGGAGGTTCTGCTCGTGGAGGTTTTCTACTGTGCAATCTATATCTCAGCGCTTCTATGTCCTCGTAATCGGTTAGATCTCTCCGTTTTCTCTATTTCTCTTATTGTTTATCTACTCTTGCGTGAGTGAAGAAGGTTGTAACGTTCTACTTTATAGTAGATTGTTGATCTGGACGAGGTCTCGTGGTTTTTACCTCTTTGAGGGTTTTCCACGTAAAAATCTCTTGTGTGGTGTGTGATTGATGCATTGATTGTTTTTATTGCTTTATTATCCATAATTCTGGTTTGTTCTGGAGGGCTAGATCCTAAGGTTTTGTGCGAGGCCCCCAACACCTCACTTATGGCCCATGCCCTAAAATGATCTTTAAAAATAGAAGACAGTGTGGATGTAACACATACATCATGGTGGGGCCCACATAATCCGGTGACGTCAAAACCCCATGGAGGCCGGTGGTGTGCAATCGGCTTTCCAGGCATATAGCTGGATTCGAGGTCGTGTAGCCAAGTCGCGTCCGGAGATAAGACAAGTAGAAGAATAAAGTTGCTGTTAATTAATTTATTCGAATTTTGAAGAGAGTAGAGAACCTTGTTGCTTCCGCTCCGTCAATAAGAAGGGAACTTTTATGTGTTAATACATTCACTTGGGTTGTGCTGCTCTTTCACATGCTCCAAACAATTCATTCTTCTTACTTACATTTGCACATCTCCTTTTTTTTGTGCTTTAAAAGAAAGAGTTACTGTTGAAAGATGAAACAAAGTAATTCCCAAGAGAAAGATGATGGTTTCAAGGGTGGAGATGAGAAAGTCCCATTCTACAAGCTCTTCTCATTCGCAGATCCTTTGGACATTGTATTGATGATTGTTGGGACAGTTGCAGCCATTGCTGATGGGCTTTCTACTCCTCTAGCGACGCTCATCTATGGTGAGATTTTCGACTACTTTGGAGCTCCTACCGAGAACACCCTTATCCATGAAGTGTCCAAGGTATGATCAGGCCCCACATGTTATTATATATATTCATGGGAAACGATATCATATGGTAGAACCCATCAACCTCGGAATACGGTAGAGCCGTCCATCCATGGTACACTTGGCTGGGTGAATAGCAACTGAAACTGACCACTTTGATCATATTATCTTAAAAGTAATTATCCAATCGTTGGCTTTCAAAAGATTATATGATGACGTATCGAATGTAGAGAAGTAATGACTAGGTGGTCCATATGCATGGTTTTTTAAGCAGGGTACATTAATGATAGAGAACTGACTGGATGGACGACTCTGATTACTGTGTCAACCTGCCATGTGTGCTGCCGATAGATGGATCCACTATATTCCAGCTCCAGGGCTCCATCATATGATTGCTCTGGTATTTTAAAGGTATTTGTCCACTTGAGATGTTACATATTGGAGAAATGATGCAGTAGAGCCAGTTGAATATTAATAAGGTAGGGCATCAATTGAAGTTGAACTGGTGTCTAAAAGCACTTTATTATTATTATTATTATTCAGCATGTTTGTGTAATCATTTACATTACTTTTAATCTCTATTAGGAAAGAAATATAATTCCCGAGGTGTATGTAGCTATATATATATATATATATATATATATATATATATATATAGAGAGAGAGAGAGAGAGAGAGAGAGAGAGAGAGAGAGAGAGAGAGAGATTTTGCATTACAAAAATTGGTTTTGTAAAATTTATGGGTCCTATATATTGTGATATATATGTTTAATCTACGCTGTCCATCCATTTTACCAGCTCATTTTAGGGCATGAGCCTAAAAATGAGGTAAATTGTAAGTTCAAGTAGACCACAGGCAGGAAACAAGGGGATAATTTCGTCCACATTTAAAACCAAAAATTTGTATAGGGGCCATAGTGATGCATATCTGGCATATAACTTTCTCATAAGGTTAGAAAGACATGAATGAACTATGAACACAAACATTATCTTGATCCAAAACTTTTGTTGCCCCCAATTAGTTTTCAACGATATGTAGTGTGTAGTGTGGTCTACATGCACTTTGGATTTCTCGTTTTTGAGTTCCTACCCTAAAATGAGCTGATAAAACAGATGGACGGTCTGGATCAGAAAACATCTCACGGTGTCCCCCTCAGATTTTACATTTTTCATTGTTTCTCCACCTCTATTTTGGTGATACTGTAAATGTCAAGATCCTGTTCACATAAATTTCGAATGGTAAATAATTATTATCCATTGAATTGCAATTACCACGGTAAATGGTAAAATAAACAAGGTATTTGTTTTTAATTTACTTTGTAAATCATTATAAATAAATAATAATTATTTACCTTCCGAATTCCTAATCCAAGCAGATATTGACAGCTTTGCTTTTTTGAGGCAACCAATCCTAAAACTGAGAACGGTTGTGAAAAAATTGGGCCCACCGTGATGTATGTGGTTTATCCACACTGTCCATCCGTTCCGCCAGCTACTTTTAGAGTATGTTCTCAATTATGAAGTAAGTCCGAACTTCAAGTGGACCACACCACTGGAAATAATGTGAATTGTATGCCTACCGTTGAAAACTTCTTAGGCCCCCATGAGTTTTTTTCCCTTATCTGTGTCCGTGAGACCTTATGAACAGGTTAGATGGGCCCTGGGAAGGAAACAACTTTAAAAAAATAAAAATAAAAAAAGGATGTTTTAGGATATGTGGTTCACTTGAGCATTAGATCTGCCTATTTTTTAGCTCATGCACTAAAATATTTTAATAAAACAGATGGACAGCTTGGATAAGTCACATACATCAAGGTGGGGCCCACATGTTTTTACCGGTTTTCGAAGTAAAAATAATCGTCCAGTACCAAAGATTCTTTACCAGTTATAATGCTGTGCATTTAAGAGCATTTACTAGGATATGAAAAATCAAACACCCCCTAAGTGGTGCTCTACCTTAGTAGGTTTCAACTCCGACTACATGGCGGGTCTTCCATATCCTTTCCCATTCCATAGAGAAATACCTTACATCTACAAGAATTGGAATATGGGTAGTTTCATATGGCTGCATCATACATGGCAGGGCTATCTTTTGATTAGATTTGGCCGTCCAGGGGGACCCACCATGGATGGAAGTTGACTTACGGTTATGCATAGGGTGTAATGATCCTAGCCATCTGAACAGTGGCCTTCTGGAAAAAAAGAGAGAGAGAGAGAGAGAGAGAAGAAGAAGAAGCAGTTAATGGTAAATGTCAGGGGGCTGAAATTAATTAAAGATAAAGTGACAGCTCTATGATCTACTGATAGGTATGATTTTCAAATCATCATGGATCCATCCATCTATAATCTTAGTAGGACAGGACATGCACTTCAGATTGATGGACAAACCTACCAAGTGTAATGTTGTAATGTAGAGAGATGGCTCTGCCATATTCCAGTTCTGATCAATTAGGTGGGTTTCCATCAATGTGGCCCACCTATGATCGCTCTCCCAAATGGATGAGATTATAACCAGCCATTCATTAAGAGGGTCCCATGTAAAATGTTCCTTGGCACACCTGATGAGTAGGCCAACCTGATTCTAATGGCATATTGACTGGGCCCACGTGATGAACGGCTTGGATGCATTGGAGGTTTGTGTTTGAATAGCATTGAAATTATTCATACTATGTCTATGGTCATATTTCAGGGATGTTTGAAGTTACTGTACTTGGCTGCAGGTTCTGGTGCCGCCTCCTTCCTTCGTAAGTGCATATCTACGTTTCCAACATCGGAGTTGATATTTAAAACCCTAATCTTGATACAGATACCCCTTCTCTTTAGATATAACGGTTAGATTAGAAGGGTGTGTTTGGTTCCGCCAAATTAGACTGACTAATAGTGAAATTTCATGATATTTGGTGCAACCAAACGTGCCATAAACTATAAATCTTTAATACATAATTGCTGTTAATTAAATAGACTGAGATGGGCTCATCTTTTGGTGGCACCCTAACAGGCTATTGTATTTTCCTATTCGGAATATCTGATTTCTGAGGCAATTGGGCCATAGAACTCTTGTTAGAAGCAATCAAGAGAATCCAATTTTCTACTTGAAAGATGACTGGTAAAACTGTATCTGTTGAGCTGATCCCAAATAGCAGTGATTGATCTATTGTTATAAGGGTGGAGTGAACACAATCTATAGAAATGCATATAGAGAAATCGTTTGCTTCTTCTAAATATTCTAAACATGGATCCAAATGCATACATAGAAATGCCTAGTTCTACAGGACTACTTGAGAAATTAGTTCTAGTCAGAGTACATCTCTGATATATAGAAAGGGGAAATGGTATGAAGTTCGTCTCACTGTCAGCTGCAGTGGGACAAACCATGACTTGGGTGGAACCCACTAGATCAGCCAATGGACTGGGTGGGCCACCTTGTCCCAGGGGACTTGATCTGACTATGATACAAGACATTGTCATCTCAATGTAGGTAGTGGTTTTCTAACCATTACACACTGCAGAGGTTTCGAGCTGGATGGTCACGGGTGAAAGACAATCAGCGCGCATTCGGAGTCTGTATCTGAAAACCATACTGAGGCAGGACATCACATTCTTCGACAAGGAAACAAGAGCCGGAGAGGTTATTGGGAGGATGTCTGGGGATACCATACTCATTCAAGAAGCCATGGGGGAGAAGGTGAGAGATGTTCTTCAACTGCATATCACAAATTCAGTAACAAAAATCCTTGTTCGTTATGTATTACATCTGCGTTTTCCTTCCATTTATGCTTCTTCTAGTATTGTTATCAATTCCCAACATCTCGGACTTTCGGTCCCTTGCCCCGTCAAAATTGCATTGTTATTGACAAATAGATGAAGGATCAAACAAAATATATGATGAATGAGAAATACCTTTAATCTGTGTTTGGTTGCACTATTGAAGTGAATTGCAATTACATTAGTTTCCATATTGAAGGACTTTGATCAAAACTGCAATTACATTATTTTCAAATTGGACTCAAATCAAAAGCAACTTCAACTAGAGGGCTACTTATTACGGATACCATCTTACACTTTGGTAATTTAGAACTAGTTATTGCAATTCAAGATTCAATAATGCATTTGAGGAAGGCCTTAGTTATTATTTCACTACAGATTTAAGAAAAAGGTAAAGAGAGGATCCAAGAACCTCTAACAAAATTAGTTCCATACCTGTAATGGCCAGGAATCACTCAAGAGGGTCTTTGATTAGGTGTATTACAAAAGTCTTATAAGAAGTTTCTGCTGTTATTGAAGACAATAATACCTGTAGATAGCTTCTTTTTTTTTTATTTTTTTTCTTAGTGAAACATGGAACTTGGCTTCAACCCAAGGTTGAGAAGCTCACATTAGAAGTTTCTATGGTTATTGAAGTCAATAATACCTTGCAGGCTGCTTCATCCATTTCATGGTTGGCATTCTTCTCAGGTGGGGAAGTTCATACAGCTTGTTTCAGCCTTCTTTGGTGGCTTTTTGGTTGCCTTTATTAAAGGATGGCTTCTCTCGCTCGCATTGCTTTCATGTGTTCCTCCGATGGTTGTGGCTGGTGCAGCCATGTCAATATTCATATCAAAAATGTCAAGCCGTGGACAGATAGCATATGTCAGCGCAGGGAATGTTGTAGAACAAACGATCGGATCCATTAGAACTGTAAGCACATTTTGTCAGTAAAATAATGTTTTGATGGGCTTTCCATATGCTGTTGTTTGGCATTCTCAGATCACCAAACATAGTTTTATTGATTCATTCTTCACTACTAATGTATGTAAGGTTGCATCCTTTACTGGTGAGAAGAAAGCTATCAAAAAATATAACAGGTCTTTGAAAGCTGCATACATATCCACTGTCCAACAAGGGGCTGCCACTGGCTTTGGAATTGGAGCGGTTCTATGTATCTTGTTTTGTAGCTATGGATTAGCAGCATGGTATGGCTCCAAGTTGATAATTCAGAAAGGCTACACTGGTGGAGATATCATCACTGTGATGGTTGCAATCATGACCGGTGGAATGTAAGTCAGTCTGCTAGTGCATAAGCATGATATATGTGAAATGGATATTCACAGCAGCAGAGATTGGTCTGTTACTGGGGCCATTATCTATGTTGTGTGCGCCATGCCATTAATTTTAGTGGCCCTTTCTCACCTTTGTCTCTTAAAAACTCGCATTGAACCAGGTCACTAGGTCAGGCATCACCATGCGTGAATGCATTTGCAGCAGGGCGAGCTGCAGCATACAAGATGTTCGAGACAATCAAGCGAAAACCAGAGATCGATGCCTATGATACAAGTGGTATTATATTGGAAGATATCAAAGGTGATATCGAATTAAGGGATGTTTACTTTAGCTACCCTGCAAGGCCTGATGTTCAGGTATTTTCTGGGTTCTCGCTGCATGTTCAGAGCGGCACAACTACGGCTCTAGTTGGAGAGAGCGGAAGTGGGAAATCAACCGTGATCAGTCTGGTGGAGAGATTTTATGATCCTCAAGCAGGTGAAGTGCTCATAGATGGCATCAACTTAAAGACACTGAAGCTTGGATGGATCAGGGAGAAAATCGGGCTTGTTAGTCAAGAACCCGTTTTATTCACGACAACCATAAAGGAGAATATACTGTATGGAAAGGCTGATGCAACACTTGAAGAAATCAAGACAGCAATTGAGCTTGCTAATGCTACAAAGTTCATAAAGAAGATGCCACATGTAACATAATTTACATTTTTCTCTTCTATACAGGTTGCTATCATCTTCACTAGCTAATTAGAGTTGTATTCTACAGGGGCTAGACACTATGGTTGGTGAGCATGGAAATCAACTGTCTGGCGGGCAGAAACAGAGGATTGCGATTGCCAGGGCGATTTTGAAGAACCCCAAGATCTTGCTTCTCGATGAAGCGACGAGTGCATTAGATGCCGGGTCTGAGCACATTGTTCAAGAAGCGCTAGTGAGGATCATGTTGAACAGGACGACTGTGGTCATTGCCCATCGTTTGAGCACAGTGAGGAATGCCGATGTGATAGCAGTGGTTCATCGAGGAAACATTGTGGAGCAAGGTACTTGTCTACCATTTTATGGAATTCCATTTCCTTTTTTTATTTATTATTTTATTTTATTTTAAAGATTTTGATGAAAAATCCGAGACTAGAAAATAAAGCAAAACCTTTCAGGTTTTATGTTGTAGATAAATGTTCTGGTTTCGTTTATCAGGTTCTCACTTGGAGTTGATCAAAGATCCAGATGGGGCTTACTCTCAACTCATACATCTGCAAGAGGAGAATAATCAAGCTGAACAAGTATCGGCCATCGACCCAGATGAGATTGAATCAAGCTTTGATGATGGCAAGGTCGTTGGTGGATCTAGAACCCAGACATTCTTTCAATGGAGATGGGTAAGCAAATATTCTCCAGGTGGGGGAAGCAGTAGAAACTCCCCATGGATAAACAAATTTTCTCCGCATGGAATAAGCATTAGAAACTCCCCATGGATAAACAAATGTTCTCCAGATGGAATAAGCAATAGAAACTCTCCAATTTCCTTTAGTTCCCCTCCCATGAGAAGCTTCCAGGAGGGTAGCCAAGGAAGAGAAGGAGGAAAAGAAGGCAACGAAAAGCATGAGGAAACCTATCGTGAAGTTTCGATCAAACAGCTAGCTTCCATGAATAAGCCAGAGCTACCAGTCCTGCTCTTGGGATCCATTGCTGCAGTTATACATGGAGTGATATTACCCGTGTATGGGTTATTGCTTTCATGTATCATCAAAATCTTCTATGAGCCCCCTCACAAGCTTCAGGAAGACTCAAGGTTTTGGGCCCTGATGTTCGTCGGTCTAGGAATCATTACTCTAGTTGTGTTTCCACTACAGCAATATCTGTTTGGAGTCGCGGGCGGTAAGCTCATATGGCGCATCCGGTCCTTGTCATTTGAGAGGGTGGTCCACCAAGAAATTAGCTGGTTTGATGAGCCTATGAATTCAAGGTTGGTAGGCACACTACAACCCACTTGTCTGAATCTCCTGTCCTTAACTGTGATTGTGAAATTATATTTTCATTTCAGTACAGCAATTGGTGCAAAGCTATTGACTGATGCTTCATGTGTGCGAATAGTAGGGGACGCATTGTCACTAATTGTTCAGAACATGTCCACAATCACAGCAGGGGTGGTAATAGCCATGGTAGCTAACTGGCAATTGGCGCTTATAGTTCTAGCTCTGCTTCCTTTGATGGGTCTGCAAGGATATGCTCAGATGAAATTTTTGCGAGGGTTTAGTGCAGATGCGAAGGTCTGTTCTTCCAACTCATCTGATATTGCTTGCATGTCTCCTTTTTCTGATATGTGTTCTAATTTAAAAAAAACCGTGAACCTAATAATCATATTTAATCTTGGACATTTGGGGTTAATCTTAACAAGACGTGTATATGATGTAAGATTTAAAAAATAATATGTATAATAACCGTTGGATTGATCTTAGATTGATGTCAAAATAATGGTTTTGCTGCATGAGATACAATTTCAAGAATGTATGATAGGTTGCAGGTGATGTATGAAAAAGCCAGTCAGGTGGCGAACGATGCAGTCAGTAGCATTCGGACTGTTGCGTCTTTCTGTGTAGAACAAAAGGTGATGGATCTTTACAAGAAAAAGTGTGAGGTGCCAACAATAAACGGAATCCGTCGAGGAATCGCAAGTGGTGTTGGTTTTGGCTTCTCCAACCTTGTGATGTTCTGCACCTACTCCCTCAGTTTCTATGCTGGAGCTTGTTTTGTAGAAGATGGGAAAGCCACATTTGCTGATTTCCTTAAAGTCTCTCTCTCTCTCTCTCTCTCTCTCTCTCTCTCTCTCTCTCTCTCTCTCTCTCTCTCTCTCTCTCTCTCTCTCTCTCTCTCTCTCTCTCTCTCTCTCTCCTTATTGCTACTCTTCAGTGCTCATTTGGGTTGTGTGATGGGGTTTTCAATTGCAGGCTTTCCTTGCATTGACGATGGCAGTTATTGGAGTTTCACAGACCAGTGCTCTGGCTCCAGATGTCACCAAAGCTAAGGAATCAGCTGCTTCTATCTTTGAAATTATTGACAGGAAATCCATGATTGACTCAAGCAATGAAAAGGGTACAACATTACGCAATGTGAAAGGTGACATTAGGTTCAAACATGTCAGTTTCAAGTACCCAACTCGACCAGATGTGCAGATCTTCAAAGACCTGTGTTTGAGCATTCCCTCTGGAAAGGTGTTACTTTTTTTACCTCTCTTTGCAATATAATAGTGTCAAATTGAGGCAAGAAACATAATTTGAATTTCAAAACCTCTCATCTATTCTATTTTTTCAATGTACACTGACATCACTATTCTTTTTATTAGTGTGAAGCTGAGATTGGTTCTTTTTATGCAGACGGTTGCTATCGTGGGAGAGAGTGGTAGTGGGAAATCGACAATAATCGCCCTATTAGAGAGGTTCTACGATCCTGATTCTGGCCAGATATTGCTGGATGGTGTGCAAATCCAAAAGTTTAAGCTAAAATGGCTGAGGCAACAGATTGGGTTGGTCAGCCAAGAACCCATTCTATTCAATGACACAATCCGTGCCAACATAGCTTATGGAAAGCAAGGGAAAGTATCTGAAGATGAGATTATTGCAGCCGCAGAAGCAGCAAATGCACAACACTTCATATCAGGGCTTCCACAGGGATATGGGACCTGCGTGGGCGAGAGAGGAGTGCAGTTATCAGGTGGGCAGAAGCAGCGAATAGCCATTGCAAGGGCAATACTAAAAGACCCAAAAATCCTTTTACTCGATGAGGCAACAAGCGCATTGGATGCAGAATCGGAGCATGTAGTTCAGGAAGCATTAGACAAGGTGATGGTGAATAGGTCGACCATAGTCGTTGCTCATCGTCTGTCCACAATCAAGGGAGCTGATAAGATAGCGGTGGTTAAGAATGGGATGATTACAGAGAGGGGAAGTCATGAAAAACTGATGAAAATAACCAGTGGAGTCTATGCATCTCTAGTAACACTTGGCATGAGCTCTTCAACTTAACAAAGGGAAGAAAATGGGGAAGATGGATTCAATCTACTTGTATTACTACTTCTTGGCAACCAAAATGCATAAGGATGGGACTGGTTCTAGGAGAAGATTTTCAGTGAATACATGCACTAGTTCATATGGTGCAGGTAACTGAGAATTGTTGATAATAGCAATGCATCATGCTAGGCCATACAAAAAATTCATAGAATATTTTTTGTTTAAGCTGAGAAAGTCATTTTGATTTTCAGAAGAAGCCTACATTTAGAGAAGAATGTCGTCGATGGACTGAAAAATTAGTAGAGAAACAAACAGGATGAAATGAATAGAGATATTTAGTACAGAAGAGTATTAAGTAGCAATGACCAAATTGTAGTTACCTTCCTCAGTGTCCATATCATTGGACTAGCTCCGAAAGCGCACTTTATAGAAATATAACTGCAATTTGAGGATTACTTCCTTATTATGAGTGTAAAGGTAATGTTACTTGGGTTATTCCTGTCTATCGAACTAATTATTGCAATTCAATCCAACAGTGCACCCAAAATAAATAAATAAAAAGAAATCTAAGATTTGAAGAAAAATGCAACCCCTAAAGGCTTCTAAACCCCCACCTATCTAACAATCCTTCTTATAACCTTTTCCTGTTGGATACTTCAGTTTTGTTTTTTTTTTTTTCAAAAGGGGGGAGGGGTCGTACCCTAATATCATTGATAATATGAACAGAGGATGTACAGCCAAACTTTCAGGTGGGCCTTACAAAAAAATCAACAGGACTCACCTATCATATCGCCTAAACAGCATGTACTAGACAGAAAAGAAAGAAGGAAACAAAACCGGCCACCCCGAGCTGATAGAAAACACCCTACAGGGCCCTAGGGAGCCTTTTGATGGCTCCTAACCCTGTTTTATCCAGCAGGATTAATCCCCTAACCTCAATTGGGAGGTCGGAGAGAACCTGGTAGGAGGAATATTGCTGCGAGCAACTCCCAATACGTGCCAAAGCATTGGACGGACCGTTTTCCTACCTCAGGATGGGGCAAAAGGAGAGGGTCGCCTGTTGGATACTTCAGTTTTGTTACAGAACATCCTCTTGTTGTGTTCTTTCTAAATCGACCAAAAGCCTAGAGTGTAAAGTGAGAGGTGAGAAAATTTTACGCATCACTTCCCAACCTCTTCTATGCCAATGTCATGCCTGAATAAAGCCTTCAATCATCCCCACATTCCTAGAAGATTATTTTAGAGTCCAGACCACCTTTAAATAATCATAGTTCATCAACAGTTACTCCACAGATTCCCCATTTCAAAGGCATAAGATACAAAAGTTTATAATAATCATCTTCCTTCTCTTCAAATGATCAATAGTGTGCATTTCTTGAAAAGCCAACAAAATGTTATCAATGTGGTCGTCTAGAATAGTTCCATATATGAGCCATTGAAGCCCTCTCCACCCTCTTTCCTCCCTCCACCAAAGAAACATAGAAAGATTTAAAAGCGAAGAGATCTCTGTCTTCTCATATTCCCATATCCAAGCATCCCTCTCACCTATTACGTGGGGATGCAACTTTGGAACGGATCATCTTGAATCTGATTTCAGGTCAGGTTGGGTCAGGTTCGAGTTGGAAAATGGCAACCTGATTTGATTTGAAATCTAGTTAGGCTTGGGTTGAGCAAATTTGGGTTTTGTTATGTTGGGTTGGGAATTGTTAGTGTTGTGACCTAAAAAACTAATGCTTATGCTATAGACCTCATTATCTTAGTACGATTCATTTGTTTACTTCATTAATGTGTGTAGAACTAGACACATCGCCATAAACCTTTGTCTTCTTCATCCGGAGTGCACCACCTCCCCGTTTTCAAGCCTGAACACCAATCAAAGCTGAATAGAGCTTCAGCTTCTCCCGTATGACCGCCTTGGTCAGCATATCCGCAGGATTCTCACTTGTATGAATCTTTTCTAGAGCAATCGATTCATCTTCCAGTAGCGAACGTATGAAGTGATATCTGATGGCAATATGCTTGGTCCTTGAATGAAAAACTGAATTCTTAGCCAAGTATATTGCACTCTGACCGTCACTGTACAGCTTGCAATTTGCTTGCTTCTTACCCAACTCTTCTATGAAACCTTGCATCCACACCATCTCCTTGCATGCTTCTGTAGTCACAACATATTATGTTTTTGTCGTACTGATAGATACTATTTTCTGTAACTGAGAAACCCAACTAACTGCAGCACTGCCTAGAGTAAAGACATAACCTGTAGTGCTTCTTCTGCTGTCGATATCTCTTGCCAAATCTAAATTTATGTAGCTTTGTAGCTTGATTTCCGATCCTCCATAACACAACCCTATATCCACAGTACCTACCAGGTATCTGAGGATCCACTTCATAGCTTCTCAATGTTCCTTCCCGGTGTTGTTCATGAACCTGCTAACAACTCCCACTGCTTGAACAATGTCTGGCCTCGTGCTCACCATAACATACATGAGATTCCCAATAGCTGATGCGTATGGGACTTTAGCCATGTAGTCCCGTTTCTCCTGCGTCTTTGCACCTTGTTCTTTAGATAGCTTGAAGTGGTTGGCTAATGGAGTGCTAACCGGCTTAGCGCCTCCCATATTGAATCGATCAAGTACCTTGGCTATGTACTCGACTTGTGACAAAACCAGTTTCTTGTTTTTCCTGTCACACTTTATCGTCATACTTAGGATTTGTTTTGCAGCTCTCGAATCCTTCATGGCAAATTCTCTAGACAGCTATCTTTTAAGATATGAGATGTCCTTCATGCTTGAACCGACCACAAGCATGTCATCAACGTACAGAAGAAGGATGATGTATGACGTATCAAACTTCTTCAAATAGCAACAGTGGTCAGCATGACATCTCCTGTAACAGTTTTCCGACATGAAACTGTCGAACTTCTTGTACCACTGCCTCGGGGCCTGCTTCAGGCCATATAGACTCTTCTTCAGTCTACACACCTTGTTCTCCTTTCCTGATGTATGACGTATCAAACTTCTTCAAATAACAACAGTGGTCAGCATGACATCTCCTGTAACAGTTTCCCGACATGAAACTGTCGAACTTCTTGTACCACTGCCTCGGGGCCTGCTTCAGGCCATATAGACTCTTCTTCAGTCTACACACCTTGTTCTCTTTTCCTGATGCCACGTATCTTGTCGGCTGATGCATATATATCTCTTCTTCAAGGTCCCCATGAAGAAAGGTTGTCTTAACATCTAACTGCTCTAGATGTAAGTCCTCTGTAGCCACTATACTCAAGACCATGTGAATTGTAGACATTTTCACTACAGGTGAAAATATTTCAGTGAAATCGATACCTGCCTTTTGTTGAAACCCTTTCATAACCAATCTGGCCTTGTAATGTTTCGAACCTTCGTGCTCCTCCTTTAGTCTGTAAACCCACTTGTTATGAAGAGCTTTCTTACCCTTAGGTAGAGTGACTAGCTCCCATGTACGATTAGACTTAAGAGAGTCCATCTCATCATCCATGGCCTACTCCCACTTAACCCATGTATCTGACTATAATGCCTTTTCAAAACACTCTGGTTCACCATTATCTGTTAGCAGTAGATAATGTAAGGAGGGTGAGTATCGAACCGTGGGTCTTCTCTTCCAAGTAGACCTCGTCAAAATTGGTGTATGCGACTCTACCTCATAATGCTTCTGTGCATGATCATCCTGTGGCGCTGTAACACCCATGTCCGGTAACTCTTCCAACTCTACGAATTCCTTTTTCTCGGCCTTATTTTCTTACACTGTCCTTATGCATCACTTTTTCATTAAAGATTACGTCCTTTCTTCTGATGATTTTTCTATTTTCTACATCCCAAAACCCGTAGCCAAAATCATGCTACCCATAGCCTATAAACGTGCACATCTTGGACTTCGCATCCAGTTTGTTTTTGTGCTCTGCATCAATGTGAATATATGAAGTGCAACCGAATACTCTGAGATGTGCAAGGTTCACTTCTTTCCCTGTCCACGCTTTTTCTGGTAGCCCACCATCAATGGTGCTGAGGGACTTCTATTGATGAGATATGCGGCAGTATTCACAGTATCTGTACAAAGTATCTTGAGCAACCCTACATATAACCTCATGCTCCTGGCGCACTCAAGGATGGTTTTGTTAATGCGCTCAGCTACACCATTCTGCTGCAGTGTCCCTAGAATCGTTTTCTGATGTTTGATTCCATGCATTTGCTGCACAATACTCCTCAAACCTCTTATCACAGTACTCTCTCCCATTATCAGATCTGAGACATTTTACTATTTTACCTATCTCGTTTTCTACCATAACTTTTCACTTCTAAAATACATAAAATACATTAGATTTATGTTTTAAGAAATAGACCCACAATTTTCTACTAGCATCATCAATAAAAGAAACAAAATAACGTGAACCACCAAGAGATAATACATGTGCCGGTCCTCACACATCAGTGTGTACAAGCTCCAACAGATGCGTCTTTGGAGCGCGTCTCGTCTTCTTGAAACTTACCCTTTTATGCTTGCCATACACGCAGTCCTCGCAGAATTCCAAGTCAATAGACTTCAGCCTTGGTAACTTCCCTTTTGACAATAGCACTTTCATCCATTTCTCACTCATATGTCCCAACTTCTAATGCCATAACTGCCCATTCACTCCAGTTGATGCGACTGCGAGCGAACTATACAATCCTGAAGTCACGTACAAAGTACCTTCTTTTTTGCCTCGAGATATCAGCAAGGCACCTTTTATGATCTTCTAGGAATCACTGGTGAATGTCGTCACATAACCGGTGTCGGCCAACTGCCCCACTGAGATCAGATTCCTTCTCAAACTCGGTATATGTCTAACATCCTTCAATTTCAACGTCGTTCCGTCTTTCTGATTTATATGAACGTCTCCCTTTCCAACAATACTGCACGGCTCATCATCACCCAGGTAGACTATCCCAAAGTCACCTGACACATAATCACGTAGAACTTCCTTACATGAAGTGGCATGAAACGAAGCACCCGAGTCAATAACCCAATACTCATTCATCGCATCAAGAGACAAGATCAACGCCTCTGTGTCACTCTCCTCAGATAGATTCACTGAATCCTTCCCGCCTTGAGAGCTTCCTTCTTGTTTCTTAAGCACCCTGCAATCGCGTCTCATATGCCCCTTCTTGCCGCAATGCCAACACCCGTCTTTGTCTTTCAGTCCCCTGGACTTCTTCCTCGACTTAGAATGCCCGTGTTTATTACCTCCTTTGTTCAGCGATCTTCCTCTTCCTTCAACGTTTAGAGCATTCCCTGAGTCCCCTGAAACTCATGATGCTTTTCTTCTAGATTCTTCACTGAGAATTAGACCGGCCACGTCATTAAATTTCAGCTTTGTCGACTCTTAAGAATTGCTCACAACAATCACCAAACCATCCGAACTGTCCGGCAGACTGGATAAGATCAATAACACCCTGACCTCATCCTAAAAAATAATGCCAACAGATTCCAATTGACTCGTGACTGTGTTGAACTCGTTAAGATGTTCAGCCACACTCCTACCATCTGACATTTTCATGTTGAATAGTTGTTTCATAAGATGAACCTTGTTGGATGCTGAGGGCTTTTCATACATGGTGGTTAGGGCTTCCATTAATTCTTTTGTAGTTTTCACCTTGTATATATTGAAGGCGACGCTCTTAGACAAAGAGAGTCGGATCGTTCCTAAAGTCTTCCTATCCAGTAAAAACCATTCGTCATTTGTCATCTTTTCTGGTTTCTTCTTTTTTCCTTCGAGAGGAATATAGAGGTCTTTCTGATACAGATAATCCTCCATCTGTATCTTCCAGAAGGCAAAGTTTGAACCATTAAACTTCTCAATTCTAGTTTTCTCTTCTTCCGTCATCGCTTCCAATAGAACTAAATCAATAGCTCTGATACCAGTTGTTGCACAGCACGCCAACAACGCAGTGAACCGAGATCCAATCTCAAGTCTCACCCACAAACGATAAACAAGAAGAAATATAAACTAGAAATATATCAAAGTAATCCAAACAAACCACAAGACAAGATATACGTGGAAAAACCTCAAACTAGGGTAAAAAAACCACGGATGCAAACTTCCAGTATGAAGAATAACGAAGATTACAAGGCAATATACTAACCTCTCCCTTGGAAATATGTAGAAAACCCTTTGCCCACACATTAGAATAATTCCCCAATATTCACCTTAATCCTAGAATAGCTCTAGGGACACCTATTTATAGTTTAAGCAACTTTCGTACCCTTGTGAAAGGCAACACAGAAATTCGCAGTTCGCATCAGATTCGGAAACGAATCTACGTAACCACGACCGGTCGAGAAGACTGCATGACCGGTCGAGAGGACCCCACGACCGGTCGAGCCAAGGTCACGACCGATCGAGCACCTCGGAACTCAAAAACCTATGCTCGCTAGACTTTGAGTCGAATCAGTCCACGACTGGTCACGATCGATCGAGTGGGCTCCACGACCGGTGGTGCGCGGCCCCAGATGTGGCTCCACTTCTCAACAAGATCACTACTCTCAAGATACTGCCACATTTTCATTAGGAAAAATCTGTATGAAAACCTATAAAAACACACAAAACCAGTCAATCGCAAGCACAAGCTATAAAGTTTACTTTTGATGTAGTCATCTTGTGTGAGCGGACCGATGATAAATCAAGATAAGAGGTCTTTACCATCAAGCATGATGACGAGTCGGTATGGTGCCACCTTATACCCTATAAGAGTATGCGGTCATGGGAATAGGCAACGCCTTCATTAGTGGATTAGTTCAACTCTCTAGATTGAGAAATCCATCACGCCTAGATTAGATTGACCCATGAATATACTAGTGTTAGTGTTGAAAAATCTAATCTTTGGACCTAAGAACGGGTGAGGAGATCAATACCTTGGTGACATGTGCTTTAGCTCACTTTAAGATGTTACCTTGATCCCCAACGTATAGGTGATATTGAGTGCATACATTAGAGTCATCCATTTGTTTAACTAGGGCATATTTATGGAGTAAATTGTCCATCAATTATTTTTTAAGCTGGCCAATTTAATGTTTGTAATGATTAATCGAGACATATTTTTAACTATTTAAATTCAATTTTACAATTGATTTAATTTAAATTAATTTTGATGGATATCTAATAATTAAGATATGTTAATCCATTATTTAAACTTGTATAGGACAATGAGTCAAAGATGCAGTCACTGGAATGGCAAGATTAGGTTAATATAAGCACAAGACCATATAACAAAGTTGTAGAGGGGTAAAGCATCATACTTGACACTCCAATCTAAGGCTTCAGTTGGGAGGGTTAAAGAAGAAAGAAAGAAAGAAAGAAAGAAAGAATATATATATATATATATATATATATATATATATATATATATATATATATATATATATATATATATGAAAAAGGTACTATGCGCTCAAGCTGATGGGAAGGTCCCATGAGGTTGAGCTGTGTGGGCCCCAACATGATGCGTTTCGAACATCTACCTCATCAGTCAGATGCACCATTCCATCGTGGGCGTAGTTCTCAAAAATCAAGACAATCCGTGACTTGTATGGGCCACACCACATACAGAAGTGGAGAGGGGCCGTGCACCATTAAAACATTCATGGGACATTTTTTGGGCCCACCGAGATGTGGTTTGCAAATCCAGCCCATCCATTATGTGTGTCCCACTTGGATGAAGGTTCAGACCAAGTTTCAGCAGCATTCAAAACTCAAGTCGGCCCCACCAAGTGCTTTTATATGTTTTTGGCATCTCTTCACATGATTTTAGATGGTATAGCCCACCTGAGTTCCGTATACGGTTGATTTTTGGGATATCCCATAATTTAAAGGGGACCCATCAAATGCACGGTGTTGATGGTCGACACGCATCATGGTAGGGCCCACACAGCTCGACCTCACGGGAGCTTATCGCGAGCTCGAGCGCATAATACCTAAACCCATATATATATATATATATATATATATATATATATATATATATATATATATATATATATATATATATATACACACACACACACACACACCTACATACTTGATATCCCACGCCAATACCTTAACTCCTCACCATATATCCATCCTACCCCGGCATCCACACAATATGATTTTTAATTTGATAGTAGATAAAGATGATAGTACATCTGACTTAAAACTTTGTCCTCATACCACACATCCTCTCAAAACCTTATAAATCATGCTGTCATCTGTAAGGTGCTAAGCAGCAAAAATATTATATGCATATACATGAAGTGGTCTGTTGAAGTGAAGATAGTTGACTGTCCAAATTCATCTGATGAGATCAAGTGGCTAAGAAGGTCTGGTCGGTGTGATTTCTTGCCGTTGCTCCATCCACAACAGGGCATGGTCTGGATTGGGTTGTGTGTGTGCCATAAGCAGGGTGCATGGATGAGTAACCCCAATCCAAGTAAGTTGTGGCAACGGCACGACATGTTCTATCAACAAAATAAATTGTGGTGACCATAAATAAAATCTACCACCGCATTACAATAACACAATCTACGGCTTAAAAAGACTTTAATATGTGTCCATATGGTGTGGGTGTGTGTTAAAATAAATAATAATAATAATAAAAAGACTTAAAAATATTATAATATAGTTGTACAATGAACTAAAAGTAATTAAGGTTATTCGATTACCGAACTATTGAATTGCTGGAAATTTCTTGGATGCTTAATAATGAAAATTATCCAACAATCGTATTTTGGCAAACAAGTGTCAACTAATCATAGGCTAGGAATGTTCAAACAATATTGTTACTCACCGACAGCGGGTTTCACAGTTTTTATTTGAGTTAATATGATATGTTTACAATTTCTAAGTGCCTGCGTATCAAGTTTAATACCCAGTCGGAGTATCATATTAGTTGTGGATTCAACCCGTGCAAGTGTCATTCATGTCCGGACGCGGATTTCCTGCCAAGCCGGGCTGTAGGGGATTCCTGCAACACTAAGCTCTGTGGGGCCACCGTGATGTGTATGTTATATCCTCATCGTTTATCCTTCTCTCCCACTCATTTTAGCGTATATGCCCAGATTTGAGGTAGATTTGAATCTCAATTGGATAAAACCACAAGAAAAAATCAAAAACTTTTTCTATGGTCATTGAAGTCTTAGATCAAGATGCCTTTTGCATGCCTTACTGGATCAATAGTCTATAATCTTACTGTAATCTTACGTTAACCATGCACTCCAATTGACCTACTCTCTCAACTCAGTATGGCCATCACCCTTAGCCAATATATCATGCGAGCCTAATATGCAAATCATTAAATTTTAATACTTGAATGTTCAACAAGTTTAGTTTAAAATATATCAATGATTAAAATTATAAGTTAGTGGTTAAAAAAGTTTATATATAAAATCTTTAATGCATTGGTCAACCTTTAAAATACTTGATAAATGGTTCAAATCATAAGATTAGTGTATAATAAATATTTCGAGTAACTAAGTCATCTCTTATTGAATTATTTGAGCTTCAATGGACCTTGATGTAGTGCTTAGCTATACTCACTTTTGTCGAACGGGGAGTGCGTCCTACCCAGCAAATGCACAAGAGTTCTAAGGGGCCATCGTGATGTATAAGCTTTATCCACACCATCCATTGACTTTACCATATTATTTTATTATATTAACCCAAAAATGAAACAGATCCAAGGCTCAAATGGACCACACCAAAAGAAGTAGCAGTGGTAGTGATGCCTACTTTAAAACCATCCTAGAGCCCACCATGATGGTTAAGTGTCATCCAAACTGTTCATAAGGTCACATAGATCTGGATGAAGGGAAAAATACAAATATCAGCTCGATCCAAAACTTCCTGAGCTCCCGGGAAGTTTTCAATGGTAAGAGTTTAATCCTCACCGTGTAGTCTACTTGAGCTTTGGATCTGCCTAATTTTTGCACTTATACACTAAAATGATATAGCAACGTTGATGGACGGTGTGGATAAAACCCATACATAACAGTGGCCCCTCAGAGCCCCACACATCCTTAGGTTGATAAAATAGTTAAAGCCATCTAGTCCAGGTCTAATGGGTCTTCCAATCTAAAAACTTGCTTAATCCTTCTAATATAACTACCCAACTGATACAGCCTAGGAGCTTATTGGCAAATCTTCCCTCCCTCTTCTCCGAGCAGAGTAGCTTTCATGTTAGTTTGGTTAGAACGTTTGTAAACTGGACCAGCCATCTGGCGGACCCTTCCATGTAAATCATAACCAGTCGTAAATGGGTCCCTATCATCCGAATCTTAGCCATTGAACCCTCTTGATTTCTACGCCCTTCTTATGCCCACAATCAGATCCAGTGTAACTTCTTTTGTACCATGCGCCACCGAAGCATCTACTCCGCCGAAAGAAATTTAGACCTTATCCATGAAAATATTCGATTATTTTCTTGTTGGTCGGTAACAAGAACACAAGCTAATGCATTTTATATAGCCATATTTTCTTTATTTTTATTTGTCCGTCTCCTCAAACACAACCATAACTTCCCCATAAATAAAATATAATAAAAAGAGAGTTTTCATTGATTGATGCTGTGGGCTTTGGTTTTTATAAAAAGAGAAAGACGAAGAGGGAGTGATACATCTAGTTGTGTTCTTTTGTTCAGGAGGTAAGCCCATGCATCTCCTTTTACTTTTACTTTTTCTTTTTTTTTTTTTAGTGCCATGAGCTTTTTTACTTTCCTTTTTAAAAAAAAAATTTTTTTTTTTTTTTAGTACCATAAGCTTTATCCTGACAATGTGTCGACGTGTTTAAAAATCCAATCCTTAGAAAAGGTTGGCCACATCATGACGATCACCTACTCTGAAAATAGGGCTGACCCATTTGTTATATAGGCTGAACGTTCGTGCATGCATGTAAGGTCAGATCTCAGCTGCTAATTCTGTGGGCCACTGACTGGTTAGATGTGGCTGATTTTCGTGATGGGTGATATACATGATTTTGCCCCAATCTCCATGGCTCGGATTTCCTAGACATGAAATAAATTGGTGGGAAAAAAGTTGCAGCCTTGTTGAAGAGAATAAAAGCACTTAATATGTCAATTTAAAAGCCTTGTTGAAGAGACAACTAAGTATATTAAAAAATAATAATAATAAATTCGAAGATACGAAAAGTGAATTCTACAATCACAGTATTGAAATCTCAAAGGGTATGTACTCTCCAAATTTGAATATGTAGATTTTAACTTGTTAGGCTTCGATTGCATTAATTTTGATAAGACGAAGAACAATAACAAGGAGCATAGAGTGTTCTAATAATAATAATAATAATAATAATAAAAGAGAGAGAGAAGGATGTAAAAATAAATAGTCTACTAAACTTGGAAAGCTCAATAAATATAGAAGAAGACATAAATAGGTTTTTGTGCGGATCTATTGACAAATGGGAGAAAGCAAAATTACTTGGTGATATTAAAAAAGAATTAAGAGAACACTTATTATCCATGGCTAAAGGTTAAGATCAAGAATGCAAAAATCAAATTTTATTATGTCATGAGTTTGTCATGAATGATAAAATCACCAAATGTAATTCACACATTAGTTCAAATATGGTCATGATAACTATATTAATTGATATAATTTAAGATACAGCTCATGTTTTGCAAGTCAAAAGATACAAAAACAAACAAGTTTACAAGATAACTAATAATTGAATTTCTCATAAAAGTAAATAATCAACTAATCACAAAAGCAAAAACATTACCATCAAGTATCATTATATTCACAAGTTAGTCAAAGTCAAGTCTTACAGATTGAAACATGAGGTGGGAACATTCTTACAAAGCATTGAAGACGAGATTTTCTCAGGTTGAAGACTAATGACAATAAGAGCAAGTCAAGTTTACAAGAGGGTATTAGAAGTCAAGTGATTTTCAGTTCTCATTGTTACTAGGATTAGAAATATTAGTTGTTTCTTTTCTATTTTGACAAATTTCTATTTTGAGTCTAGGTTGGCTTTTTATTTTCAAGTATAACTTATCTTACTTTAGAGAAATTGGTTGAAAAAGCAATAAAGTATTTTTTATTTGATTTTATTCTCTTATTCATCCTTCACGTATGGTGTGAAGGCTAATTCTCTTATAACTAGATACATGGTTTATTAATTCAAGTTGTCATAGCAAAGGTACAAGTGGGTTTTCATAGTTTATATTTGATTCATTCCTAAACATAATCCTAGCCATCCAATTGGTGTAACTGCCAATGCATTGGATAAACTGCATTAGAGGTTGACCAATCAATGTATTTTGTTTTTTCATATCTAATCATTCACACAGTTGCCCATTAAATCAATGGCTCCCATGTGTCAGTAGATAAGTGAGACTCCACACCAAACCCCTAACTTTTTTCCGTCTCTGTATACATGGAAAGAGAGTGGTGTGACAAGAGATGGAAGAAGGCTCAGAGAAAGCTGGTACTTGGAAAGGTGGAGATGAAAAGGTCCCCTTCCACAAGTTATTCTCATTGGCAGATCCTTTGGATGTTGTGTTGATGTGTATTGGGACAGTTTCTGCTGCTACCTATGGTCTCACCATGCCTATTGTGATACTAATCTTTGGAGAACTTATCAATTCCTTCGGAGCTTCCAACAAGAACAATGTTGTCTCTGAAGTTTTCAAGGTATGAGTACTGGAACCTATCTTGGTCTTATCGTTCATGATTTTAGCTATGGTTATTATGATATCTTTTTAAAACCATCTATTTAGGGTTGTTCATGTGGGGCCCATTTTGGAATTAGATTTTATTGGTTGATATTATCCCCATTGCACATATGATCACATGCACACAGTGGGGCCCACCTGATTAGAAAGGATGTTCTACATACCAGACAGGTTAGCACGTGTGGGTGCGTGTGGGGCCAAGTAACCCCGACTTATGGTCGGACGGTCTTTGTTTCAGGGAGCCATCAAGATGCTGTACGTGGCCGCAGCTTCTGGTGTAACGTCTTTCCTGCGTAAGTGCAAATGTCCGTTTCAGAGCTGATACTTATACCCTCGTTTTTATCCTCACATCCCATTGCTGTAGGTAAACCGCATGCCCAGTTACCATGGGATCTCCTTCACAGACCATCCACCATCCGAGCTGAGGCCCATCGTATAAACGGTTTGGATCATTTAAAGATGACCCAAGATCCAAAGACTAAAAGTCCCGACGTATCCTACAGTAATACGTCGGGATGTATTCTACCAAACCTCCAGAGCTGAGTGGACCTCGCTCGCAGAGACGGGCTAGGGAGGACGCGGATTGGCTACTCCCCCTGACACCAGCCCCGGAGCTGGTGGTCGGTACTCTGTGGGCCCACCATGATGTATGTGTTTCATCCATTCCATTCATCCATTTTTAAAGATCATTTTAGGGCTTGATACCAAAAATGAGTATATCCCAGTCTCAAGTGGACCACATTACAGGAAACAGTGTTTAATGAACTTCGACCATTAAAAACTTTTTGGGGGCCATAAAAGTATTGGATGAAGTTGATATTTGTTTTATCCCTTCATCTGGGTTTTTATAACCTAATCAACGGATTGGATGTCAAATAAACAGTAAATCGGGCCTTAGGAGGATTTAAATGATGGATATCCACTCACTATTTTTTTCCTGTGGTGTGATCCACTTGAGATTTATGTCCTCCATTTTTGGTATCAAGCCCTAAAATGATCTTTAAAAATGGATGAACGGAATGGATGAAACACGTACATCATGGTGGGGCCCACAGAGCACCGACCACCAGCTCCGGGGCTGGTGTCAGGGGGAGTAGCCAATCCGCGTCCGGCTAGGGAACTCGAACTTCGTATCACAACTTACAGTGCATCGTGACACACGCTAAATACATGCAACGTAGGCGTCAACACCACACATTTGGACATCTGACCAGTGAATAAGGTGAGCTCCACCATGATGATGGCCTTACACAAAAATCAGGGTGCTCCATGGATCAGGCCGGCCACAAGCGGACATTGAATGTGGACCATCGGCATTTTATTATTATTATTATTATTATTATTTTTAACCATCCATTTTTCTCGTACAATGGTGGCCCACCTGAAAATTGAACCGGTCTGATTTTTCTGTCAGTTTACCTTCTTGGTGGAGCCCACCCTATAGACCACCCAGATGCCCTACAAATGACATGTAAAATGCTTGCAACAGACTTGTCTTTGACACGAGAGGGTTATGATAATAGCTACGATACATGTTAGGCTCCCTTATACTGTGTGGCATGTGCCATGAGCCTAACATCTGAACTGCCCAAATAGTGGGACCCACCAATATTTGGACGGTGTAGATTTTTCACTGGTGTCCTCGCTACAATATGGCTTGTCTGTATTCAAAACCCCCCGCTAGATACTCTTGTCGTAAGCCTGTTATTAGGGAATGCTAATAGCTCTTGCTTGAATGCAAATTTGAATATGCACTCTTCTTACACGTGTGAGATCAGAGCCACTATTTAGGCAAACTGAGCAGTGTGGGTGGACCATAACCGTACAAAAATAAGTAAGCTATTAAGAGAAATCAATCAATGGTTTGAATCCAGTGCACGTGTGACCCACCTAGTGCTTGATTTTAGATGCATGGATCCTAGACTGATTTACTCACATGTAAGTGGTGAGTACGATGAGCATGTCTCTGAGGCTATTTTGATTACATTACCAATCTACACTGGTTCCCACCATTTGGGCGGTTTGGATTAGATGTACGTGCCACGTGTACAGTAGGGACAGCCAAACGTATCATAGCGAGATCATGGTAGACGGAATGGTGAATGTTTGTGTGGCCATGCAATCCATACCGTTGGCTGCCCCGAGCGGCAAGCCAGTGTTGTATGGAACCCCGTTGCAGAAAGCAATGAGGGTGAGCCAACAACCCAACGTTTTAAGACTGGGAGGACTCCTTTACGACTCGTCCGAGTTGACTCGGACTCTATCAGACCCAATCCGATTTGACAAAGTAAGTCAGAGATAAAACCAGGGGATGACTCGACCTGACTCAGTCAACTTGCTTCCAACTTGGCTGAGTCAAAACTCGACTCAGAACAGAACGAGTCAGTCCAAGTCTTAAAACCATGAAAGAACATGTAACTTGGACACGGAGATAACTCCACCAGACATTCCCATCTACATCTAAGAATATCGCATTCTAACCATTATCCACTCGGCAGAAGTGTCGTGCTGGACAGTGACAGGCGAAAGGCAGGCGACGCGCATTCGGGGCCTCTACCTGAAAACCATACTGAGACAAGACATTGCATTCTTCGACAAGGAAACATCGACAGGAGAGGTTATCGGGAGGATGTCAGGGGATACCATCCTCATTCAAGAAGCCATGGGCGACAAGGTGAGATGCTCGGAATTCATCATGAATGCAAATATCATTTTCAAGAACCATGGAATTCAGTCTGCCCAAGTCTCATTACGCGGCTTCGCATTTCATTTCAGGTCGGGAAGTTAATACAGCTTGTTTTGAATTTCATTGGTGGCTTCGCAGTAGCATTCCTAAAAGGATGGCATCTGGCTCTTGTAATGCTATCATGCATTCCTCCCATCGTCGCAGCTGGCGCGGCTATGGCGATCATCATATCCAAATTGGCGAGCAGGGGACAGATTGCATATGCCGAAGCGGGAAATATTGTAGAACAAACGATTGGATCCATTAGAACGGTAAGAACATTTCGTGTATGAGATGCGATGCTGTGTTTGCAGACAGTTATACCATCTACCACTACTGATTTCTTGTTTCTAACACATACAAGGTTGCATCCTTCACCGGCGAGAAGCGAGCTATAACAAAATACAATGAATCTCTGAAAACTGCACACAAATCCAACGTCAAACAAGGGCTGGCCACTGGCTTGGGAGTAGGTGCCGTCATGACAATCATATATAGTGGCTATGGATTAGCTGTTTGGTATGGCTCCAGGTTGATAATTCAAAAAGGGTACAATGGTGGAGATGTCATCTCCATCATGATCTTAATCATGACTGGTGGAATGTAAGCAGAATACATTGATGCATGCATACATTATACACATATATAGACATGCATGCCAAGCACATCCACACAAACACACATACATGTGATATTTCATTGGATTGGAATTCAGACATTAGATACTTACTCTCACCCTTGCTTGGCCTATCGCTTGCAATGAACCAGGTCTCTGGGTCAAGCATCACCTTCGATTAGTGCAATTGCAGCAGGGCAAGCCGCAGCATACAAGATGTTCAAGACAATCAACCGGAAACCAGAGATTGATGCCTACAACACGAGCGGGATGGTTTTGGAAGACATCAAGGGCGACATTGAACTGAGGGATGTATACTTCAGCTACCTGTCGAGGCCGGACATTCAGGTATTTTCTGGGTTCTCTTTGTATGTCCCGAGCAACACAACAGTGGCTTTGGTTGGAGAGAGCGGCAGCGGGAAGTCAACGGTGATCAGTCTGGTGGAGAGATTCTATGATCCACAAGCTGGCGAGGTGCTCATAGACGGAATCAACCTGAAGAAGCTGCAGCTTGGATGGATCAGGGAGAAAATCGGGCTGGTGAGCCAAGAGCCTATCTTGTTTATGACTAGTATAAAAGAGAACATAGCATATGGAAAGGCGGACGCAACGCTTGAAGAAATCAAGACAGCAATTGAGCTGGCTAATGCTAAGACATTCATAGACAAGATGCCAGAGGTAACCTATTTCTTCGATCTTCTTCTTTCAGTGACTTCACCATTCTCTCACATGGAGATTGCTCTACGCTTCATCAGTTATACGGCAAGGCTGTGTTTGGTGCAGGGACTCGACACGATGGTTGGTGAGTATGGAACCCAGCTGTCGGGTGGACAAAAACAGAGGATTGCAATTGCGAGAGCAATTTTGAAGAACCCCAAGATCTTGCTTCTCGATGAAGCGACAAGCGCTCTGGATGCTGAGTCAGAGCGGATAGTTCTAGAAGCACTGGTAAGGATCATGTCAAACCGGACAACTGTGGTTGTGGCCCATCACTTGAGTACAGTGAGGAATGCTGATACAGTCGCAGTCGTGCATGAGGGAAAAATCGTAGAACAAGGTAACCATCAGACATTTTCATGTTATAAAATCCTATTTCATCAATCAATTCTACTTCCAATGAAATGATCTTCTATACTCAGTACTTTCCATCAGGCCCTCATTTGGAGCTAATCACCAATCCGGATGGGCTCTATTCTCAGCTCATCCATCTGCAAGAGATAAATAATCAAGTCGAACAAATACCAGCCATCGATCCAGACAAGATGAGTTCAAGCTCCTATAGCAGGAGAAGTGCAGCTAGACCCGGAAGCCCGTGGTTTTCTCCAGATAGAAGCCCGAGGTTTAGTCCGAGGAGATCTGTAACCATCAATTCTCCAGATGTGGGAAGCAGCAAGCAGCCAATTTCTGGTTTGCCCGCCGATGAAGGAAAGGAAAGAGGTGATGAGAGTGAGATAACCCCAAATAAGGTGCCCATTGGACGACTGGCATACATGAACAAGCCAGAGCTGTCAATACTGATATTAGGATCCATTGCCGCAGTCATACATGGATCAACCTTCCCTGTAGTGGGAATACTGCTCTCAAACATTGTTAACATCTTTTATGAACCCCCAACCAAGCTTCGGAAAGATTCCAGTTTTTGGGCCCTATCGCTCGTTGGACTAGGGATCATTTGTCTGGTTGTGGTGCCTCTACAGCAGTATCTATTTGGAGTAGCTGGCAGTAAGCTCATCCAACGCATCCGTTCCATGTCATTTGAGAGGGTGGTCCACCAAGAAATCAGCTGGTTCGATGACCCAATGAATTCAAGGTTGTTCAACAGACTCTGACCCACTTTTTTTAATCTCTCGACCTTTCTGACTTTGGATTTTTCTGGTTTCACTGCAGTGGGGTGATTGGAGGAAGGTTGTCAGGAGATGCTTCAACTGTTCGCAGTCTTGTAGGGGATGCCTTAGCACTACTGGTCCAGAACATATCAACGATTATTGTAGGGATTGTGGTAGCCATGGAATCCAACTGGCGGTTGGCGCTTATAATTCTAGGTATTCTTCCTATTGTGGGTCTGCAAGGACATCTTCAGATGAAATTTCTAACAGGTTCCAGTGAAGATGCAAAGGTCAGTGGCTCCAGTTACTTCTGAAACTACTTAACGTCATTTATTTTCTTGAGTACTACCATATAGATAGGTATTCCGAAACATGGCCAGAAACCTATATTCAAGTTGTGTTTGGGTGCACTATCAGATTGGAAAATCTAATAAAGGGTGAGATAACTGAATTGCAACTTGCTTACTTGGGATTCATATTGAGGGCCTGGCTTCAAATTGCAATTACGGTATTTTTAAGTTGGACATGAAAGAAACATAATTATAATTCAGGGACTACTTGATATCACTAAAAATGCTAGGCAAAATCATTCACTTAGTGTGCATTTGGTTGCACCAAATTAGACTGATTGATCATGATATTTGGTGCAACCAAACTAACCCTCATGTAACTGAAAGTCTGCAATCAGATTCACTTGTGCTGCCAAACAGAGTCTTAGGTATCATCTTAACAAGATACAAATAAAATAAGGAGGCTGATCCTCACTAAGTGAGAAATTTCAACAAATGTTAGTACACATAATGCACGGAATATGTTGATTAAAAGAATGTACTGTTGGTTGCAGATGATATATGAAGAAGCCAGTCAAGTAGCTAATGATGCAGTAGGCAGCATTAGGACAGTTGCATCTTTTTGTGCGGAACAAAAAGTGATGGATCATTACAAGAAGAAATGTGAGGCCCCAATGAGAAATGGAATGCGTCAAGGAATTATAAGTGGCATTGGTTTTGGCTTTTCTAACATTGTACTCTCCTGCTCCTATGCCCTCAATTTCTACTTGGGAGCTTGGCTTGTCGCAAGTGGGAAGGCAACATTTACTGAAGTTTTCAGAGTAAGTAGGAACCTTTTTTTTTCCCCCTCTTATTTCATCTCATTCTTGTGGTGGTCCTGTTTTCAGTGTTTATGTTGGGTTTTCGATGGCAGGTTTTCTTTGTTCTGACAACAGCGGCTGTTGGAGCATCACAAAGCACTGCAATAGCTCCCGATGCCGCCAAAGCCAAGGAATCAGTGGCTTCTGTTTTTGAGATTCTTGATAGGCAATCCAAGATCGACTCAAGCAAGGATGAGGGTATGACATTGCCCAACGTGAAGGGTGACATTGAATTCCAACATGTCAAATTCAAGTACCCAACTCGTCCAGATGTGAAGATCTTCAGAGACTTGTGTTTGTGCATATCTTCTGGAAAGGTACCATTGTTCTTGCTTCATTAAAAAAACAAAAAAAAAAAAAAAAAAAAAAAAAAAAAAAAACAAAAACAAAAACAAAAACAAAAACAAAAAAAAAAAAAAAAAAAAAAAAAAACAAAAAAAAAAACAAAAACAAAACAAAAAACAAAACAAAAACAAAAACAAAAACAAAAACAGAAAAACAGAAGGAAAAATAAAATAAAATCTTTGGCCAATACTGAGGTAGGTGACCTATTTTGAGATTTGAAGAAAACGTTTCATCAGACAGGTGTCAATATGGCACATGCGAGTGAGATCAGAGATTGAGCCAGAAGATAAAATCAGCACATCCACCAGACGGAAAGCTTGGCATTCACGTATGTGTGCCACACTGGAACCGAGCTCGCATGTGGATAAGCAGGGTCCTATAAGCATTGTGGCTTAGCAAACCTCCTATAGCTCAAATACTATTATATTTAAATTTTTCATCACTTCAAATTTCCATCCTAGTTCTTTGTAACTGGCATGAATTTGAGATGATCTTCCCCTTAAAAAAAAAAAACTAACTTGATCTGTTTGCAGACTGTTGCTCTTGTGGGCGAGAGTGGCAGCGGGAAGTCGACAGTAATTGCCTTACTACAGAGGTTCTATGATCTTGATTCTGGCCAGATACTGTTGGATGGTGTGGAAATTAGAAATTTAAAACTACTATGGCTTCGACAACAGATGGGGCTGGTGAGCCAAGAGCCCATATTATTCAATGACACAATCCGTGCCAACATAGCTTATGGGAAGCAAGGGGAGGTCTCTGAAGATGAGATTAGAGCAGCTGTAGAGGCAGCCAATGCTCATAACTTCATATCATCACTTCCAAAGGGATACAATACACATGTAGGTGAGAGAGGAGTGCAATTGTCAGGTGGACAGAAGCAGAGGATAGCCATCGCAAGGGCAGTGCTGAAAGACCCAAAAGTCCTGCTGCTTGATGAGGCGACAAGTGCATTGGACGCAGAATCAGAGCATGTGGTCCAGGAAGCATTGGACAAGGTGATGGTGAACAGATCAACGATTGTTGTTGCTCATCGACTGACCACAATCAAGGGAGCTGATTTAATTGCTGTGGTGAAGAATGGGGTGATTGCAGAGAAAGGAAGACATGAACAGCTGATGAATATGAATGATGGAGTATACTCATCTTTAGTAGCAGTCCAGTCAAGTTCTTCCACATAAAAAATGGAAGACTTCAAAGAACTAAATAAAAGAAGGGCGCCTTCTCAAGGATACATGGTTGTTTATTCAAGACATCTCAGGACATGCTTGTTCTCATTGGAAATAGGAAGCAAAAAAAAAAAAAAAGGACAAAGATGAACATGAAATACCGCTGGAAGGGACAACTGTAGATTCCATAATGAAATCTGTCATATGGTTTGCAGTGCCAGTTTTTCATGAATATATGTGAAAATGTAAAAAGATCAACTGTCAAACAATCCATTATTGCCTTTTTGAGCCTTGTAAATCAATATAACGCCTTTTTAGGGGGGGGGGGGAATATATGCCAGTCCTTATTCGCAAGCAGAGGAAAAGAGGGATTCTGAGGGAAACCTTTTCACTTCAAAGATATTGTGCAAATTTTTATTTTTTTTTTAAAGGCACATACACACACAGCAAAAAGCCCTTAGCGTGTTCCCCATGTGGGCCTGAAGCATGCTTTATGTTAATAGAAACAAGCAATTACTTGTGTGTGAAAGACAAATTAGTAGGATTTCTAGCATGTCTTACTTGTGTGTGAAAGACAGATTAGTAGGATTTCTAGCATGTCAGGTCCTTACTCATGCCCTAGTGGTAGACTCACAAGAGTTTCAACACGAGGTCATGGGTTTGAGTACCCATTGAGGTGAAATCCCACTGTGGTGTGAGTGTTTGAATGTGTGTGGGGTGTGAGCGTGTGTAAAAAAAAAAAAGGATTTCTAGCATGTTAGGCCCCTCTTCTAATTGTCCAAACTATTGACTTGATTGTCCGAGTCCTGCATGGAGATACCCAAGAGATCCCAGATTCAACATAACCATTCCTATTTGGCATTTTTCCATTTTGAATTTGGACCACTTTTCTATTTCCTTTATTAAGGCTGTGCATTTGTAGTCCACAATATCAGAAGATTACCATGTTGTGGGAGATTTGAGGAGAATCCACCATCCATAGCAACTGTACATTTGTCGTCTACAGTATCAAAGGACTATTATGTTGCGGGAGATTTCAGGGGACTCTGCCATCCATAATAAGCCTCATCATATCATCTGTTTGGATCATTATGCAACAGGAATGACAAACCCTACTTGTAAGCAAGCACATATTTTCTGATGAAGATGATGCCGATCCAACACACAAGATAGGAAAAAAGGACAAACAAGCAAGAAGAGATAAAGAGGATTATTTTGATTGAAATAGTGGTAACAATACATGGTAGATGGCTTGAGGATTCACTCACCCAAAGTTGGGGATTCACTAACTCAAATACAAGAGTACTCACTCTCTCAAAGGTGATCAAAAGATCTCACAAAAAGGGGAAAAATACACTAGTGATTCTTCCCCACTTACACAATGATATTTATAGAGAGAGGGAGAGGGAGAGGAGTAAATGGGGGTGGGAGGGAGAGAGAAGCATTAAATGGGGAGGGGCCAAAGGTGACCGTTGAAGCTCCTCCTAAGCTACATCAATCTCCCCCTCATCAGAAAAAAAAAAAAAAAAAACTACCCTCAAGTTCGCTTTATTGCTATCCTAAAAATATGAAATTCAAAAAGGCTTGCCACATTAAAAGTAGGTAAGATATCTAAGCCTTCCAGTAGCTCGATCCGATACACATTGCAATTGATTTTCTTCAGCACCCGACATGGGCTAACTTTCTTTGGCTTCAACTTGTTGTAGGTGCCAGTTAAGAATCGTTCCTTGCAGAAATACACCATAACCAAATCGCCTTCGGAAAACACCATAGAACGCCTGTGTGTGTCGGCATCCTTTTTATATATTTTTTTAGTTCTCTTCCACACTTTTTCAAAAATGACAGAAATTTTGAGTCTCGGTTCGAAGTGGACCTTCGTACACCATGCAAGTGAACAATCTCTTTGAAGAACATGTTAACATCATGCGTAGCAACCACAGTTTTCTTGCAAGCAATAAAATGACCAATATTTCAAAAATAATTTACAACAACAATGATTAAATCCATACCTCGTTGAGTTTTGGGAAGCCTCAACACAATTCATGCTAATAACAACCCAAGGAAACATAGGAATCGAAAATGGCATGTAAAGTCTTGTGTTTTGTGCATGTCCCTTAGAAACTTGGCAAATTCCACATCTCTCCACATACCAAGCCACATCCCATCGTAACTTTGGCCAAAAATATTTTCCTGCCACTACACTATGGCTATCGTCTTGTCATGCCCCAAAGTGACCGTTAAGCCCACCACTATGAAGCTCCACAATAATAGCTGTTGAAGTAAACAATCCGGAACACATAGTTGGACCTCCTTGAAGAGGTTCCATCATGCAACACAGCCATCCTTCCACAAAGTGTAAGTATTCTTTTCCCCATCATGTTTGAACTTCCTATCATATTGCCATGGCCTTCTCCACAACAAATGGCATGCACCAATGCGTACCACGTCACACCATACTTCATATTTGTATATTTTTCCAATAATAAGAGAAATGAGACATTGGTTAAAAATGCTTACCTTATTGCTCCTTTTGAACTATGATATCTTCTTATAAGGCTTAGGATTTTCCTCTACTTTCAAGTGTAGCTTGTCCACCTTCTCTTTGGAGACCAAAATTTTAACACTCACTATTTATGATGACATTGTATAACTTTCTACCACACGTCCACCGTGTAACGTATATGGAAAATACTAGTCCGTAACCAATTGTCTTCGGGTGCTCGAGGAGCAACCAAAACTTTTTGAATAACAAGACTTACACATTTATTCGGTCCGGTCATTTCATCAAGCAATTCATAAGCATTTTTGTCATAAATTAGCTCGTCATCGTCAATTTTCATGTGGTCTTTGTTCACTTCAACATTATTTGGTCTGATTATTTCATCGTAAAAGCATATTCGTCATAAATCAGCTCACCATCATCAAATTCCATGTGATCTTCATTCACTTCACCTTCATTTGGTCTAATCATTTCATCAAACACCCCATGGACATCTTCATCATAAATCAAAATACTTGTGTAGGTTTGTGTGGGGAGTCTTTGCAAAACCTCATCCATCGTGCGTTGTAGGTTATTATTGGCATGCCTCAATTCTTCAATATATTCGCAAAGGTGGATATATCTTAAATTGAAGTTGTCTGTTCAGCCTAGTTTCGTCTTTCTCTTGCCATAAGAAATCAAGCATGATCCAAGAACCAAACTTGCTCCGACAACAAATGATGCAGATCCAACACACAATAAAGGGAAATGACACACAAATAAGAAGTAAAGAGAAAAAGGAAGATTGTTTCGAAATAGTGGTAACAATATATAGTAGATGGCTTGAGGATTCACTCACCCCAAATACAAGAGGACTCACTCACTCTTAAATATGATCAAAAGATCTCACAAAAAAAGGAATACACACACACACACACACACACACACACACACACACACACACACATTCTTCTCCACTTACAGAATGATATTTATAGAATGAGTGAGAGGGAGAGGAGAGGGAGAGAGAGTAAATGGTGGTGGGTGGGTGGGAGAGAGAGGAGCATTAAATGGGGAGATGCCCAAGGTGACCGTTGGAGCCCATCCTAAGCTACATTAGAAGACCATAAAGTTCTTTGTTAAAAGGATGCACCTCTCCAAGGTGAATGAGAAAAGGAGTTAAAATGTTGTCAATTTCTATTGAAATCTCTTCTTGCATTGGAAATTTTTTATATTATGAATTTAGACAATTAAATGCTTTCATTTTAATCGTCCATTTGTTGGTCACTTTTAGGACATCTATAAAGATCCATTTATAGGTTATGATTCATCCATAATGGACCCCATATTTAAATAACTTGGCTTGGGTACATGAAGTGTTTGAAGTATAATATCGCTTTAAGTTTTGTTAGCAAGGGATACAGAAATAATATCATTATCGCCAATAATATTGTCGATAACCGGAAATGCAGGGAGACATTGGGAACATGATGCAGGACATGAAATTTAAGTATGAGATGCAAGAATTCAGGCTTAGATCATACCAATTCAGAAACAGTTACACAAATTCCACATCCCACATGACAATTCAAATCATTCAATTAAAGGGGAATCTATACGGGTCCAGGCCTACACAGGCTAAGACTGGACCAATAAAAATTATAAATCAAACGATGCTCAAAGGGAAATAGAAATCAACCACATATGCATAGCAAACAGTCCCTAATCAAAGGGATTCCCCAATCTCAATTCAAGGAATCCTAGGGTGAAAAAATGGGCAAATAAATTAGGGCTGATGCAAACTAAGGCTAAGGTTTAGGAAATACGAATGAAAAGAGAAAAACCTGACCCGGAAAAAGCTCCTGTGTACAGATGGTGGCCCAGGGCTGATGCACGTGCGCGGGTGGGCCGGCCGCACGTGTGATGGAAGCCCGCTTCCCCAAAGTGACACATAAGCCTTGGTCGGCCAGGGGAGACCTCCAATCACTCCAAGTTTGACGATGATCCCACGTAAGGTCGAGGCGTAGTGATCCGCCAAATTTTCAGCTCTCTTACAAGTCCAGATTCTGGAAACTGGCTGTAGGGAGATGAATAGTTGCAAAAGCTGGGAAATTCAAAGCAATAATGATGATAGAAGATGAGAGATATGGATGGAAGAGGGTAGGGGTGGATGAGGATAGATGTGGCTTCGCACCACGATAGTTAGCCCTTCGAAAAGGGAGGGCTTCGCACCCACTTTTGAATTCTTCCACAACTCACTAAGAGAGCATAAAAATAAAGCAGGAATTTTTATTAAGCTTCAATGAATCAAAAGAACTACAAGGGATACCTATTTATACAAAAACTATATACCCCAAAACTCGCACCATGTGCATAACCTATTACTTGGCGATGAAGTAAACTAAAATAAAAACTAATCAAAGAAATCTAAAGCGTTCATGATGTTCTAAATAATATAAATAAGCAAAACCTAAAATATGAAATCAATTTGACTAATAAGCCACGATCATGAGATCCCATGATGGGCTTTTCTTGGCTATCGGGTACACTCTCTTAAACCAAAACTTCGTCTTCTAACTAACAGGCCCTCCCTGGACGTCGTCATCGAGCCAGATCGACGGTGGGGCCCTCCTTCGTACGTGCGTGCATAGGGGGGTGGCGTGCGTGCGCGTGATGTCCCCATCAGAAACATAAGGAAAACGGTAGAATTTTTTGGTGAAACTTCAAAAGATGTTAAAATACAAATATTTGCATATTTAAGAATTTTAAAAAAAAAAATTGCAAAAAGAATGCATACATAATGAGTTTCCATTAAATTGGAGCCTAAAAGCATATGTTGTTGAAAGAAATCAGTCCAACCATCCCATCCATCCCATCACGCAGCCATCTCATTTATCCATCCATCCATGCATCCAACTTTCCATTCATACATATATCAATATTTCAAAATATTGACAAAATATGATATTTTATCGAAAAATCATCAACAACTAGAAAGGAAACGAAAGATTGTGGTCTTGATATCACCCATGTTGCGATAATGATAATATCGCAATACTATTAATATTGTCGTCGACAAATTGAATACTGCATATAATCATGCGCTCATTAAAAAATTTGAAATGGAATTATTTTAATAAATAAAATTTTGGTGATATCGATATATTGGCGACATTATCGAAATATCGCCAATATACTGTCGATACAAGTGACACCTGGAATTTACATAGTTAAAAACATTGGAGATAGCTAGCAATATCGATACATTGGTAATACAAGCGACACCTAGAATTTACACTATCGAAAATATTGGTGATACATTGGAGATACTCAGCGATACATTGCCAGTACCTAGAATTTTTCATACTACCAATGTTATCAGTATCGTTACCAATGTTATCAGTATCGCCGAGCTGGAGATACAGATAATATTGAGGATACTTCGAACAATGGGTGCATGCATGCCACATGTGTGCTTGAGATGGATGGCAATATTATGCCACAATGATAAAGTTTCTATAAAAAAAAAAAATAAAGATCAAAGAAAAGGAATTGCAGGGTCCTAAAATTTCTTGATGTGAAGCACATATTTTGATGATCCAAACCGTTGATATGATTGACCTAATCTTGGATGGGAATACCAAATATATCCCAATTGATTCTTCATCATCTAAGCATTATCCCAACTAATTGATCATAACACTTTAATATTTGATCTTCTCTCGATAAATTTGAACTGTTTTCCCCTCCAGCTGGGTATTTGTAGGTCACAATGTCAAAGGGTTTTGCAGAAGACTTCGTGGCATCTCTGTCCACCTTAAAGCTCATCATATCATTGGTTTGAATCATGGAACCATGAACCCCATATACATGAAATCCAACTCATCAACAAACTATGTGTTTGCTGATAAGCAAGACATGCAATTCCTATGTTCTTTAATCTTTCCTTTTCTTTTGGTAACAAGGAGAATAACATTTGAAACAGACAAGGAATTACACGTCTTCTAAAGAAGAGGGATCTTGGACTGGGAAATCCATTTGAGTGGGGTGCATCGGTTCTGACTGGAGAAAGTTTATGTTGGGAGCAGGACATGAGAGATTCTTGGATGGTATATGTTGTCTAAGGAGGATATAAAATTCCACTAGTCCTATGAACGTCGCCAGTGACTTTGCAAAAATCAGACATTGTTCCTACGGATATAATTATTTGTTCTCACCAACTGTGCCAGATTACAACTGGAAAAGATTTACTTCCAAATAGTTCTAGTAGTGACCTTTCCCAAAATATGTTGTATCCACAGCATAAACTTGTCACAGGCTACAGCGGCCAACCATTCTCACAACTAGAAGGACATTGTGAAATGAAAAGAAATCCTCAGTCTGGCTCCTGTTGGAGAGTCGGAAATGCCTGTCAAATCAAAATCTAGAACCAGTCCCCTGAAGGAAAAAGGATGTCCTCACACGAGTGCCTAAACTGATTGAGAAAATAGGGTTGGAAGAAAAACCAGGCGAATAACATTTGAAAAATCCCTGTCCATCTAGTCAAAGTATGGGTGCAACTTGGGTTTGGGTCAATTGGGTTGTGTCAGGTTGTCAAGGTTCCCTGGTAGGGTTTGGGTAAGGAAAATCTGAAATTGGGTTGGGTTTGAGTAGAGCAAATTTGTGTTGGGTTAGGTCGGGTTGGTAAAATGACACGGCATTTGTGTTGGGTTGGGTCGGGACTAATATAGAGGAATTCAGGGTGGGTTCAGGGTGGGCAACCTTGATTGGAATTAGGGTTGTGTCAGGTTGCAGGTTGGGTCCTCTTGAGGTCAGGTGGGGCTTGGGTTAACCCTCAACCCCACCCAACCCCACAAGTTGCACCCCTAATTCTAAACCCAGGACACCGAGTTGACAGCATACTCAAAAGAGACATCTCTGTCAAGTCTGCAAGCTACCTGCAAAAGATCATCACGCTACCTGAACCAAAATAAGGAATGCTCCAATGTACCCTCACATTTCCCATGAAAGACAAGCTGGGTGGAAGACGAATGGATATCGATAATCTCCACACCAGGGAGCAGATGAGACCATTGATCATCTCTTGCTGAACTGCCACATCTCCCAGAATATCTACATAAGGATGCTGGACACATTCGTCCTATATTACTCTGAACCCACCCCTGTCAAGGAGAGCATAGAAATTGGCTCATAGCTCCCAAGGGAAAGGACCACCTAAAGAACCAATCGAAAGCAACCATGCCTTTCACATTCTCGAAAGTCTACAATGCAAGAGACCACAAAGGTGTTTAAAAAACACCTAGATTGCCTCCAAAGCTTAAGGAGACATCTTTGAATACTGAAACCTGGCATGGACAGAGAAGAAGAGATGCTCAAAAAGCATCGATCCATTCCACCCCATCAACGGCATTCTTAGATTGCTAAATACATCTTTCTTATGAGCTGCCATTTTATCTTTGGCCGTGGTTCTCTCTGGATTGGGACCTTCAAAAATAGCTCATTCCTGGCCAACCAAAAGTTCCAGCGATAAATGGAAAAATGTACGACTTGGATTTTTCCTCTGCACTACCCTAGCCATCTGTTCAAGCCATTCTAGCATGACCTCCAAGCATGTAGTAAGCTTGGTTTGAATACCAGCTAGCAAAGCCACTGGAAATTTTAGGAGAATGTGCTCAGTGGAGTCCTCATTTGCAAGCTCTGCAAATGGTGCTCCCATAAATCTTGACTTTGGAGGGTGTTAGAAGCTTTCCCTGGACCGCTTTTTCACATTTCTAGACAGCCACTCATTTCCATCTCCACTATCAGCAAAGAGTTTACAAATGCAATTCATTGGAACTCTAGTCTCCAAATAATCATGTCACTTGTTGGTCTCATTGTGAGGGCTATGTGCTTTATCTCTACATTCTCTTGATACCATCTACATTCCACCTCTGCCTTCCAGCAGAGATAATTAGCTTTTGCAAAGAGTCTTGAATCTTGAGGTTAGTTTCTTGGAGGACAAGATGGTTAGGACCACATCCATTTCTGCAACTTGTAATATTTTCTCCGGATCCCACAAGATGAGGCAGCTCTTCATTTAGAAACAGATGAGCAATTAGGATACTTTACCATATCCTGGAATCAACTGCTTTGGTAGTCACTTCATAGGGGTCCTTACCTCCCAACTACTTAGGGGAGATAACCCTGTGCCACAATGATTGATCCTTCATTTGGATTCTCCATTCCGATGCACACTGAAAAATGTGTATCCCCAATACAAATCAAAACATTGTATTGGGAATCAGCATCAGGAAAAACACCACATATTGGCCAATGTTTTGGACTATTGTTGCAATGATGATTATGTACATCAAAAAAAAAAAAAAAAAAAAAAAAAAAAAAAAAAAAAAACCGTCTATGTTCTTCTTTGTTTTTCATATTTGAGTTGGTAGTTGGTACTTGAAATAAGTAACTCAATAACACCATTAATGTCATACAAGATTTTGGTATATGGCTAAAATAACAAGTCTGAGCAAGCTGCAATTCAAATTCATCTCCCTGCAGTTTAAAATCATTAAAAATCGTAAACCCTACACCCATGTCATTCTTTTGTGAATAATATGATTCATGTACAACATCCGTAAAACAGGGTTAAATTGAATCATGGATCACTTTCTCTAAGAATCTAGTTGAATTGTCTGATTTGATCTGTAAATAATAGGCTTGTAACAGACATGATACAGAATAACATGAGATGTCAACAGTCAACCAAACAAACTTAAATTCAAGGATGCAATAAACAACCACAGAATGATAACCAATCAGTTTTTATGATGAAGATAGAGAATCAAGAACACAATGCATTATCTCTTTCATGATGATGTACAGAAATTAGCCACACATTTCCAACTTCATTCATACCAGCAGACTATCAAATTATTGAAGATTTGTTATACCTCATCTTACATAATTGGTGTATTTTACTCAGCTAAAACATTTTGGTAAGTCATTCAACTTGTCTAGCAATGCAACAAAATCAATATCAAAGCTAACCTCTTAACTAATACATGAATTCTCACTTAGCTGAGATCTATCATTCCAGACATTTCAAAGAGTGGAAAACAGCAAATGGTCATAATTAACTAGAAACACAAATACAAAAACCAAAATCTGCAATGAAAGACTTCAAAATAGAAAGACATACTCAATTTCTATGAAGTCCGTCAAGCAGATGAAGAGCTCCACAATGTGTTGCCTTTTATGAACCTAACTAGCAAGCAACAAGTAAACAACCCCATCAAAACAAATCACTCTATTTCACCGCCTTCTCTTACTAGCTTTCTTCTTCACTTCCCTCCCTTTCTCCTCCTACTTCTCAGCCTTGCTTTTCTTCATTCCATCACTACTAGACAAACCATCATTCACTTCCACATTCCATCCCTTCTTCACCTTCGATAACTTCTTCAGGATGAATTCTTCAGTGTCCCACCACCCAAACTCCTCCATTGCCGCTGCCTTCTTCTTTTTATCACTTTTCTTCTTATCCATCATTTCGGCATCACCTCCATTCACCTCGCCACCATCTGCATTCACCATCAAGTCATCAATATCACCATCCATTTAACTCTTCCATCAACGATGTCTTCTTCCTTTTGTTCTTATTCTTATTACCCAACAATTTGGCATAGCCTCTTTTTGCCTCATCATCATCAACTACATTTGCCATCAATGCTTGAAATTACCATCCGTATGTACCGAACTCCATGAATCCTCCCCTTCTTAGACAACGCCTTCTTCTTCTCTGGTTCCTTCTCTTCGGCGACTTCCAGCCCGTCCTTCATCTTTGGAATAGTCTCCTCCTTTAACGCTTCAATCTTCAACCCCATCTCTGGCACCACCTTATAAATTGGCAGAGCCACTTCATCCAGCACCTTCAAATGGAAGGACTGCACGTTCGCCCACTTCTTCAGCACAATCTCCACCGCCCCAGCAACTGCGGCGACCACATTCTCCACCACCTTGTCCCACCCCATCAACACCCTCCCCACCTTCAAAGTGCAGCACGTACCCGTCCGCAGGCACAGCAGCGCGGATCCACATGCCTGCTCGATCTGCTCCTTCCAATTCTTTTGCCGCAGGTCGATTGGGAGAGGGATCTTCTTCTTCTTCTTGAATAACTGCTTGCCAAGGACGCATGGGAGGAGCGGGACGACGCGATTGTCGGCGAAGAAGAGGCGATAGGAGCCGCAGAGCTGGCGCGTGGCCTCTAACGGGCGATAATCCAATTTGAGCTTGAGAGGTAGAGGAGATTGGGATAGATTCGGACTCGATCTTCTTCTTGGTCGATCTGGAGGTGAGACCGGACCTCGAACGATCCTCGATGGGTGAGGGATGCAGAGGGCGTGGAAGTGGGATTTTGCAAGGGTTTGTGCAGGGCCAGGGATTCTGACCATTCATGAGGAGGGGCCCACCATGAAGAGGTCTCGGCCCAAAAAAATACAACGGTTGCACATCAGGTAGCCCATGTTTGGACATGAAAAATCCAATAAGCCCTAGGATAACCATATATCTGTCCATTCAACCGTGAAAACATAAGATGCCCTGTGTGGATTTAGAATTTTTTTATAGAATTTTTCTTTTTAACAGCTGTGCACGGTTTTCCATGATTTCCCCACCTTACCGTACCGTTGCATTACCATCCTTTAGAAGCGGATTAGATGGTGTACCATGCACCACCAACCTAAGCTGGTGTGGGTACGTATCTTGTGAAGAGGAGTTCAAAGGAGATCAAAGTTACATGAGCCCCACAATGATGTATTTATTATATCCACACGGTTCATCCATTTGGAAAGATCATTTTAAATTTTGATTCAAAAAATGAGTCATATACAAAGCTCAAGTGGACCACACTACAAATAGAAGTGAGACAATGATTCTCACTGTTAAAACATTCATAGGGCCACCATGATGTTTATTTTCCATCCAATTTATTCAAAAGATCACACAGATCTGGACGAAGAGGAAAAACAAATATCATATTAATCCAAAATTTTTGTGACCCCCAAAAGGGTTTCAATGGTAGACGTTCAATCACCCACTACCTTTTACATGTGGTCCACTTGATATTTTGATCTGTCTTATTTTTTAGCTCAATCCGTAGGACGATCTCACCAAGTGGACAGACGGTTTGAATATAAATCATACCTCATGATGGGACCCACGGAACTTGGTGACGTCAACACATCAGCCAGTCGGTGGTGTGTGGTACACCAGCCAGTCCGCTTCCATTTTTAGGATAGGAGAATGGCTAGGCATGGTGGGCCCTACACAGTTGGACATACAGTCAGTTGCATGTGAGCATCTCTCGTTTTTAAACATGTATTTCTCTATCCATATGTAGTCATTTGATTTTGAATGGAACCGGAACATTCACGTGATTTAATCATTTATGTGATGGACCATTCATTCAAGTTTTTTAGATTTTGTTCCTACGGCTGTCGGTGGTCTGGACCTAAGGTTGTTTTAGGGCCGGATTTTGTATTTTTTGGGCCAAGCTATTGGGTCAGGCCTAAGTCAAAATTGGGCACTGCTTGACAATGTACTTGCTTGGACCTAGGTTCAGGCCTTGGGCATTAGGGTCGGGCGGGTGATCGTGCCTAGTCGTCTCGTCCCAACCCAAACTAAAATAATTTCCACCCACAAATGTAGATCAATCCTGTTTCATACGGTTTGACAAGGTGATAAGGATCAATTATAGCAATCCTAAAGATTAAATGGACGGTTAAAAGGAAAAGTTGAACAGTCCTATTTAGGTTAATGATGTTAAACGGTTGAGATCATCTGATCGTTGAGATTTTAAAGCTATGCTCCATCATCAATGGAACCATGATTTTAGTGATCTTGATGGACGTATGCCACGTGGATGGTGGACAAGTCATTTGGAAAAATGGCAGGAAAAGGCACATGCTCAGGTGAGGATTTTTTAGGTCGGGGGCTCATTATTTATGGCATACAAAGGAACGTGAGTTAATTAAAATTTAATTTTCTTGTGTTTCTAGCATCATTAATCAAATTAAAAATGGTGAAAATATAATATGAAATAAGAAAGTTATGGAAAAGATTTTAAGAACTCTGGTTGTAAAATTTGATTATGTAGCAAGTGACATAAGAACTTATCTAAGTAAACTTTGCATGAGCTTATTGGTTTTCTTTACTCACGTGAATAAAGGATGAGTAGATTTGTAGAGTGAAGCATAAATATATTAGAAATGAAGGATATGGAAGCAAATAGGAAGTCAAGAGATACATTCATATCAAATATAGTATTAATAATTTAGAAGAAGTCACAAGAAGACAAACTTTAACTGTCTTAGGAAAAGGCCGGCAGAGAATGTTTGATTTCAACAACCAAAGAAATTTAAGAGGTAATAAGTAAATTGATTCCCAATGCTATAGTTGCAATAAAAATAAAAATAAAAAAATCTAATCATGCCAATAAGAATTGTTCGTATAACAAGTGTAATATGTGCAAAAAAACCAAGTCGCATGGATAAAGAGTGTTGGTATAAGTTAAAAAACTGAAGCATTTTATATATATATATATATAGATGTAAAAATAAAAAATTTATTTTATTCCTATGAATACTCGAGAAGAATTAAATGATATTTAGTGTTTGAATAGCATCTGCGATAACCACATGACAAGATATCAAAGATATTTTGTTGATTTGAATGAAGAAGTGCATTCTCAAATATAGCTTGAAGATAGGATGCTTCAAAATATTGAAGGAAAATGAGTCATAACCATACAAACAAAGGAATATAATTGTCAACTTATTCATGATGATCCTATTGGTCTTGAATTCAGCCACATGGTGCACGTGTGTCTTTTGCAGGCTTGTCAGAACTGATTTATAGTCCGATTCAAACCACCTTTGACCCCTAGAGTCAAGATAAAGTGGTGTGTTATCTAATAGTCGGAAGACCAATTGTCTATTCCACCAACTGTCAAGTGCGCTTATCAGGTGATTTATGGAGATTGGGGCTATTCCTTTAATGAGTTCTTTTTTCCATTGAGAACCAAAGACTTTTAAGAGTGCAACAAGTGTATGGTTAAGCGGAGTATGATGATGGAAGCCGGAAATGGATACAATGGTTGGGAACGATGAAACATACCACTAATAGGTATCATAATCCTGGCTTAAAGCAGCATGGTGCTTTGTCGAGCAACACGCTGATAAGCGAGGAGAGGGCAATGCCGAGATTACAAACTACTGTCAACCTAGTTATAAGCGTGGGTGGACAATTCCTAAGACTACGATCTTCCTTCAAATTCAGCACGCAAGCATAGCTGGAATGATATTACAGCTATTGACTATCACTAAGTCGATCCGACTTGAACCAAGGATGGACTGAACTACTCCTAGAGGACTAAAGATTTCACTGCTAATGAGCAGTGGAATGGATAAGTGTCTCGAAAGGCTGAATAAATAGCGTTGCGCTAGGTTTAAGTTTGTGTTAATTGTGTTTTTTTATTTGATTATGGAATCCTTTACTCTTTGTGCTCCTTTGCTTTTTATAGATTCTTAGGCAATGTCATGGCAATAACCGTTAGTTGCACGGTGATTTCGCATATTGTCAGTTGTAAGCTCACGGTTGCTCTTACTCGATCGTTCTTTACCTTTATCGAATATATCCTCATCATGCTAATAAGCCATCAAATGTGACTTGATGCTGACATAGCCCTAATAGTTACAGGGTCTTACCCTCAAAGCACGTGAGTGACATAACTCTTTGAAGATTTGCACATTAATGATCTATTCTCCATATATTCGGCGTACACCATAAAAGTATGGTGCTTACCATGTAGCTAATTTTGTGCCATTAATCTGGTACTGCCAAATCTTGTCAAAATAGTTCTTTATGTTCTTACTTTAGCTCAAAATTTACCAAGTGTTGGACAATTAATTCAAAAAGGATATTCCGTCAATTTTGATAAAGATGAATGCATGATCTTTAGATAAAAAGAATAAGTAAATTCTCGTAATAGTGAAATGGCATCAAACAAGGTTTTTCCTCTTAGCATGTCATTAAAAGGAAATTTTGTATAAAAATCTAAAGATGTTGATGAAATTTGACTATGACATTTGAGATATGACCATTTAAACTTCATAGGCTTAAAATTGTTGAAGCAAAAGAATATGGTGATTGGTTTACCTTTTATTAGTAAAGAAGATTAAGTTCGTGAAGGTTTCATCTATGAAAAATTTTACAGGCTTCCTTTTACAAATTTATTATAATGATGGTTATTGGACAACCTGTCATGAATGAATACCATCATTTTATTGATAGCCTCACTTTGAGCCCTAGAATACTTAGCTTGCACCCTTCCTTATTCTGTTAGTTCTCTTATGCCAATGTTGATGCTGTCCAAAACTTCATTTACCTCTATAGAATTATTTTGGGATGAAGATCCTCCTTCCGAAATTAGTGGAAGTGGAGGATTTGGGACATTTGTTTCGACATACATTTAAAATGCTTCTTCAATATTTCCACTAACTTAAGTAGATCGCTTACTCATAATATTGTTATAAACCTCAATCAACGATTGCACACATGTTCCACCAAGTGTGCAAAAAATAGTGTTGGTACGATTTTCAGCACGTAAGATACGTGTGTTATTTTTGCGGCCCTGTTAGAACCGATTGGGTCTGATTCAAATCGTGATCACCATTGGCCCTGGTGTTGAGATTAAGCGATGTTTTGGTCGCACAACCAGCAGGTCAACCGTCTATTCAGCCTATAATGCGCTCGTTAATCAGGCGACTTGCGAAGGTTAGGTTCTTCCTCCAATGAACTCTTTTTGCCTTGATAATCAAGGACTTTATGAAGGTGCAACAGTTGCCTTGTCAAAACAAAAAGAGATCAAAAGATGAATGTGGAAATGCATATAACTTACCACTAAAATAGGAACACAAGTCTAGCTGAGAAGCAGGGTTCCTTTTGAAGTAGAGTACTGATGAGTAAGGTAATGATGATTCCAAGAGTTAGAACTATAATCAGCCTAATGTATGAGCATTAGTAGACAAATTACAAGACTAAGATCTTTCTTCAAATATAACACACAAACACAAATCAAAGAGAATTACAACTATTGGCTATAGCTATGAGTCGGCCCAACGTGCTTAAGGGGACAGACTGAAACTATTTCTAACCTGAGGGTTCAGGGCTAATGAGAGGTAGAGAGGTTAATACTAGACTAAGATAAACATCGTCACACTGGATTGATTCTACTTCCTCCTGGTAGGATTTCGGATTTAGATTGGCGGCGGAGGGATGGCTATTTGGGAAAAAGGAGCAATTACACCTTTTCTAACGTGGTATATTTTCTCCAAACGTACTCTGTTGCCGATGTTGTCGAGTAGTTTACTCTCCTAATATTTAGCCTACATGTTAGGAATATTAAATATGACACATGTCACAATCTGCACCATTGATCTAATTTTGCAAGATTACAAATGCCAGCTTTCATGTTAGTTTGGTTGTAATGTCGGTGAACTGGACCAGGTTATCTCACGGGTCCATCCGTGGACCGCCTGCTGTACAAAAATCCTAGCCGCCCTTTTATAGTAAATGGCTCCCCCACCTCCGAATCTTAACCGTTGAACCCTCTTGGTTTCTACGATCAGATATGGTTCAACTTCTTTCGTAGCACGGGCCAGTTAGATCCAGCAATGTGAAACCTGCACTCGAGAGTCTTGGGGCCACCGCCCGACCGAAACTTAGCCTTGTTCAAGAACAACGTTCGATTTCCTGGCAAGTCATTTTCATTTTGATTAGGAAATAATAACATTAGGGTTACGTCGTTCACAAGAACACATGCTAATGGATTTTATATAGCTATGTGATCATCTTTTTTGTTTATCTGCATCGTCAGAGACAGCTATAGCATCCCTAGAAACAAACAAAGAGAATGTTCGATTGCTTGATGCTCTTCTAGGATTTGGTTTTTAAAAGAGAAGGATGAGGAGGGAATGATACATCTAGCCGTACGTGTTCTTTTGTTCAGGTGATAAGCCCATACATCTCTTCTTCTTCTTCTTTTTTTAGTACGATAAGCTTAATAAGCTTACCGTACTTCACATTTTCCTGCCAATGTGTCGACGTGTTTAGAAAATCCAATCCGTTCAAAAGGTTGGCCACGTCAGGAAGATCAGCCACTCTCAAAATAAGGCTGACCCATTTGTGATATAGGCTATGTGTATGTGTGAGAGGTCAGATCTTCAGTTGTCCATTCATTTTAATGCTGTGGGGCATGTATTGGTTAGATGTGGCTGATTTTCGTGATGGGTGATATACATGATTTTGCACCAATCTTTTCTACGGCTTGGATTTACTAGACATGAAACACATTGGTGGGGCATAGGTAAAGCATGTCTTTTCAAATTTGAATCTATAGATTTTAATTTATTTAACTTCAATTGCATCCATTTTGATAAGATGGAGAATAGTTACAAGGGGCATAGAGAGTTCTATGAAAAAAGAGAAGGCCGTAAAAATAAATATTTCACTTGAAAAGCTCTATTAATGTAGAAGATGACATAAACATGCTTTTTTGTGTTTGTATTGATGAAACCATATATCTTGAAGTATCATGAATTGAAGTTAAAGAAATTTTATTAGGATCTATTGAGGAATGTGAGAAGACAAAATTACTTAGTGCATACAAAAGCAATACGAGTACATTTATTATCCATAGCTAAAGGTTAAGGTGAAGCTAGCATGCGAAATTTAAAATTTGTCAAGTAAGAAGTTTTTCATGAACGGTAAAATGGCCAAATATAATTCACACATCAGTCCAAATGAACATAGGAACTGTAGCAATTGATGTGACTTATGTAGAGCTTGTGTTTTGCAAGTTAAAAGTTGCAGAAGCAAATAAATTTACATGATCACTAATAAATGAAGGTCCCACAGATAAATAATGCACTAATCACCAAACCAAAAACATTACCATTAAGTGATATTTCATTCACAAGCTAGTCAAAGCCAAGGTCATTGTGTTCAAGTCATATAGAGTCAAAGATCAGATGGGGGGCATTTAAGACAAGCTTTTCTTGCTTCAAAAGATGGATGGGAATAAGAGAAAGTCAATTTTTAGAGATGCTATTAGAAGTCAATTGATTTCTAAATCTTATTACCGATGGGTTTTTGGACCCGTCGTCGACCGGTCGTGAGCCTCGCTCGACCAGTCAAAGGTTGTGGTCGACCAGTCGTGGAAGACGAGTTGTGGCACGACTCAAAGTCCAACGACTGTGGACTGTTTTTCTCCGAGGTGCTCGACCAGTCGAAGGAGGTGCTCGATTAGTTGAAGGTGGCTCTCGACCGATCGTGGACTCGGTTCGACCAGTCGAAGCTACGCAGATTCGTTCCGCGATTTTGCGCGGATTTCATGTCGCAAGTCCTTTTGCAACTGGGATGCGGAAGGGAGTTTCCTAAAACTATAAATAGGATTTCCTAGGGCTTTCTAAGATATAACAAGAAGGTTTCCTAAAGCTTTACAAGGAATTTGCTAAAAGGGTTTAGGGCTATCAAAGGTGAGAGAGAGGGAGAGAGAGAGAGAGAGAGGAAGCTTATAGAAGGGAGGTTCTGCTCGTAGAGATTATCTACTATGCAATCTATATCTCAGCGCTTCTATGTCCTCGTAATCAGTTAGATCTCTCCGTTTTTCTATTTCTCTTATTGTTTATCCACTCCTGCATGAGTGAAGAAGTTTGTAACGTTCTACTTCATAGTGGATTGTTGATCTGGACGAGGTCCCGTGGTTTTTATCTCTTTGAGGGTTTTCCATGTAAAAATCTCTTGTGTGGTGTGTGATTGATGCATTGATTGTTTTCATTGCTTTATTATCTATAATTCTGGTTTGTTCTAGAGGGCTAGATCCTAAGGTTTTGTACAAGGCCTCCAACAAAGTGGTATCAGAGCTAAGTTCATTGAACGGGTAGGATCGGTTTTTGAATTATTGAAGGTGGCTCATCAAGGATGATCAGCCTCAATGGTTCTAACTGGACCATATGGAAGGCTAAGATGGAGGACTTGCTTTATTGCAAGGACCTATATTCTCCAATTTTAGGCATATCAATAAAATCCAAGGATATGACTGATGATGATTGAAAGAAGATGGACCAAAAGGCGGTGGGGTTTGTTAGACAATGGTTGGATGATTCAGTGTTCCACCATGTGTCTACAGAAACCTCAGCCGCTAGCCTATGACTGAAATTACAAGGGTTGTATGAGAGGAAGACAGCCGGTAATAAAATTTTTCTGATAAGGCGACTTGTGAATCTCAAGTTTAAGGATGGTGGTTCTGTGACCGAGCACATGAATGAGGCCAGCAATATAGTGAACCAACTCGATCACCTCTATGAAGATGGTCCTGAATGATGAATTGCAAGCTTTATTATTGCTTAGTTCATTGCCTGACAGTTGGGAGACATTGGTGGTGTCTCTAAGTAACTCCGCGCCAGACGGAAAGATATCCATGGAACAGGTAACTAGCTGTCTCTTCAATGAAGAGACAATGAGGAAGTCTCAGGGGTCTACTCAGCAAGAGGCCCTTGTAACACAAGAACGGGGGAGAGGAAAGAACAGGAAGGGCGGGAAGGCCCGAGATAAATCAAGAGGTAAGTCGAGTAACAGAAAAGATGTTAATTGCTGGAATTGTGGCAAGAAGGCCCACTACAAATATGAATGTCGTGGTAAGAAGAACGACAAGAAAGGAAAAGGGAAGGAAGATGAATCAGATTCCACTACGGTCGCTTCAGATGGCGATGTTGTAGTTATTCTTTCTGTAGATCATGATGTATGTCTCACGGCTACGAGTCAGGACACCGACTGGTTGATAGACTCGGGAGCTTCTTTTCACGCGACTCCACACAAAGACTTCTTCACAAGTTTCAAGTCAGGTGACTATGGGACTGTGAAGATGGGAAATTTGGGCGTATCAAAAATCGTGGGAGTAGGTGATATTTGTGTAAAAACTGATGTGGGCTGTACATTGGTTCTCAGAGATGTGAGGCATATCCCAGACCTTCGCCTCAACTTGATGTCGACGGAAAGGTTGGATGATGATGGCTATGAAATCCGGTTTGCTGGTGGGCGATGGAAGCTCATCAAGGATTCATTGATCGTGGCCAGAGGAAAGAAGTGTTGCACCCTTTATAAGGCAAGTGTCAGTATGTGCAAGGGTGGATTGAACGCAGCGGAAGATTCAACTATTGACATGTGGCACAGGCGTCTAGGCCACATGAGTGAAAAAGGACTTTAGCTACTAGTGAGGAAGCGGCTCCTTCCAGACGTGACAGGTACACCTCTCAAAACCTGTCTTGATTATTTATCAGAGAAACAACATAGAGTTTCATTTGTTAAATCTGCTTCTCATGTTAATAAAGTGCATGCATTAGATTTGGTTTATTCTGATGTTTGTGGTCCTATAAGGACAAAAGCTTTGGGTGGGGCATTGTATTTTATTACTTTTATAAATGATGCATCTAGGAGGGTTTGGGTTTATGCTTTGAAATCTAAGGACGATGTCTTTAGTGTGTTTAAATTGTTTCATCCTATGGTCGAGAGAGAGACAAGTAGACCATTGAAGTGTATCCACGCTGACAATGGTGGTGAATACATTGCGACTTTCATGAGTACTGCAAGTCCCTGGGTATACGGTATGAACAGACGGTTCCCAAGACTCCTCAGCATAATGGTGTAGCTGAGCGAATGAATCGCACCATTGTAGAGAGAATCAGATGCATGTTATCCCATGCGAAATTGCCCAAGACGTTCTGGGGAGAAGCAATGCACACGGTAGTGTATTTGATAAACAGGTCTCCATCAGCCCCATTAAATGGAGAAGTATCTAAGAAGGTGTGGACTGGATAGGATCCATCGTACAGTCATCTCAGGGTGTTTGGATGTAGGGCATCCATCCACATACCAAAGGACGAGAGGTCCAAGCTCGATATGAAGATTAGACAGTGTGTGTTCTTAGGGTACAGTGATGAAAAATTCAGTTACAGATTGTGGGATCCGACCGAGAGAAAGCTCGTCAGGAGCAGAGATGTGGTTTTCTTTGAATATCAGTGTATAGAAGACATTGGTAAGTCAGAGAAGAACCAACTTAGTTCAGGTGAGCCAGAGGACATGGATCCGGTTACTCCTCCCGTGGTACCTGATGACGGGAGAGTATAGCAAGGTACAGAGGACGAGAGAGTTCCTTCAGAAGATGGACCAGGGGAGTAGCCCCCACTTGATCCACCTGTTGAGCCACAGGTGAGGAGGTCATCTAGGGACAGACAATCGTCCAAGAGGTACTCGCCACATGAGTACATTATGCTGACTGATGAGGGAGAGTCAGAAGATTATTCTGAGGCCCTAGCCGACGAGCATAAGGGGGAGTGGTTGAAAGCTATGCAAGAGGAGATGAAATCCTTGCATAAGAACCACACCTATGATATGGTGAAACTGCCTAAGGGTAAGAAAGCTCTGAGTAACAAGTGGGTGTTCAGAAAGAAGATTGAGCAGAAGAATTCACAGACGAGGTTCAAGGCCAAACTTGTGGTGAAGGAATTTGGTCAAAGGAAAGGCATAGACTTTGAGGAGATATTCTCATCAGTGGTGAAGATGACATCCATATGGGTGTTGCTTGGGTTGGCGGCTAGCATGAATTTAGAGATAGAGCAGTTAGATGTTAAAACTGCCTTCCTCCATGGTGACCTAGAAGAAGAGATCTACATGCACCAACCAGAGGGGTTCGAAGTCAAGGGCAAGGAACATATAGTATGTAGGCTGAGAAAGAGCTTGTATGGGCTGAAACAAGCTCCACGACAATGGTACAAGAAGTTCAACTCGTTTATATTGAAACATGGGTATGACAGAACGGAGTCGGACCACCGTGTGTTCACGCGCAAGTTCTCAGATGGTGATTTCTTAGTTCTGCTATTATACATTGATGACATGCTCATCATGGGAAAAGACATCAAGAAGATCAACAAGTTGAAACAGGAGTTGGGCAAGTCTTTTGCGATGAAAGACTTGGGCCCGGCTAAATATATCCTAGGTATGTAGATAACCCATGACAGAAGCAGTAGGAAGCTCTGGGTGTCACAAAAGCTGTATTTTGAGAAAGTCCTAGAGCGGTTCAATATGAATGCAGCAAAGCCAGTCAGTATTCTACTGGATGGTCACTTCAGATTGAGCGACAGACAGTGTCCCAAGATGGAGGCAGAGGTAGAAGAGATGCAGAAGATACCCTACACGTCAGCTGTAGGAAGTTTGATGTATGCTATGGTGTGTACACGCCCAGACATAGCATATGCGGTTGGTGTTGTCAGCCGGTATCTTGTCAATCCTGATAAAGAGCATTGGGTAGCGGTGAAGTGGATACTATTGGGGATTTTGGCCTGCGGAATCACACAGATCTAAATCTAGGATAGTAATCCAATGACATCAAGCACATAAGAGAATACACAGATTTTACATGGACCCTTGCAGGAAAAAACCACGGCACAAAGCGACAGATCACCATTATGAAAATAGAAATTACAAAGAGAGAGAACTTACCCGATTCGAACAACCTCGAATCTCACCCTTGCTACACCCTTTGATAACCCTAGAACTCTTTAGAATACCTTTAGGAAGCCTTAGAATATTTTTTCATACCCTAGAAAAATCCTAGGAACACTTATTTATAGTTTAGGCAACTTCCCTTTCGCACTCTTGCGAAAGGCGACACCAAAATCCGCAGTTCGCATCAGATTCAGAAGCGAATCTGCGTAAACTATGACTGGTCGAGCCGAGGCGACGACTAGTCGTAGGACCCCTACGACCGGTTGAGCCATCCCTTCGACCGGTTGAGCAGCTCGGACACCAAAAAACCTATGTCGCTGGACTTTGAGTAGTGCGAGCCACGACCAGTCAAACTATTCCTACGACCAGTCGTGGCTGGCCCACAACCAGTCGTAGCTACAGTAAAAAATAGATTAAAGACTTTTTCCTCAACAATCTCCACCAAGTCTTCAACCGTGTAGCTCCTTGACCTTTTCTCTTATCTCTGCATTACATCATAGCTTCTGGTGTACACTCCGTCCTTTTTTTCTGCAATCGCCAAGCCTAGAGAAGTTATGTAGAACTTGAACTTCTCTGCAGGAACATTCTTGTTGATCATATCTGTCGGATCTAAATCCACATGCCCAACCACCTTTGTTCCTGTCTTCCCAAAAGAAAGAAAGACGTAGTCTTCTTAATTACCATCTCACCGCTACTCAATATTGCTTGCCGGGGTACTTTCTCACAACACTGATAACCTGTGAAATAACCGGTCTAATCCATACCATGGCATATACTGCCAACCGCATTCGAATAAGGCTCATGAGATATCCTGCTTTTCCTCATCTGTTTGGGACATGTCCTGATGAAAACTTGAGGAGAGACGCGTAGGGAACACTCTCCGACTTTACCTGGACTATCACATCCTTGATCAATACCTGCACACAAGGTATTCCTTCTGTGATTACTAAAACCTACTTCTCTTTCAGTCTCAACGCTGAGAACCATCTTTGCAGCCCCCTGATCCTTCATCCTGAATGTCCCACTTAACCGAGTCTTCAGTACATTGATTTCAGATATGTCATAATTGGCGATCTACATGTCATTAATTCCTGACTCACCATGAAGGAATCAAACCACTGCCTAGGTGACAGGTCAAACCACGACCTCCTGCAAAGTCTTTTCTCAGCCTCTTTAACTTCGAACAGCTTAGTTGCTTCATGTAGATCTGCTCTTCACTTTCCCTTGTAGAAGTGCAAACTCCACATCTATCTTTCCAGCTCAAGATCACATTGGCTAACCAGCGCCAATCACGGATCTAATAGACACATGTTATACCGTCGGCGTGAATATCTCTGAGAAGCCGATCCCTTCTCTCTGAGCATAACCCTTCTCTACCAACCTCGCCCTGTATCTATGCTGTATCCTCCTGAAGATCCACGTGCATCCGACCGCTCTCTGGCCCACTGGAAGCTCCACCCGCTCCCATATGTCGGTCTAGTACAACGAATCCATCACATCGCCCATAGTCACCTTTCACTTCTCAGCACCAGGCTCACCTAGAGCCATCTGAATAGAAGATAAATGCCCTGCAATATTGGAGTCGTCCATGTACCTCGCCGATATCCTACGATCATGCCGTGTGATTCTTCTCACAGGTGGCTGCTCCACCTACTCTGTATCCCTGTCCGCATGTCTTAGTCTTCCTGCCCTGCTTGCTCATGTGGCCATGCCCAACATCCACACACTTGCAGAGGTGGAATCCGATACATTCACTACAGCTCCACCTTTTGAAGTGCTCATGATCAACTTGTACAAGTTACCGAGTCATTGTGCTTTCATGATTACCCGTGCCCCGTTAGATACTTTAAGAGCACCATCAATACCGATGTACTTGCATCCTTTTGGCTCAAGCACACCAAGAGAAATCAGATTTTGCTTCAAATTAGGAACATGCCTGACATCAGTCAAGGTACGCTCCACCCCATCAAACATCCTGATGCGCACCGTACCAATAGCCACAACATTACAGGCAATGTCATTGCCCATAAATACCTGTCCACCATCGCACTCCCTATAGCTGGTGAACCAACTCCGATGAGGAGTCATGTGAAAAGATGCCCCTGTGTCTAGCATCCACTCGTCCTTACGATTATCGTATGACCGCTTGATCGTAGACACAGACAAAACATCACCATCACATCCATCTGATGTGGCAGCATTCGCCTCCCTGCATGAAGCCTTAGAATCTTCCCTCTTCGATTTAGGATTTTCACAATCCCTCTTCACATGTCCTTCTTTCCCACAGTTCCAGCACTTTACTTTTCCTTTGCCCTTGCCCTTGGATTTGGATCTAGAACCTGAAGAACCTGTACCTGGTCCAGAATTCCTACCCACTGTAAACAGTGCATTAGAAGACGTCCTCATGTCGCTGTTTAGTTGTCTCATAGCCTTCCCTTGAAGAGCCAAGATAACGGTATCGACACTCAGGGTTTTGTTCGTGCTGCACATAGTGTCCTTGAATGCCTCAAAAGACGCCGGAAGAGAATTCAACAACATACATGCCTGTTCTTCATCTTTCATCACTTCCTACATATTCAGCAATTTGCAAACCAATTTATTAAAGTTGCTAATGTGAGCCTCCAGATCTCCACCCTCTGCCATCTTGAAGTTATATCACTGCCGCCTCAAGTGCAGGCGATTTTCAGAGGATTTTTTCGCATAAACATCATCTAACTTCGCCCATAACTTAGCCACAGTTTTCTCCCTCATGATGTTGTAGAGAACCTCATCCGTGAGACATAAACGGATAGATGATAAAGCCTTTTTATCAAGAGTATTCCAATCACCATCAGTCATACTGGACTTCCGCTCCTTAAGAACACCATCTTCGCCTTACTTGATTAAGGAACTCATCATCAAGATCTTCCATAACTCAAAATTATTTTTCCCTAAGTACTTCTCAATATCATACCTGGTGCTCACTATTATTACTAATCCTGCAGATTCAGATCTATACCCCAACCGATTGCTCTGATACCACTTGTTGGAGATTTTAGCCTGCGGAATCACACAGATATAGATCTAGGATAACAATCCAATGGCACCAAGCACATAAGAGAACACACAGATTTAACATAGAAAACCCTTGCGGGAAAAAACCACGGCACAAAGCGACAGATCACCACTATGAAAATAGAAATTACAAAGAGAGAGGACTTACCCGATTCGAACAACCTCGAATCTCACCCTTGCTACACCCTTTGATAACCCTAGAACTCTTTAGAATACCTTTAGGAAGCCTTAGAATACTTTTTCATACCGTAGAAAATCCTAGGAACACCTATTTATAGTTTAGGCAACTTCCCTTTCGCACCCTTGTAAAAGGCGACACCAAAATCCGCAGTCCGCATCGGATTCGGAAGCGAATCTGAGTAACTTACGACCGGTCGAGCAGCTCGGACTCCAAAAAACCTATGTCGCTGGACTTTGAGTCGTGCGAGCCACGACCAGTCGAACTATTCCTACGACCAGTCGCGGCTGACCCACAACCAGTCGTAGCTACAGTAAAAAACAGATTAAAGACTTTTTTCTCAATAGATATTGCGGTATCTAAGAGGCTCATCCAGGTTGAGCCTATGCTATGGTGACGGTAAACTTGTGTTAGAGGACTACACAGATGCAGATATGGCAAGTGACATAGACTCCAAGAAGTCTATATCGGGGTTCATGTTCACTTTTGCAGGGGGAGTGGTTTCCTAGCAGAGCAAGCTACAGAAGGTCGTAGTATTGTCGACGACAGAGGCCGAATACATTGTAGTCACAGAGGCATGTAAAGAGATGCTTTGGATGAAGAGGTTCCTACAAAAACTTAGCCTGAAGCAGAAGGAGCACGTGGTTTATTGCGATAGTCAGAGTGCTATACACTTGAGCAAGAATCCAAGTTAACATTCCAAGTCAAAGCACATATATAGAGATTCGTTATCACTGGATCAGGGATACTTTGGAATAGAAGATGTTACAGCTTTAGAAGGTCCACTCGGACGATAATGGGTCAGACATGATGACCAGGGCTTTACTCAAGGACAAGTTTGAGGTTTGTAGAAACCTGACTGGCTTAAAGAAGGTGGATCCCTCCTAGGTAAAAAAGGGAGAGATTTGATGGATTTTTTGACTCGTCGTCAACTGGTCGTGAGCCTCGCTCGATTGGTCGAAGGCTGCGGTCGACTAGTCGTGGAAGACGAGTCGTGGCACGACTCAAAGTCCAGTGACTGTGAACTGTTTTTCTCCGGGGTGCTCGACTAGTCGAAGGACGTGCTCGACTGGTCGAAGGTGGCTCTCGACTGGTCATGGACTCGGTTCGACTAGTCAAAGCTACGCAGATTCGTTCCACGATTTTACGCGGATTTCGTGTCACAAGTCCTTTCGCAACTGGGATGCGGAAGGGAGTTTCCTAAAACTATAAATAGGAGTTCTTAGGACTTTCTAGGATATAACAAGAGGGTTTCCTAAAGCTTTACAAGGGATTTGCTAAAAGGGTTAAGGGCTATCAAAGGTGAGAGAGAGGGAGAAAGAGAGAGAGAAAACTTATAGAAGGGAGGTTTTGCTCGTGGAGGTTATCTATTATGCAATCTATATCTCAGCGCTTCTATGTCCTTGTAATCGGTTAGATCTCTCCATTTTTCTATTTCTCTTATTGTTTATCCACTCCTGCGTGAGTGAAGAAGTTTGTAACGTTCTACTTCATAGTGGATTGTTGATCTGGACGAGGTCCTGTGGTTTTTACCTCTTTGAGGATTTTCCACATAAAAATCTCGTGTGGTGTGTGATTGATGCATTGATTGTTTTTATTGCTTTATTATCCATAATTCTAGTTTGTTCTAGAGGGCTAGATCCTAAGGTTTTGTGCAAGGCCCCCAACAATTACAACTAAGATTAAAATCAATTGGTACTCTTTTTCAGCATTAAAATTTTTTTTTGGCAAGTTTCTATTTTGAGTTCAACTTAATTCTTTATTTTAAAGTATGAGTTACATTGCATTAAAGAAATTGTAAATAAAGATGGTGTGGAGACATGAGAGAGACAGAGACAGAGAGAGGGTACGCGCGCGCAATTGTACAAGCATATAATGAGGGTTTCATAATTTGCATTTGGTTCATTCTATTTTATGTTTTTACCTGCTCACACAATGGAAGAATTTCACCGTAATGGGTACACGAACCCGCCCTCGTGTTACAAGAGTCTACCGGACATGAGTACGGCCCAGCTCATTCTTAAACATAATCCTAGCCATCCAATTAGTGTAATTCTCTCATGTTATTTCTGGTAATGCATTGGATAAGATGCATTATGGTTGACCAATTAATGTATTTCTTTTTTCTTTCACATCTAGATCATTCGCATGGTTGGCCATTAAATCAATGGCTCCCATGTGTCAGTAGATAAGTTGATCTCCAAGCCAAATGGCTAACTTTTTTCTTTTTTTTTTTTTTTTTTTTGGCCTCTTGTATACGTGAAAAGAGTGGCGTGGCGAGAGATGAAAGAAAGGTCCAAGAAAGCTGGTACTTTGAAGGGTGGAGATAAAAAGGTTCCCTTCCACAAGCTATTCTCATTGGCGGATCCTTTGGATGTTGTGCTGATGTGCGTTGGGACAGTTTCTGCCGTTGCTGATGGCCTCACCATGCCTGTTGTGTCACTCATTTTTGGAGAACTCATCAACTCCTTCGGAGCTTCCAACAAGAATAACATAGTTACTGAAGTTTCCAAGGTATGACTGGAATCCATCTTGGTCTTATGGTTCATTATTTTAGCTGTGATTATTATGGTCATTTAAAAAAAAAAAAAAAAAAAAACCATCCAATTAAGATTCTTCATGTGGGGCCCATTTTGGAAGTAGATTTTTTCGGCTGATATTTATTGAGTTAGACATGCACATCAACTGTACACTCACCATCTTAATGTTTTCTCATTGGTTGATTTCGAAGTAAGGAAAACAATCAATTCTCTCTCTATTTATTATTATTTGCTACTTAAACTATGCAAAATAATTATTTAATAAATTTAATATTTTAATTTATTATATATATATATATATATATATGTTTAAAAATTTATTAAATTACAATGCTAGAAAAATTAATCATTATTCATATTCACCGAAAACCAATTTGAGAAGAGCTGTCTCAAAAATTCAAAATATTGCTAAGGGCAAATTAGGCCGCTCGAGTTAGTGATAAACACCATCGCGTGTTGTTATATGTACATGTTGTTTTTTCATCTCATTTTAGGATGTGATCCCAAACCTTAAGAAGATACAAATCTCAGGTGGACCACACAACTAAAGTGTGATAAATGACCATTAAAAAAATATAAAAAATTATAGGCCACGGAGTTTTGGATGAAGCTGATCTTTGTATTTTTCTCTTCATCCATGTCTTCTTGATATTATAAGCAGGTTAGATGGAAAATAAACGTTAGGAAAACTTTAGGACAAGCCCTTTGGAATTTTTAATGGTGAGTCACTCAATCACCACTATTTCCTGTGGTGTGGTCCACCTGAGATTTGGATCTGCTTAATTTTTGTTACCACATCTTAAAATGGGCTGGAGAAACGGATGGACGGAGTGGATATACAACACGTCATCAAGAGGTAATACCAAATCCGCTCCCTACGAAAACTGCACAGCGAGAAAAAGGGTAACCAATGTACATGTTGTTTTTAACGTGAATGTTTGAACGATCCGATTTTATTTTTTTTTGGCTTGCACGTATGGCGTCTAGTACGCTTGGGTTTGGCACATCTGCATGCCTATCATTACACTTTCAGAGCTTTGTAGCCCCACAATCGTCCCTACACACGCACCTCTACACACAACCACACGAGCCCAATTAGCATGTTTTTACAACATCTGATCCGTTTATCTGGTAAGGTCCACCGTTCAGATGATCTGCCCAACAAACAGGTAGGTCAAAAATCAGGTAGGCCCCACATTTAGTAATGGACGGCTTAAAAAGTATTTGCAAGTCCTTTAACACGGCCCATTTTCCGCATGGCTGTCCGACCTTATAATTGCCAGCCTGAAATTTAGGTTGGATAATCTGTACGGAGGGGCCCACCTGATAGAAAGGATGTTCTACATACCAGACAGGTTGGCACGTGTGTGGGTGCGTGTGGGGCCGAGTAACCTCTTCACTTGTGTTTTGTGAGGTGACTTTTGGTCGGACGGACTTGTTTCAGGGAGCTCTTCGGATGCTGTACGTGGCCGCAGCTTCTGGTGTAGCGTCGTTCCTGCGTAAGTTCAAATGTCTGTTTCAGAGCTGATATTTACCCCTCGTTTTTATGCACACACCTCCATCGCTGTAGATGAAACGCATGCCCAATTACCATGGTGTCTTCTTCACAGGCCATCCAACATCCGAGGTGAGGTCCATCGTATAAACGGTTTGGATCACTTAAAGATGACCCGAGATCCAACGACTAAAGTCCCGACGTATCCTATAGTAATACGTCGGGATGTATTCATGGAGTCTACTTGCTCGCATGAGATGGGCTGGGAACTTCGCATCACTCCGTATTGTGCCGACGCGGATTTACTGCGCAAGGATTCTGGGTGGGGCCCAGTGAGATGTTTTTGAGAAATCCAACCCGTCTATCTGTTTTTCGAGCTCATTTTAGTAAATTCTTTTAAAAATAAGATGGATGTAAAACTCAAATGGGCCACACGAGAGGAAACCGTGGGGATTTAGTGACCACCTTTGAAACATTTATATGGCCACAAAAGTTTTGTATTGGTCTTAGTTTCTAGTGTTTTCAATTCATCCCAGTGAAAATTACCTTATAAACGGTTTGGATGGCATATAAACATCAAGATGGAGCCTAGGGAGGTTTCAACGGTAGGCATTCCTTTCCCCATTGCTTCATCTAGTATGGCTCGCTTGAGTTTTGGATCCTCCTCATATTTTTCAAGTATCCTAAGATGATCTCGAACAATGGATGGACGGGTTGGATTTCTCATAAACATAACGGTGGACCCCACTTTGCATCCCAGCGTAGGACCTTCCTGCAAAAGGCTTTCCCGGAAATCCGCGTCTGCGTTTGCCACACGCAAAATACAAGCAGCATAAGCGTCAGCACCAAGCATTTAGACGTCTGGCCATTGAATAAGGTCTGCTCCACCATGATGACGGCCTTACTCAAAAATCAGGGTGGTCCATGGATCAGGCTGGCCACAACCGCTCACTTAATGTGGACCATCGGCAATTTTTTTTTTTTTTTTTTAATTTTAACCATCCATTTTTCTCGTACAATGGTGGCCCACCTAAAGAGATTGGACCGAATTGATTTTTCTGTCAGTTTACCTTCATGGTGGAGCCCATCTTATACACCAACCCCGATGCCCTACAAATGGCGTGTAAAATGCTCGGAACGGACTTGTCTTTTTACACGAGGGTTATGATAATAGCTAAGATACACGTAGCCTCCCTTCCCATGGGCCATGTACCATGTGCCTAACATCTAAACTGCCCAAATAGTGGGACTACCAACCAATCTACAGTGTTTCCAATTATTTGGGCGGTTTGGATTTGATGTACATGCCACGTGTAAAGAAGGGAACGTCACACGTATCCAAGAATAACCACAGTAGATGAAATGGAGAATGTTTGTGGGATCATGCAATCCATCACGTTGGATGCCTCAGGTGAAAATGGAACCCTGTTGCAGCATGCAATGGGGTGAGCCAACCACCCATGGTTTAAGACTGGGACGAATTCTCCGCGACTCGTCCGATTTGACTCGGACTCAATCAAACCCGATCCGGTTTGACACAGCAAGGGGTGACTCGGCTTGCATCAGTCAAGTTACTTCCAACGCAGCTAACTCGACTCAGGACTGAACGAGTCAGTCCTAGCCTTAAAGGCTAAAGCCATATAGCTCCCATGCAACATAGAGATATGGTTAGTCCACCAGATTCCTATCTAAAATCTAAGTATATTGCATTCTAACCATTGTACACTCGACAGAGGTGTCATGCTGGACGGTGACCGGCGAAAGGCAGGCAATGCGCATTCGGGGCCTCTACCTGAAAACCATACTGAGACAAGACATTGCATTCTTCGACAAAGAGAACTCGACAGGAGCGGTTATCGGGAGGATGTCGGGGGACACCATCCTCATTCAAGAAGCCATGGGCGAGAAGGTGAGATACTCTGAATAACAAGCAACAGAACTACTGATAAATGCAAATATCGTTTTCAAGAACAATGGAATTCAGTCTACCCAAGTCTCATTATGCGGCTTCGCATTTCTTTTCAGGTTGGGAAGTTAATACAGCTAGTTTCCTATTTCTTAGGCGGCTTCTCAGTAGCATTTGTCAAAGGATGGCTTCTGGCAGTTGTAATGCTGTCATGCATTCCTCCCATAGTCGCAGCTGGCGGGGCCATGGCAATCATCATATCTAAATTGGCGAGCAAGGGACAGATTGCATATGCCGAAGCGGGAAATATCGTAGAACAAACAATTGGATCCATTAGAGTGGTAGGAACATTTTGTGTATGAGAAGCAATGCTATGTTTCTAGACAGTTACACCATCTACGAAATACTGATTTCTTGTTTCTGACATACATACAAGGTTGCATCCTTCACCGGTGAGAAGCAAGCTATAACGAGATATAACGAGTCTCTGAAAACTGCATACAAATCCAATGTCAAACAAGGGCTGGCCACAGGCTTAGGATTAGGCGCCGTCATGTTAATCATATGTAGCAGCTATGGATTAGCTGTTTTGTATGGATCCAAGTTGATAATTGAAAAAGGGTACAATGGTGGAGATGTCATCACCATCATGATAGCGATCATGACCGGTGGAATGTAAGTCAGAATCCATCATGCATGCATACATATATACACGTATATTGACATTCATGCCCTGCACATGCACACACACATACGTGTATACAAGTGATATTTCATTGGATTGGAATCTGGTTTCAATGCAGCAGCAACGAAATGTTGCAGCTGCTGATGGTGTTAGATACTCATTCTCACCCTAGGTCTATTGCTTGCAATGAACCAGGTCTCTAGGTCAAGCGTCACCTTCAATTAATGCAATTGCAGCAGGCCAAGCCGCAGCGTACAAGATGTTCAAGACAATCAACCGGAAACCAGAGATCGATGCCTACGACACAAGTGGGATGGTTTTGGAAGACATCAAGGGCAACATTGAACTGAGGGATGTATACTTCAGCTACCCGTCAAGACCGGACATTCAGGTATTTTCTGGGTTCTCTTTGCATGTCCCAAGCAGCACAACAGTGGCTTTAGTTGGAGAAAGCGGCAGTGGCAAGTCGACAGTGATCAGTCTGGTGGAGAGATTCTATGATCCACAAGCTGGTAAGGTGCTCATTGATGGCATTGACCTGAAGAAGCTGCAGCTTGGATGGATCAGGGAGAAAATAGGGCTGGTGAGCCAAGAGCCTATCTTGTTTATGACTACCATAAAAGAGAACATAGCATATGGAAAGGCAGATGCAACGCTCGCAGATATCAAGACAGCGATTAAGCTGGCTAATGCTAAGACATTCATAGACAAGATGCCAGAGGTAACCTATTTCTTTGAACTTCTTCTTTCAGTGTGGAGATCGCTCTAGGCTTCATCAGTTAGTAACACTGTTGTGCAGGGACTCGACACGATGGTTGGTGAGTATGGAACCCAGCTGTCCGGTGGACAGAAACAGAGGATTGCAATTGCAAGAGCAATTTTGAAGAACCCCAAGATCTTGCTTCTCGACGAAGCGACGAGCGCTCTGGATGCTGAGTCAGAGCGGATAGTTCAAGAAGCACTGGTGAGGATCATGTCAAACCGGACAACTGTGGTTGTGGCCCATCGCTTGAGTACAGTGAGGAATGCTGATACAATCGCAGTCGTGCATCAGGGAAGAATTGTAGAACAAGGTAACTGTCTTAAGTTTTCATGTTATGAAATCCCATTTCATCAATTCTACTCCCAAAGAAATGATCATCTATAATCTGTACTTTCCATCAGGCCCTCACTTGGAGCTAATCGCCAATCCGGACGGGGTCTATTCTCAGCTCATCCATCTGCAAGAGATGAATAATCAAGTCAAACAAAATCCAGCCATGAATCCAGACAAGATTAGTTCAAGCTCCCATGCAAGGAGGAGTGCGACTAGACCTGAAAGCCCAGGGTTTTCTCCAAGGAGATCTGTAACCGTCAATTCTCCAGGCGTGGGAAGCAGCAAGCAGCCGATTTTTGGTTTTCACAGAGACAAAGGCAAGGAAAGAGGTGATGAGAGTGAGAAAACCCCAAATAAGGTCTCCATTGGACGACTGGCATACCTGAACAAGCCAGAGCTGCCAGTACTGATGTTAGGATCTGTTGCCGCAGTTGTACACGGATCAACCTTCCCATTATTGGGAATACTGCTCTCGAACACTGTTAATATCTTTTATGAACCCCCACACAAGCTTTTGAGAGATTCCAGGTTATGGGCCCTATCGTTCGTGGGACTAGGGATCATGTCTCTGGCTGTGGTGCCCCTACAACAGTATCTATTTGGAGTAGCTGGCAGTAAGCTCATCCAACGCATCCGTTCTTTGTCATTTGAGAGGGTGGTCCACCAAGAAATCAGCTGGTTTGACGACCCAATGAATTCGAGGTTGTTCGACAGACTATACCAACTTTTTTTTAATCTCTCTATCTTTCTGACTTAGGATTTTTCTGGTTTCGCTGTAGTGGGGCGATTGGGGGGAGGCTGTCAGGAGACGCGTCAACTGTTCGCAGTCTTGTAGGGGATGCCTTAGCATTAATGGTTCAGAACATATCAACGATCATTGTAGGGATTCTGGTAGCCATGGTATCCAACTGGCGGTTGGCACTTATAATTCTAGGTATTCTACCTTTGGTGGGTCTGCAAGGATATCTTCAGATGAAATTTCTAGCAGGTTCCAGTGAAGATGCAAAGGTCAGTGGCTCCAGTTGCTTCTGAAACTATAACATCCTTTTTTCTTTTTTCTTTTTTCTTGAGTACTATTGTATAGATAGGCATTGCCAAATATGGCCAGAAACCTATGTTTAAGGTTTCTTTGGGTGCACTATCAAATTGGAAAAACTAAGAAAGCATGAAATAACTGAATTGCAATTTATTTCCTTGGGATTCATATTGAGGGCATGGCTTCAAATTGCAATTATGGTACTTTCGAGTTGGACATGAAAGAAACATAATCACAATTTGGGGGCTGCTTGCTACTTCTTCACTTAGAATACTAGGCAAAATCATTCAATTAGTGAGCGTTTGGTTGCACCAAGTGAAAGTAACTGAAAGTCCACAATCAGATTCACTTGTGCTGCCGAACACAGCCTTGGGTATCATCTTAACAAGAGACGAATAAAATAAGGAGGCCGATCTTCACCAAGTGAGAAATTTCAACAAATGTTAGTATACATTATGCATGGAATATGTTGATTAAGAGGATGTACTGTTGGATGCAGATGATGTATGAAGAAGCCAGTCAAGTAGCTAACGACGCAGTGGGCAGCATTAGGACGGTTGCATCTTTTTGTGCGGAACAAAAAGTGATGGATCTCTACAAGAAGAAATGTGAGGCCCCAATGAGAAATGGAATGAATCAAGGAATTATAAGTGGCATTGGTTTGGGCTTCTCTAACATTGTACTCTTCTGCTCCTATGCCCTCAATTTCTACTTGGGAGCTTGGCTTGTCGCAAGTGGGAAGGCAACATTTACTGAAGTTTTCAGAGTAAGTAGAAATTGGCTTCTTTTTTTTTTTTCCCTTCTTATTTCATCTCATTCTTGTGCTACTACTGTTCTCTGTGTTTATGTTGGGTTTTCGATTGCAGGTTTTCTTTGTTTTGACAACAGCGGCTATTGGAGCATCACAAAGCAGTGCAATAGCTCCAGATGCCACCAAAGCCAAGGAATCTGTGGCTTCTATTTTTGCGATTCTTGATAGGCAATCCAAGATCGACTCGAGCAAGGACAAGGGTATGACATTGCCCAACGTGAAGGGCGACATTGAATTCCAACATGTCAAATTCAAGTACCCAACTCGTCCAGATGTGCAGATCTTCAGAAACTTGTGTTTGAGAATATCTTCTGGAAAGGTAAATCCTGCGGGTTTCAACACTGAGGTCATGGGTTCAAGTACCCATGTGGTGTGTGTGGGTGTGTACACAAAAAAAATAAATATATAATAATAATAATAATAATCTTGAAAGGTACTATTGTTCTTGCTTCATTGAGAGAGAGAGAGAGAGAGAGAGAGAGAGAGAGAGAGAGAGAGAGAGAGAGAAGAAGAAGAAGAAGAAGAAGAAGAAAAGGAAAGAAAAGAAAACCGAGGTAGGTGACCTATTTTGAGATTTGAAGAAAACGTTTCCCTAGACAGGTGTCGATATGGCATATGTGAGTGAGATCGGAGATTTCCATCTAGGGGGTCACATAGTCTAGAATCAGGCTGTTTCACTCCTCAGGCGGGCTTTGGCATCCAAACCAAACGGAGGGAAGTAAGAATTTCTTTGGTTGTCCATTTGTTTTGTACATTGCTACCAAAGGAGAAGCCGCCATTTTTTTAAGCCAGAAGATCAAATCAGCACATTCACTAGATGGAAAGCTTGGCATTCACATATGTGTGGCACACTGGTACCGAGATTGCATGTGGATGAACAGGGTCCTATAGGCATTGTAGCTTAGTAAACCCCCTATAGCTTAGATACTATTACTTCTAAATTCTTCACCACTTCAAATTACCATCCTAGTTCTTTGTAATGTGCACGAATTTGAGATTGATCTTCCCCTATAAAAAACTAACTTGATCTGTTTGCAGACTGTTGCTCTTGTCGGTGAGAGTGGTAGTGGGAAGTCGACAGCAATTGCCTTACTACAGAGGTTCTATGATCCTGATTCTGGTCAGATATTGTTGGATGGTGTGGAAATTAAAATTTTAAAATTACTTTGGCTTCGACAACAGATGGGGTTGGTGAGCCAAGAGCCCATATTATTCAATGACACGATCCGTGCCAACATAGCTTATGGGAAGCAAGGAGAGGTCTCTGAAGATGAGATTAGATCAGCTGTAGAGGCAGCCAATGCTCATAGCTTCATATCATCACTTCCAAAGGGATACAATACACATGTTGGTGAGAGAGGAGTGCAACTGTCAGGTGGACAGAAGCAGAGGATAGCCATCGCAAGGGCAGTGCTGAAAGACCCGAAAGTCCTGCTGCTTGATGAGGCGACAAGTGCATTGGACGCAGAATCAGAGCATGTGGTCCAGGAAGCATTGGACAGGGTGATGGTGAACAGATCAACTATTGTTGTTGCTCATCGACTGACCACAATCAAGGGAGCTGATTTAATTGCTGTGGTGAAGAATGGGGTGATTGCAGAGAAAGGAAGACATGAAACGCTGATGAAGATGAAGGATGGAGTATACTCATCTTTAGTAGCAATGCAGTCAAGTTCTTCCACATAACAAATGGAAACTTCAAAGAACTGAAAAAGAAGAAGAAAAAGGGTGCATTCTCTAGGATACAAGGTTGTTTATTTCAAGACATCATAGGACATGATTGTTCTCATTGGCATCTAAAAATGGACACGGAAGATGAATATGGAATACCGCTAGAAGGGACGACTGTAGATTCCATAACGAATCTGTCATATTGTTTGCAGTGTCAGTTTTTCATGAATTTATTTGAAAATGTAAAAATATCAACCGTCAAACAATCCATTATTTCCTTTTTGGGTGTCATAAATCAACTTAACCCCTTTTTAGGCGGGAAGGAAAAAAAAAAAGGCTTGGAAATGAAAAATAAACATTCAATACTACTACACTACATACATCAACACACTTGGTAAACAAAATAAAAATTTTATTTATTTATTATTCATCTAATCATATACTATATACATTGATCTAGTTGCCATTGTGGCATATCACCACCAGGTCCACCACCATCATCATTATCACCATCATCATTCGAGTCATCTCCTTCTTCCACATACACTTCGTCTTCTTCCGTTTTTTCATCATTTGTACGTACTAATACTTCATCAACATCCAATGGTAGATCATCTTCAGCTTGATCATCACTATCACCATCTCATCAATCTCTTCAACGGGTTGACGGCTACTACTCACCCCCTGGCTCTCCCTTATCTTTCGTCTTCGAGTGGTACTACCTTCACTAGGTGTCGATCCGTATGCGGCATCTTCAACTTGTGCCCATGTCAGGTCCTCTCCAGCAAATATCGGGTCCTCCGTCTCTACGAGCAACTCATTATCTACATCTAACTCATCTAAGCAGATAGGGTCAAAAAAACCGGACTTTTCTTTCCTAGTTTGAAATCGTTCTCGCAATTTTTTATTGTATTGAATGAAAACCAAGTCGTTGAGTTTTTTTTGCTCAATGTAATTCATTTTCTCGATATTAATCTACAAGAAAGAAAGCGCATTAGGTATTAGCTGTTGAAGTAATAAAAATCTCTTGATATACATTGATACACCACACTCTGACAGCTTAAGCTTTTGGAGTAAATGGTTATTTGATATGGTATCAGAGTGGAAGATCCTATGTTCGAATCTTGAGAGCAGCAAAAATATGCCTCTCTAAAATATTATTCTCCCACGGGGGACCAGGAAAATCAGGTCCGGCTCCGGGACCGGGAAATCAAGCCCCACCTATTTATGGTGTGAGTATCCCTCCACTCTCATCAGTATGTTCCCGTGTGGAGTTCCCACCCCGCACGTGCGGGGGGTGTTGAAGTAATAAAAGTCCCTTGATATACATTGATACACCACACTTACCGCCTCGAACATGCTCCAATTGTGCTCGCAACCACTGACAGAATATGTGAGTCCAAGAATCCTCATAGCCAACTTTTTTAGAGCTGGATCATTCCTGTTCGGGTCAACTCCATAGGCAGCCCATCAGTCAGCTGAGAAAAATGGTTTAAGTAGGTTAGAGACACTTTGTAGAAAGACTATTTGTAAGATACTACGACTGATATTCATAGTAGTACTAGTACTTACTGGGTAATTTCATTGTCCAATGCCTTATTACGATATCCCTTGAGAATATCCTCTCGCTTTTTGTATAGAAGTCCAACAAAGTTAAGATCTTATCTTATTTTTTTCTATCTGGAATCATTCTTTCCAAGACATCAATAAATCCAACCATATGCATAGTTAGTGTTTCTGCTGGATCAGCAGAAACGAATAAACAAGCTGGGTTAAGAATGTAAGCAGCCGAATATAATGGAGATGGCATTTGGCTGCCCCATCTTCTATTTATAATATCTAAATTTGGCTTGTAATCACGGTCTCTATAGTTAAAATAGTTCATGATCTTATTTATCGCCCTCTCATCGCATCATATATGTAGCTCGTTGCAGGCTTCTCATCCCCGTCCACCAATCGCAACACAGTGACTAAGGGCTCGGATGCTTTTAGTGAAATTGCGGCTATGAGGCTGCAATGCGTCTAAGTGTAGAATGTGGCGGAGCTATAGAATGTAGACTAAGTCCTAGAGAGGGGGAGGTGGGGTGGTGATTAGGACCAATTAAAAATTATGCCAATTTAAAATTCTAATTGCTTAACTTAAATTAATTTACAATTAAACTAAGCAAGGCAATATAACTCTAAAGGCTTCCAAGCTAATAGAGGGTCCAATCACATAGGCTACACTAGATATGTAAGTTAAGCAACTGACCTATATAAGATAGTGTATATGAGTATGTGGGATGTGATTTCAGTCAATCTTAAACATTCATCTAATCATGCATCATATTTAAACATCCAAGACACATAAGCATAATTAAATAAATGGGCAAATAGCAATCCCAAATACAATCATATATAGTGCTGGTTCGGCTATGTGCCTACTCCACTCTCGGCGGACGCACTCAACCCATGAGTGCACCGGATTTCATTATTGGAGGTTTCAAATCAGGTTCACCTCAAACTTTTACAACCCTACATAATGACTCTACAATTTATACCCTACACAAAAGCAAAGGTCCTAATCCCGAACTTGACAGTTTAGGCCACATAGGCCAAGGTCCTAATTCCGAACCTAAGATTTATGCTCTTCATAAGAACAAAGGTCCTACTCTCGAACCCAACAATTTAGGCCATATAAGCCAAGGTCCTAATCCCGAACCTAAGATTTATGCTCTACTTAAGAGCAGGGGTCCTACTCACGAGCCCAACAATTTAAGCCACACAGGCCAAGGTCCTAATCCTGAACCTAATCGAGTTTGTGGATAGCAAACTCTTAGCCTCGATCCTTCATAAGGAAGGGGACTACCTTTAGACTCCTAACAATGACACTTACTTGTCAGATTGAGTCCCTTTTTGTAGCTCCTCTTAGGTTGATTGATCTCCGCTCTCCCGTGCTTCAATCAGCTCCCCAATGCTCCCCTGATCATGTTGCCGCTGCTTCGCCAAGGCTCAACTCCACGATCAATCTCCTTGCATTTGAATCTTCTTCAAGATGACCAAGGTAATAGGAGTGAGTTGAATCTCCTACAACTAATGGAAAGTTATTTATCCTAGGTAATTCAACCAATGGACACTCTAGAGTATCATAGAGACTATAGATATACCTATAAGGTTGGTCTTAATACTCTAGAGAAGGCATGAGATCATGTTCTTCCTTAATAGAAGCATGGAATGCTTGTTGAGTGATGAATCACGAGGAAGAAGACATAAATCTCAATGGAAAAGAGTTCTAGGCTATAGATTAGGCTTGAAATGCACTAGAGTCTCTAAAATGCATTAATCCATCCATTTTGTAAGTTTCTACAGCCACTTTTATAAAGAAAAAGTCTCGATGGATAGAAAACGGCTAGTTTACGGTGCTACCGAAGGGTGCAAACTAGGGTGCAAAAATGAGTGCACTAACATTTAGCGCATTTACCACTTGTGTCCAAAAACTTTGAGAAATGATTATTTGTTGAACCCGTTTCCCTTCAGCCTTCTTTGACCAAGCCCCACTTGTAAAATCGGCCGACATTACAAAACTTCTAAGTTATGATTTTTTTACATGTAATCTTTTTAGTGTTAAAAAAGGCTTTAGCGAAACGGGTGACTACTGGACTTAGCAAGTTACCTCCAATGTGTTTTTTCATTTGACTGAGAAGAAGGGCGTGTTCATACAAAAAGACCGTAATTCTTTTATCCCTTCTAATCACACTTATAAATAACCCACCTATATCTTCTAACATAAAATCAATACAATAGGTCACATAAGGGGTCCAAAATAAACGACGCATCTTCTCCATAAGAAGACTCCTGACCATTACATACGAGGCTGCGTTGTCTGTAATTACTTATATAACATATTCCTCACATATTTCCTCAACTACATTATCTAGTAATCTAAACAAGTATTCTCTTGTGTGTGGATGACCTGATGCATCCACGGAATTCAAGAACATTGTCCCAGCTAGACAATTTACCAAAAAGTTAATTAGAGAACAACCGAATCTATCGGTTCATCCATCGGCCATTAGTGAACACGCATATGTTTTCTACGATTCCTTATATTCGTTTATGAAGGATCGTGTATATTCAACTTCAGTTTTCAGGCATGTCTCTCTCATTTCATTATATGAAGGAGGTTTAAGCCCAGGTCCAAATTGACCTATAGCTTCAACCATTACTTTGAAGCTTCTTGATTTAACGGCGTTGAAAGCAATGCTGGTTTGGTAAAACCACTTAGCAATATATTAAATAGTAGTTTTCCTATCTTTTTGTTTATACCGGTTCTCTAAAGCTGTTTGAGTCAGCCCTTTGCCTCTACCCCTTTGGTCGATCATATCCTCAAAGTATGGTCTACACCATCTATTCATGGGCCCATGCCCTCGGGCTCTTTTCGAGACCGTTAGTTGTGCTTGTGGTCTAGACCGACCTGTCAAAGTAGGGGGAGTGGGACTAGCTTCATCTACATTAACTACATTTATATCTTCATATGCATTTCGTTCCAAAAATTCCTCCTGATGTAGGGCACTATCGCATCTCTTTTTTGACTGTTTTTCCATATACTCCATGATCTCCCTTCGAATTTCTGGAGTAATTTTGTCGCATGCTTTTGCATTTGAACCTGGTAAATGTGCAAGGTATTGCTTATACCTTGCAATGCCATCGAAACTCACATACCCACATAACTCACATACTATGTGAGTCTTTTCCGTAACATTACGGTAGTGCCCATACTTCCAACCCGGGTCATTCGACTTGGGTTTCAAAGAGGAAGATTGAGAAGCAGACATTATGTTGGTGGTGTGTGTATTGATTGCTTGTAGCCTAATACTACAAAGTAAACTAAAAAGTAAAAAACTAAAGTAAAGTAAGAGACTAAAAGTAAAGAGACTAAAGAGATGGGACTGGGAGAGGGAGAGAGAGAGAGTTACACACACACACACACACTTACACACTTACACTAGTAGCAGAATAGTAATAGTCTAGTAGAAACTAGAAAGGGAGAGGGAAAAGAAAAGGGAGAGAGAGAGAGAGAGAGAGAGAGAGAGAGAGAGAGAGAGAGAGAGAGAGAGAGAGTTAAGTTACACTTGTATAAAGGGAGAAGAAGAGGGAAAAGATAAGGGGGAGAGAGAGAGAGAGAGAGAGAGAGAGAGAGAGAGAGAGAGAGAGAGAGAGAGAGAGTTGAGTTACACTTGTAGACTTGTAGAAAAGAGAGGGGAGAGTGAGATTTACACACAAACAAAATTACAATTACAAATTTAAAAAAATGTTCCAAATTCTTCAATCTTCACTTCTTGTCTAAGTTGTCTTCTCTTCACTTTTGCCTTAAGTCCTTGACCCTTGACTTGAGTCTTGATCTTGATTATAGAATTATGAAGAATGTAGACTTGTAAAGTTGTGTTGTTGTAAGTTGTAAGTTGTAACGCTAAGTCACTAACACAACACTAACTTGTAACTTGTAACTTGTAACAAAGTAACAAACAAACTAAAAAAAATGTTAGTTGTTAGAAAACTTAGAACTTCGATATTATGAAACTTTAAGAGAGAATGAGATAGAAAGATAGGTAAAAAGAGAGATAAATAATAAATTAGAAACTAGAAAGAGAGAATAGTGGCCCAATGGGTGTGTTGTGTGAATATTTATAACTTGAAAAAATTAGAAACTAGAAAGAGAGTTCAATTCAACGGATGGCAAGCTTGGTTGTCTTGTAATGTCTCTTGAATCCTTGTGGATGTATGTAGTTGTCCCTTGATTGAAACTTCAATCTTGATTCTTTTTTTTTTTTTTTTTTTTTTGAAGACACGGTGTCCCCACCTCTTTTTTTGAAGTAAGACTAATCCCTACGGATACAGGCAATCACCCACAACCACATGTATCAGGTAAAGCCAAGGAGGGGTATCGAACCCTCACCTATAGGGAATAAAGCTACGATGAAGACCATTCACCCAAACCTTGTTGGGTAACTTTAATCTTGATTCTTGAAAGAAATATGGATGGAGTAGAGCTTGAGGCTTGAAATTGTGTAAGAGTGAGTGTAAGAGAGCAAAATAGAGATAGAGATAGAGTTTGAACTTTGAGTGCATGTAGGAATGCTTAGAATCCCTTTTTATAAAGAAAAAAAAATCAGGATTTAAAAATAAAATAAAATTCCAACGGTCAGAAAACGATTAAATTTCTGACCGTTGGCAACTATGCGATCGCATATATCGCATATGTGATCACATATCATGGCACATGTGGCATATGTGATTGCATATGTGCAGTGATTGCATATGCCACTGTCGCATATGCAATCTGTGCACATATGTGCACATATGCGAATGTGCAATCGCACATAACAACACCGATCCTACTTGTAAGCAAACCCCACATTTTCTGATAAAGATCATAAAGTTCTTTGTTAAAGGGAGGCAAACCTTTCCAAAGAGAATGAGAAAAAGGAGTTATAATGTTGTCAACTTCTATTGACGTCTCTTCTTTCAATGGACTTTTTTCTTATGAATTTAGACCATTAAATGCTTAAATGCTTTCATTTTAATCGTCCATTTGTCGGCCACAATTAGGGCATCTGTAAAGATCCATATGACTTGTAGGTTATGATCCATCTATAATGGGCCCACTATTTGAACAGTTTGGCTTGGGTATATGCATGCCACGTGTGTGCTTGAGATAGATGGCAATATTATGCCACAATGATAAAGTTCCTATCACAAATAAAGATCAAAGAAAAGGAATTGTAGGTCCTAAAATTTCTAGCATGTTAAGCACACATATTGATGATCCAAAACCGTTGATATGATCGACCTAATTTTGGATGTAGGATACCAAATATATCCCAACCTTGTATCATTATCATCGAAGCCTTATCCCAACTAATTATCATCTAAAAAAAATCCTTATCCCAACTAATTGATCATAACACTAACATTTGGCCCTTTCTCATTAAATTTGGACAGTTTTTTTTCCCTTCCAGCTGAGTATTTGTAGGCCACAATGTCAAAGGGTTTTGCGGGACACTTCGAGGCATCTCCATCGACAGTAAGGCTCATCATATCATTAGTTTGGATCATGGAACCATGAACCCCACATGCATGAAATCCAACTGATCAACGAACTATGTTTTTGCTAATAAGCAAAACATGTAATTCTTCTTCTTTAATCTTTCTTTTCTCTTTTGATAACAAGGCGAATAACATTTGAAATGGAACAAGGAATTACACATCTTCTAAAGAAGAGGGATCCTGGAGTAGGGAAATCCATTTGAGTGGGGTGCCTCAGGTGTGACTGGAGTAAGGTTGTGTTGGGAGCAGGACATGAGGGATTCTTGTTAGTCCCATTAATGTCGCCAGTGCCTTTGCAACGATCAGACAATATTGTTCTTAAGGATATAATTATTTGTTCTCACCAGCTGTGCCAGATTACAATGGGAAAGATTGACAGCCAAATAGTTCTAGTAGTGACCTTTCCCAAAATATGATTTGTGTCCATAGCACAAACTTGCCGCACGCTACAGCAGCCAACCATTCTCACAGCTAGAACTAGATTGTCAAAATGAAAAGAAATCCTCAAGTCTAGCTCATTGGAGAGTTGGAAATGCCTGTCCCATCATGGTAAGAGTGTTTGAACCGATTGAGAAAATAGGGATGGAACTCAAACCTAATTCAGAGGCTATGCAAGAAAAACCAGGCGAATAACATTTGAAACATCGCTATCCCTCTATTCCAAGTATGGCTCCAACTTGGGTTTGGGTCAGTTTACCCAACCTGAGTTCAGGTTGGGTTGAGTCGGGTTGTCAAGGTCCTCTGGTTGGGTTCGGGTAGGAAAACACCAATCCGATCTAAAATTGGGTTGGGCTTGGGTTGAGCAAATTTGTGTCCGATTAGGTTGGGTTGGGTAAATAACATGGCATTTACGTTAGGTCAGGTCAGTTGAGAATAGAGGAATTCAGGGTGGGTTCAGGCTGGGCACCTTTGATTGGAATTAGGGTTGGGTGGGGTTGCAGGTTGGGTCCTATTGAGGACAGGTTGGGCTTGGGTTAACCCTCAACCCCAGCAAACCCCCCAAGTTGCACCCTGAATTCCAAGCCAGGACACCCTGAGTTGACAGCATACCCAAAAGAGACATCTCTGTCAAGTCTGCGTACTTCCTGCCAAAGACCATACCGATCGCTTGACCAAAATAAGGAATACCCCAGTGTAAACCAACATTCCCCATGAAAGACAAGCTGAGTAGAAGAAGAATGGATATCAATGATCTCTGTGCCAGGGAGAAGAGTCTATTGATCATCTCTTGCAGAACTGCCCCGTCTCCCAGAATATCTACATACGGATGCTGGACAGATTTGTCCTATATTACTCACACCCCACCCCTGTCAAAGAAGCCATAGAAATTGGCTCACAGCTCCCAAGGGAAAGGGCCACCTCAAGAACCAATCGAAAGCAACCATGCCTTTCACATCCTGCAACCTGGCATGTATGGACAACAAAGAAGAGATGCTCAAGAAGCATCAATCCATCCCCATCAACAGCATTCTCAGATTGCAAAAGCTATTTAAATACATCTTTCTTATGCGCTGCCATTTTGGCTTTGGATTTGGTTGTCTCTAGGTTGGAAATAATCCCTTCAAAAATAGCTCATTCCTGGCCAACCAAATATTCGAGCCGATAAAAGGAAAAATGTCTGAGTTGGATTTTTCCTCTGCACTACCTTTTGCCATCTGTTTGAGCCATTCTATCATGACCTCTAAGCATCCAGTAAGCTTGGGATGAATAACAGCTAGCAAGGCCATTGGGAAATTTAGGAGAATGTGATTGGTAGAGTCCTCATTTGCAAGCTCTACAAATGGTGCTCCCATAAATCTTGACTTTAGAGGGGGTTAGAAGCTTTCCCTGGACTGCTTTTTCACATTTCTAGAGAACCAGCCATCTCCATCTCCCCTATCAGCAAAGAGTTTACAAATGAAATTTATTGGAACTCTAGTCACCAAATAATCATGTCACTTGTTGTTCTCATTGTCAGGGTTATGCTCTTTATCTCCACATTCTCTTGATAAATTCCACCTCTGCCTTCCAGCAGAGATAATTAGCTTTTGCACAGAGTCCTGAATCTTGTGGTTAGTTTCTTGGAGGACAAGAGGTTAGGACAGGACCACATCCATGTGTGCAACTTGTAATATTTTCTCCAGATCCCACGACATGAGGCAACCCTTCATTTAGGAACAGACGAGCATTTAGGATACTTTACCATATCATGGAATCAACTGCTTTCCAACTGCTTTGATTGTCACTTCATAGGGGTCCTCATCTCCCAACTACTTTGGAGAGATACCTCTGTGCCACAATGATTAATCCTTCATTAGGATTCTCCATTCCAAAAATGTGCATCACCAATAAAAAATCCAAGCATCGAACCAGGACTCTACATCAGGCAAAACAACACATATTGGCCAATATTTTGGACCATTGTTACAATGATGATGATATACACACTCCTATATATATATATATATATATATATATATATATATATATATATATATATATATATAGATAGATATATGTTCTTCTTTGTTTTTCATATTTGAGTTGGTAGTTGGTACTTGAAAAAAGTAACTCAGTAACACCATTAATGTTATACAGGATTTTGGTATATAGTTAAAATAACAAGTCTGAGCAAGCTGCAATTCAAATTCATCTCCCTTCAATTTAAAATCATTAACAATTGTGAACCCTACACTATGTCATTCTTTAGTGAATCATACAATCCTGTACACCACCTATAAAAGGGGATTAAGTCTAATCATGGATCACTTTCTCTAAGAATCAAGTTGAATTGTCTGATCTGATCTGTAAATAATAGGCTTGTAACAGAAGTGATCCAGAGTCACATGAGAAGTCAACAGTCAACCAAAACAAACTTAGCCGGCCACACAATTCAAAACTTCGTTCATACCAGCACACTATCAAATTGTTAAAGATTCGTTATACCACATCTTATATAACTGGTGCATTTTACTCGGCTAAAATATTTTGGGAAGTCTCTCAACTTGTCTGGCTATGCGACAAAATCAAGATCAAATCTACCCTCGTAACTAATACATGATCAATTCTCACTTTGCTAATATCTATCATTTGAAACACGAAAACAAAAACCAAAATCTGCAATGAAAGACTTAAATATAGAAAGACATACTCAATTCCAATGAAGTCCATCAAGCAGATGAAGAGCTCGGCGACGTGATTTCAAATAAACTGTACATTGGGCATTAGGAGGATTTTAATTGTGGATATCCAATCACTATTGTTTTCCTGTGGTGTGGTCTACTTGAGATTTATATCCCTCTCATATTTTGGGTCAAGTGGTAAAATAATCTTTAAAAATGGATGAATGGAATGGATTAAAAACACACATCATGGTGGGTCCCACAGAGCACCGATACCAACCACGGGGCTGGTGTAGCAGGGAGTTGCTAATCCGGTTTCGTTCAAATGAGATTAACCTCACATGGACCCCACAATGAAGTATTTATTATATCCATACTATCTATCCATTTTTCGTGATCATTTTAGATCATTTGGAAAAAAAAAAAAAAAAAAAAAAAAACGAATCATATCTAAAGCTCAAATGGATCACATTGAAAATAGCAGCGAAGATAATGAATTTCACCGTTAAAAAAAGCTGATCCGAATTATACCCAACCCGATCCGACTCAGTTTTCTTGACCGAGTCGGAATCTGTTCGGGTCAGGCCAACCGTGTGTCGGATCGGTTCGAGTCCTTTGTCCCGAACTCGGTCCTGAATCGGATCGAGTTCAGATCAGGTCAGCTACATTTCAGACCGGATCGAGTTGGACCGAATCCGATCCAGTCCGATGCTCAGCTCTAGTTGCCAATCCGGTTTCCGCTCAAATGAGATTAACCTCACATGGGCCCCATAATGAAGTATTTATTATATCCATACCGTCTATTCATTTTTCATGATCATTTTAGAGCATTTGGAAAAAAAATGAATCATATCTAAAGCTCAAATGGACTACACTGAAAATAGCAGCGAGGATAATGATTTTCGCCGTTAAAAAAAGCCGATCAGAATCGTACCCAACCTGATCCGACTCGGTTTCCCTGACCGAGTCAGACTCGGTTTGGGTCAGGCCAACCGTGTGTCGGATCAGTTCGAGTCTTGTGTCCCGGACTCGGTCCCGGATCGGATCGGGTTCGGATCAGGTTAGCTACATTTCGGACCGGATCGAGTTGGACCGAATCCGATCTGACTTGGTCTGATGCCTAGCTCTAGGTGTGTCAGTGGGATTTTGACATTTTGTAAGGGTTTGTGCAGGGATTCTGACCATTCACGAGGTGGGGCCACCACGAAGAGGTCCCGGCCCAAAAAAAAAATACAAGACTCTTACATCAGTAGCCCACATGTTTGATAAAATGGATATAAAATGGTTTGTAAGCCCACACATCAGTTGGCCAAGGCATGGGCTAGCAATACCCCGCGTATGGGTCCATTGGAAATTGTAAGAGCATGGACCTAGCAGAGCAGGCATGGGGACTGTCCGCAGGCTGGACCTAAGGTTGACAGTTTACTTGCTGGGACCTAGGCCCGGTCCTTGGGCATTAGGGTCGGAGAGGTCGTGTCTAGCCGTCCAAGGTGATGACTCCCAAGGAACAATCATATCAGTGTTAACCATCAAATGGACGGTTGAAAGGAAAAGTTGAATAGTCCAATTTAGATTAATGATGTCAAACGGTTAAGATCCCATGATTAGAGTGGTTTTGATGGAAGTATGTGTATGCCACGTGGATGGTGGATCAGTCGCTTGTAAAAATAGCAGAGGCACATGCTCAGATGAGAATTTATTATGTTTCGGGCCTCATAATTCCAGGCATTTGGAGTAAGTGATCTGGATCGTCGATCTGACAGTACCTTCTGTGGTGGATTCCAAGATTTTCCCCTTTTGCAACTGAAAGTGGACCTGCTCATTGCTGGTAAGAACGATCCCGTGAACTCGGGGCTTTGGCTTGGCATCCAAGCATGTGCGGTTGATGTGGCTGATTTTAAAATATTCATCAAGATTGGAAGATCTCGTCCCCTCAACCAATGGCCAATGAAAAGATAGTTGAGGAGATGGTCCATATAAAAATAATTAAAATGAATAAATGATCAAATGTTTGAAATATACAAACCCAGGAAAAAATCGTAGGCCACTCCCATGAGAGAGGCCCATCATATAGATGGTTTGGATCATTGAAAGTAGAAGGAGAATAAAATAATATTTTGTGTGTGCATGTATATTTGTATTATAATAGCTAAAGTGGGACACCCCAATGGTATCTGATTGGATCTGATTTATAATCGAATTTGAATTATAAACGGAGCTTTGCGATATCCATAGCCATGTTTCTACCTCAAAACCATTTATACGATGGGACTCGTCATGGTTGAAAACTTGCTCATGTTAATACACGGTGGGTCTGAGGCTGAGTTCTTCAAGCTTGTATTATTGGGTTGGGCTTATCTGACCTTGAACCAGCCCAAGACTGACCCATTGACATGTTGGGATTTTTGGCCTGCGGAATCACACAGATCTAGATCTAGGATAGCAATCCAATAACACCAAGCACACACATAAGAAAAGAGAACACACAGATTTAACGTGGAAAACCCTTGCGGGAAAAAACTACGGCACAAAGCGACAGATCATTGTTGCGAGATGTCTTAAATCTGAGTCCTTTCGCAACTGGGATGCGGAAATGAGTTTCGCGGATTTTATGTTGCAAGTCCTTTCGCAACTGGGATGCGAAAGGAGTTTCGCGGATTTTGTGTTGCAAGTTCTTTCGCAACTGTGATGTGAAAGGAGTTTCGCGGATTTTGTGACGTAAGTCCTTTCGCAACTGGGATACGAAAGGGAAGTTGCCAAAACTATAAATTGGGGTCCCTAGGGCTATTCTATTATGATTATTTCAGGACTTCCTAAAGGTATTCTAAAGGGTTCTAGGGTTATCAAAGGGTGTAGCAAGGGTGAGATTCGAGGTTGTTCAAATCGGGTAAGTCTTTTCTCTTTATAATTGATGCTTTCATAGTGGTGATCTGTCGCTTTGTGCCGTGGTTTTTTCCCGTAAGGGTTTTCCACGTTAAATCTGTGTGTTCTCTTTTCTTGTGTGTGTGCTTAGTGCCATTGGATTGCTATCCTAGATCTAGATCTGTGTGTTTCCGCAGGCCAAAAATCCCAACAAATGGTATCAGAGCAATCGGTTGGGACACAGATCTAAATCTGAGGGATTAGTAATAATGGCCAGTGCCAGGTATGAGATTGAGAAGTACTCAGGGAAAAATAATTTTGAGTTATGGAAGATCAAGATGATGAGTTCCTTAATCAAACAAGGCGAAGATGGTGCTCTTGAGGAGCGGAAGTCCACTATGACTGATGGTGATTGGAATACTCTTGATAAGAAGGCTTTATCATCGATCCGTTTATGTCTCACGGATGAGGTTCTCTACAATGTCATGAGGGAGAAAACTGCGGCTAAGTTATGGGCGAAGTTAGAGAATGTCTATGCGAAGAAATCCTCTGAAAATCGCCTACACTTGAAGCGGCAGTGGTATAACTTCAAGATGGCAGAGGGTGGAGATCTGGAGGCTCACATCAGCAACTTTAATAAATTGGTTTGCAAATTACTGGATATGGAGGAAGTGATGAAAGATGAAGAATAAGCATGTACGTTGCTGAATTCTCTCCCGACGTCCTATGAGTCATTCAAGAACACTATGTGCAGCATAAATAAAACCCTGAGTGTCGACACTGTTATCTCAGCCCTTTAAGGGAAGGCTATGAGACAGCTAGACAGCAACATGGGGACATCTTCTGATGCACTGTTTACAGTGGGTAGAAATTCTGAATAAGGTACAGGTTTTTCAGGTTCTAGATTCAAATCCAAAGGCAAGGGCAAAGGAAAGGTAAAGTGCTGGAATTGTGGGAAGGAAGGACATGTGAAGAGGGATTGTGAAAATCCTAAATCTAAGAGGAAAGATTCTGAGGCTTCATGCAGGGAGGCTAACACTGCCACGTCAGATGAATCGAGTGGATGTGATGGTGATGTTTTGTCTGTGTCTTCGCTCAGACGGTCATACGATGATCGTAAGGACGAGTGGATGCTAGACACAAGGGCATCTTTTCACATGACTCCTCATCGGAGTTGGTTCACTAGCTACAAGGAGTGCGATGGTGGACAGGTGTTTATGAGTAATAGCTTTGCCTGTAATGTTGTGGCTATTGGTACGGTGCATATCAGGATGTTTGATGGGGTGGAGCGTACCTTGACAGGTGTGAGGCACGTTCCTAATTTGAAGAAGAATCTGATTTCTCATGGTGTACTTGAGGCAAAAGGATATAAGTACACATGTATTGATGGTGCTCTTAAAGTATCTAAGGGGGCACGGGTAATCATGAAAGCGTAACGACTCAATCATGTTTACAGGTTGATCGGGAGCACTTCAAAAGGTGGAGCTACAGTGGATGTAGCGGATTCCACCTCTGCACGTGTGTGGCATGATGGGCATGGCCACATAAGCGGGCAGGGCAGGAAGGCTGAGACGTGCGGACAGGGATATAGAGCAGGTGGAGCAGCCACCTGTGTGAAGAATCACACGGCATGATCGCAAAATATCGGCGTGGTACATGAACGACTCTGATATCGCAGAGGACTCATCTTCTATTCTGATGGCTCTAGGTGAGCCTGGTGCTGAGAAGTGGAAGGTGACTATGGGCGATGTGATGGATTCGTTGTACCAGACTGACATATGGGAGCGGGTGGAGCTTCTAGTGGGCCGGTGAGCGGTTGGATGCAGGTGGACCTTCAAGAGGATACAGTATAGATACAGGGCGAGGTTGGTAGCGATGGATTATTCTCAGAGAGAAGAGATTGGCTTCTCAGAGATATTCGCGCTGACGGTATAGCATGTATCTATCAGATCCGTGATTGGTGCTGGTTGGCCAATGTGATCTTGAGTTATGATGTGATGCAGAAATAAGAGAAGAGGTCAAGAAGCTACACAGTTGAAGATTGAAGACATGGTGGAGATTATTGCAAGATGTCTTAATTCTGAGTTCTTTCGCAACTGGGATGCGGAAATGAGTTTCGCGGATTTCGTGTTGCAAGTCCTTTCGCAACTGGGATGCGAAAGGAGTTTCGTGGATTTTGTGTTGCAAGTCCTTTCGCAACTGGGATGCGAACGGAGTTTCGTGGATTTTGTGACGCAAGTCCTTTCGCAACTGGGATACGAAAGGGAAGTTGCCAAAACTATAAATTGGGGTCCCTAGGGCTATTTTATTATGATTATTTCAGAACTTCCTAAAGGTATTCTAAAGGGTTCTAGGGTTATCAAAGGGTGTAGCAAGGGTGAGATTCGAGGTTGTTCAAATCGGGTAAGTCTTTTCTCTTTGTAATTGATGCTTTCATAGTGGTGATCTGTCGCTTTGTGCCGTGGTTTTTTCCCGCAAGGGTTTTCCACGTTAAATCTGTGTGTTCTCTTTTCTTGTGTGTGTGCTCGGTGCCATTGGATTGCTATCCTAGATCTAGATCTGTGTGATTCCGCAGGCCAAAAATCCCAACATGACATCCCTACTAGCCTTGAAGGAACGGAACCATTTGCCTAGCTACTGTGGTTTTCTGCATTGCAAAGATTGGATCTTTTAACAAGGTCTGCATTCTCTTTGTGATTTGATCATATGGTATCATGTTATTTGGACAGTGGTGATCTTTCTCGATGTACCTGAACGGTGTTTTTATCACATACAAATCAACTAGAATTGGCCCATTTGGGTGATTTCATGATTTTCATCATTTGGTGGCCCATAAAACTCTTGTTAAAAGCAATCATGAGAATCTCTACTTGAAAGATGACTGGCAAAACAGTATATGAGGCAGGATATACATACATCGCATTCTTTGACAGCCGGAGAAGTCATTAGGAGGATGTCAGGGGATACCCAACTCGTTCAAGAGGCCATGAGGGAGAAGCTGAGCGATGTTCTTTGGCTGCCTTCACAAATTCAATAGCAAAAATCCTTGTTTATTATGTATTACATCTGCATGCTCACTTCAATTTATGCTATATTATTCTGAGTAGTAGAGTAGCATTGACCTAATTTGGTCGCCTTCCTCAGTGTCCATATCATTGGACTAGGCTCTGAAAATGCAGTTTATAGAAATAGAACTGCAATTTAAGAACTATTTCCTCATTATGAGGAAGTCGCTAAGGTCATTCCTGTCTATCAAACTAATTATTGCAATTCAATCCAATAGTGCGCCCAAACATAAATAAATAAAAAGAAAAATAAATCTAAGATCTGCACAAAAATGCAACCCCTGAGGCTTCTAAATACCCACCTAGTTAACAATTCTTCCTCTAGCTTTTCCTGTTGGCTACTTTGGTTTTGTTACATAACATCCTTTTATTGCATTCTTTTTAAATCAACCAAAGCCCGAGTGCAAAGTGAGAGGTGAGAGAATTTTACGCCTTACTTCCTGATGTAGAGTGGGTCGCGGACAATTACATGGCAAAGATGGATCAGAAAAGGATCGGTCGGCGACAGAAGTGATCTGGACTATCAGACCTTCAATCAGGCGTATCTCGCAATCCGGGATGAGTTAGCCGATGTAAAATATATGATTTTGGGGTAGAACGAGCTACTTTAGCCAACCAACCTAGCTATGCAGGGTTGCGACGATTGGAATTGCGAGAAACCCCTGATTCGACGGTCGTTTCCCTGTTTCAATTTCGTTTTTACTATAAATAGTAAGTTTTAGTTTGACTATAACTCTTCATCCGTCGGGCTATAGGAGTTGCACCCAACGTGAAAAGCGCTTAGAATAATTAGGGGAACGGTTTGGCAAAGCCAAATAGGACACTTACTATTTTTGGCCAAAAACCTTGCGCACTAGTAGACATCACGACCGTCTATAAATAGTAAGTTTACTATTTATAGTAAGTCGCGAATTCTAGGAGTTTTAGTTGTAGTTTTATTATGATTTCTTTCCCATTGCTTAGTACCCTCATTTAACGGGTTGTGAACTCATTTTTATGCATTCATTAATCTATTTTGAATTTATTAGAATTTATTTTTATTTTCTGCTCTCTTTTCTCGTGGATTCGAGAAAGTCTCTGTGAGGAGTCCAGAGAAGTTCCGTGGATTCGAAATAGTTATCCTCTTGAGGAAGACGGTGCTCGACCTCAAGTCCTCCCCTGCGTCACTTCCCAACCTCCTCTATGCCCATGTCATGCCTGAATACAAGCTTTCAATTGTCATTGCATCACCCATGGCATCCTAAAGATTCGTAGAAGCCTATTACAGAGTTCAAACCACCTTCAAATAATCATAGTGCATGAATAGGTACACAAATTCCCTATTTCAAAGGATAAGATACAAAAGTTTATAATAATCATCTTCCTTTTCCTCAGACAATCAACAATGAGCGCGTTTATGGAAAAGCCAACAAAATGCTATCAACTGTGGCAATCTTGGATAGTTCTATATACAAGCCATTGAAGCCCTCTCCAGTCTCTTTCCTCCCTTTACCAAAGAAGCATAGAAAGATTCAATAGCACAAATTCCTATCTTCTCATTTTGTCTAAGCTTCCTTTTCACCTATTATGTAGGGTTGCAAGTTGGGATTGGGTCAACACCAACCTGATTTGATTTCAAATCAAATTGGGCTCGGGTTGAGCAAATTAAGCTAGGTTAGCTTGAAAAAAACAATGCTTATGCTATAGACCTTATTATCATAGTATGTTTCATTCCTTCACCTCGTTAATTAATGTGTGTGGAACTTGACATAATGCGTTACTTGTATGAGTTTATGAAAAGAATTCCTCTATTTTTCAAGAACTTGAGATAGGACACAACAGTTCCATGTAAGGGAGAACTATAGGCCATGGATTCCAATACCCTATTTAACTATAACCACTCAGCAGATTGTAGAATGAACCTATGATTATTTAATTACTTTTGATGTAGTCATCTTGTATGAATGGACTGATGACAACTCCAGATGTAAGGTATCTACCATCCGGCACGGCAACGAGTCAATACTACCACTATTCTCTACAGGAGTGTGTGCCATAGGAATAGGCTCTTGGTGATGGGCTGATTGGTCGATTAGTTCAGGTCTCTAGACCAAGAGACCCATCATGCCTGAATTAGACTAATTTGTGATTGTACCAATATTATCAAATCTAATCTTTGGACCTAAAGACATGTGAGAAGCTTAAGATTTTAATAATATGTGCTTGGCTCAATCTGTGATTATATTAATGACCAAAGACACATGCGTGATGTTGGATGCATACGACCAGGTTCAAATTAAGGCTCACACAATTAACATGGAATCAGCTTGTTTACTTGGGATATATTTATGGATTGACCTATAGTTTGGATTGTCCATCAAGTGTTTTTTAAGCTGGCCGATTTAATATTTTGTAATGATTAATCAAAGTATTTTAATTGTTGAAATTCGCTTTTAACCATTGATTTGTCTTAAATCAATCTTGATGGATATCTAATAATTAAGATTTATTGGTCTATCATTTGAACTTGCATAATACAATGAATCAAGGATTATGACCATAAGAATTAAAAAGATTAAGTCAATATAAGTACATGAATGTGCTAGATCATAAGCTTTGTATAAAGTATTGTATAACAAGGCCTATAAGGTAGTGAAGCACTATACACTTGATGTCCTACCCCTCAAACTTAACTCCTAACTATACATTAATCCTACCCCAGCATCCATATATATGATCTCTAATTTGATCATATCATTGAGAAGCCAAGAACCGTCTATCATGTATCAAAAATTATAAAGACCATCATACATTTGACTTAGAGCTTTGTCCTCACATCACTTCCTTCCAAAATCTTATAAATCATGCTCATAGCTCAAGGTGCTAAGCTACAGAATTATTATATGCAATATAAGTGAACCGGAGATTGTGATATACCATCCAACTGATGATCAAATGGCCCTTGATTGACAGATTTAAATTTAAATAAATAGATATTGCGAAATGACTTTTAACAACTGTATACCTGTAATCTAACATCAAACTGTCTCACGTCTTATATTAGCATCGATATGCACGTTATAGATTTTCTGACTATTATAAATGATTTGAGAGACAAAAGCAAATATCATGCGGCTTTAAAAAAATGGTATCTGGCCGGCGATATTATGGGGTGTATTTGCAGCGATTTAATGGATGGCAGAAAGTGAAGCTAATCCACCGTAATCGTACCACCTATGAATGTCAATCCAAACCACTGAAATTGCAGACCACATTGTGGATAGAGCATTGGCCAAAAATGGGACCGATCAGATAACCTAACAATCCAATAGCCAGGCCTCAAATGGTCTGTTGAAACCAAGATGGTTGACTGTCCAAATTCATCTGATGACATCAAGTGGCTAAGAAGGTCTGGTATGTGTGATTTCTTGTGAATGCTCCATCCGTAACAAGGCCTGCAAATTGGATGGTTTGGATTGGGTGTTTGTATAACACAAGAAGGGCGGATATAGCCACAATCCCAGTAAGCTGACAAGAGCACACCATGTTCAATCAATGAAACAAATTGTGGTGGAAAAATATAAAATCAGCCACCCAATTACAATGACACAATCTGCAGTTTAAATAGGATTTCTATATGTGCGTGTGCTTGTGGGATCATGAAAAGGCCTTGGATATATACTCTGGCATGTGATATATGATGCGTGGGCACTTAGAAATTACACACGTTGCATACAATAAAAATTAAACCGTCCAAATTATCGTATCCAATATAGATGTATAGTGATACAAAAATTTAAGCTTAGTTGATAGCTGACTATTGGATTGGTGGACATTTAATGGAACGGTTAATAATGAAAATTACCCAACGGTCCTAGTTCTGCACACTAGTGTCTACTATAATCAGAAGTTAGGAATATTCAAACAGTCTGATCTAGGGATTGTAACCTGCAGGCGACAGCTGGTTTGACAGTTTAATCAATTTTATTTTGCCACGTGTATAATTTTTAAGTGCTTAGTATCAAGCGTCGTACACAAGCTAAGTATCGTATAACTCACCTGCAAGTGTCATTCACATCAGGACGCGTCGGCAGGAGATTCTTGCAGCACTAAGTTCTGTGCGCTAACTGTGATGTATGTGTTACATACAGGCTTTCCATCCCAGTCTCCTTTTAGCACATAAAGTATAAATATATAATTGCCTCAGGAAACATAATTGAGAATGAACGTACGCCCTCTGTTAAAAGCTTTCAGAGGAAACTGAAGTTTTGGATATAGTTGATGTTTGTGTTACCCATTCATCTAGGTGAGAGTGGCATTATAAACAGGTTGGGTGGCAAATAAAAATCAACTTTAGATCAGTCATTCATCAGGAAGGTTTTAAGACAACCACTGCGCCCCAACGGATGGAACTTGCGGTTACAACGTAGGTGGTACTCATTGTAATATTTGTGAGAAATTTACCTGTCCATCTATATTTTTAGATCATATTAGGATATAATATATGATATAAAAAATGAGGTAGAACCAAAACTTGAGTGGGCTACATGACATGAAACAAAGAAGATTGGACACTCACCATTAAAACATTCACGGGAGTTGGAAGTTTTTGATCAGTCTAATATTTGTGTTTACAGTACATCCCAGTGAGAATGACCTTATAAATGGTTTGGAAGGCATATAAATATTATTGTGGACCCAAGAAAGTTTTAAGGGTAGACATTTCCTTCCCAACTTTTCCTATCATTTGGCTCACTTGAATTTTGATCTGCCTTGTTTTTTGCTCATGTTATAAACTGAGCTAGCAAAATGGATGGAGGGTTGGATATCTCACAAACATCATGACTAGGCGGGCTAGGCAATCCATGTCTCATCCAATTTGCATTCGTTGCGTACCCAAACGAGAACATCGATTGGGTACTACCCTACATGTATTGATCACAGGTAGAATTTGATTGGACGGTAAGGCCTTGTTGGAGATGGGCTAGTGCGTAGCATGTTTGAAAGTAGTTAGGTGTAGGTACGACATTGATCTTTGACGGGGCCCACCGTGATGTGTATGCCACTCTGACCATTACATGTGTAACCCCATGTTAGGCTTTGGTTAAAAACATCAGGCTAACTTTTAATTCATATAGGCCACACAAAAGGAAATGGTTGGGAGAGAGACATCCGCCCTTGATTTTTACAAAGCCCACTGTGATGATTATATAAAATCCGCTTCAACTATTAGATGCCACACAAAAAATTTAGGTATGGGACCTAAAAGTCAGGCCCTATGTGATTCAAGTAGGCCACATCAAGGGACCATTTTGGAAGGTGAGCGTTGCCATGTATACTATTTCCAATCATGTCAACCTAAAGCACATATAATATTGATATTTAGCCCTGGGCCTAAAATGGTTTGATGCACCTAGTGGTTGACATGAATTTCACATAAACGTTATGGTGGAGCCCACTAAGGCATGACTCTTTTGCTAGCACCCAATTGCTTACTCCCTTTCTCTCTCATCTTCCGAGCTCCAACCCACCACCCCATCTCTCTTCTTCCAAGCTCTTATGTGTTCCTAACTTCCTTCTATCATCACCTTAAGCTAAATTATGAGATTTTCGCTATGATCTGCCTCCAATTTGACGTCATTTCTACCTTATAGTAAGCCTTAATTAAACAAGTTCACCTCTCTCTCTCTCTCTCTCTCTCTCTCTCTCTCTCTCTCTCTCTCTCTCTCTCTCTCTCTGATGTAAAATGGGTCGTGGATTCATTCATGGCTAAGATGGATGAAGAAAAGAAGCCAAGAAGGATCGAACACACTTAGTATGGTTCAATCGGTCGACCATTGTGGTCGACGGGTCAAAATGTCATCGGAATTTTCAGAAATTCTAGAATTTTTACTTGACATTTTTTTGCCTATTTTGATGGGTTGACAGGTCAAAAATCATAAAATTTTCAGTTTAAATCTATGGACACTTTTAGGTTGTTTCAACATGTCGACTCGACCAGCTAACGACGTGTCGACAGATGCGAAAAATTTGCACGATTTTTAAAAAAATTTTCCTAGTTTGATTAGAACTCTTTAAATTTTTTTAAAGGCATTAAACTTGTTTTTATTATCAATCTTTCAAATAAACTTCTTAGAAATTTCTTGTCTTTTCTCGTGGATTCAAGATTTTCTCTTGTGGATTCAAGATTACCTTGTGGATTTAAGGTGTTTATCAATTGAGGAATATGATGATCGATCTCATCGCATCATTTCCTCCCTCTCTGACGCAAGGATGAACGTGATGAGGTCGATCACCGTCTTCCTCAAGAATAACTACTCTGAATCCACGGAGCTTCTCTAGACTCCTCACGAAGACTTCTCGAATCAATGAGGAAAAAAACAAATAATAATAATAATAATAAATTCTATAAAATTCATAATTTGATTGATCAATGAAATAAACGAGTTCACAACCCTTTAAATAGGGATACCAAGCAATGAGATAAATTTCAGAATCATATTATAACTAAAACTCCTAAAATTCACAACTGACTATAAATAGTAAACTTACTAATTTATAGACGGTCGTGAGTCTACTAGTGCGCAAGGTTTTCGGCCAAAAATAGTGTCCTATTTGTCTTTACCAAGCTGTTCTCCTAATTATTCTAAGCTCTCTTCATGTTGGGCGAACTCCCAAAGCCCAATGGATGAAGAGTTATAATCAAACTAAAACTTATTATTTACAGTAAAAACGGAATTAAAATAGGGAAACGACTATTGATTTGGGGTTATTTCCCAAATCCGGCTTGTGTAACCTAGCATAGCGGGGTTGGGTGGCTAAAGTAGCTCGTTCTACCCCAAAATCATATATTTTACCTCCGATAATTCATTTCGGATTGGGAGATACGTCCGATTTAAGGTTCGACGGTACAGATCACTTCTGTCGTCAACCGGGCCTTTTCTGATACATCTTGGTAGCGAAACTCTCTCTCTCTCTCTCTCTCTCTCTCTCTCTCTCTCTCTCTCTCTCTCTCTCACCGAAATACTCGATTTCTGGCTGGGCTCAAGCAAGACTATTTTCGTCCGTCGTGGGCCTATGTTGAATAATGTGGGTCAAGCTTAGATAGAGCTTTGCTCAGCCCTAACCTAGCCTATTGACACCCCTAAATGTATAAGGCTCTCTTTTACTTTTATCTACCTAAAAGTATAGGATTTATATAAGAAGTTTTCATTAAGGCTTCAGTATAGTACTTTATCACCCTACAAACTTCTTTATGCCTTACCGCATAAAAAGTCTGTGATTCTGCTTCAACCATGTGTCATAGTTGACCAAATTTCTCTACTCATCATGGCTGCCATCCTTAGCCGATATCTCATGCTAGTCTAAGATATGCATGGATCATTAAATTTTAACAATTGGATGCTCATCAAGCTCAATTTAAAACAATCAATGATCAAAACTAAAATTTTACAGTTGAAAAACATCAAATTAATCAATAAAAAATATATAATGTGTTGGCTGTTGAGGGTCAAATATTGCATACCAGACCCTGGTTATTGTCTGGATTTACGAACTTATACTGTTTAATGGACCCATTTAATCGTGTTTGTGATGCAGGATGTATTTAGGAGCTTGAATTGAAAATGGGTATTAGAAGCATGGTTTTAGCGCTCAAGATTCACCAAGGCAAGGAACGGACTCCATGGGATCAAAATCAACGGAATTACACGCCAGAGACCCGAGAAAATCACGAAACTGAAGTTCAAGTGGCCTGAAAGTCAGCCAAGATGCAAGAACACAGGGTTTCCGCTATCCGATTGACACAAAACTCCATACGTGGCCTGAGGACCATAAATTAACCGTACACATCAAAAATCATCAATTGGATCGTTGTGGAAGTGGCCTAACAAGCAGATCAGCCCCTTAAATCTTGATTTGGGACCCACCTGATATCTAGATCCGCTTCAATTTTGGTCTCAACTCATTAAATGAGCTGAGGAAATGAATGGACGGAGAGGATTTCTCATAAACATCACGATGGACCTTACCTTGAGGGGGTACGTGTACATAGTGCGGTGCACTCCCGCACCGCACCAGAACATCCAAAGTCCGTCAGCGGCCGCTGACCGACGTTTTTCCTTTAAACAGAGAAGACGCCCAGCGACTATCTCCGCCGACGCCGGCATCATGCAGTGGGGCCCACCTCTCATTCAAAGAGACGATCTAAACCGTCCATCAGTCTGAAAAGGTCCATATAATGAAGACCTAGCTGACTGAATTGTAGAAGACAACGGAGATCGGGTTTCAGTTGATTGAACGAAGAATGGACGGCAGCGAGAAATATCTTGTGGGCCATACTGAAATCAACCCTGTCTCTCCCTTTACGGACGGTTTTTCGTCCTGACTTCAATGGACGGTATGGATCTTCCAACTGACATCGATCAGTGGACCACCAAAACTCACAGCGCCGTTTGCGTAAACAGAGCTTGCGAAGGGATTTTTGTGGGCCATCATTTAGACTCAGACAGGAAATTCGAGCCGTCCATTTGAATCGTACGAAGATTTTAACTAGGATCTAGTGGGTCTTTGTGTGAAGAATGCCACCAAGATGGTGCAAAATGTGTTGGACGGCGGAACCTTGCCGCAAGATAAATCCTGTGGGCTTTAGCAATGGACGTCCGAAATTGGCCATGTTTGAACGGAATTTTGTGCTGCATGTAATGAACGGAATGGATTTCGCAAGATCACAACAAAGTGGGGCCCACCACTCGTCATCACAGATCGTATCGATCGCAGACTGTCGTCATGCATCCGGACGCTATCCGTGATTTGCGGGCGGTTGTGGGCCACAATCACAAGCCATCTCATCGATCCAAACCGTCCATCGTGACGCTCACCCAAAAATGCTCCAAGGGACGTCATTATTTAAAAAAATATATGTAAGGATGGTGGAAGCTTTTCCACCCGCTTTCTTGGCTGCGTAAAGAGAGTCACGCACATTGCTGCGTAAGGAAAGCTTCATCGATCGACTGCATCAACCGATTCCAGCAGGGAAACTCAGCAACCTCCCTTGCCTATAAAAGAGAAGAAAAGAGAGGGAGGAAAGGCCGGCCGTGGAGGGATTGGTTGGGCTTCTACGTGGAGCACCGGGGAGAGAGCAGAGTTAGAATTTTTTTGTTTTATTTTTATTTATTTATTTATTTATTATTTTTTGTCTAAGGGATTGGGCCCATTCATGTCGGGCTAAACCTCTTAGCTAGGGCTAAGAGGTGAAGCTTGTAGCGTGATGGGAGGCCTCTTTGCTTGTGCCCTTTTGTTTAGACTGATCTGATATTGATTTGGGTTTAATTAAGGGAATGTTTTCAGTCTTTAATGGTCTGTTGTGACTGAAATTACAATGGATCTGCAATGGCTTTGAGCATGTTCTTTACCTTTATGTTTATGACGTCAGGAAGCCCTGTTGTTCACCATCGTCTCCTGGGCATGGTTGGATGTCGGTACCCTTCCTAACCTTCATACATTGATTGGTTGGTAATTAGTTTAATTCTGTTGTTTGCTTTGTCTCCTGGGCATGGTTTGGTGATGGAATCCATTCTAATTCATATACCGTTCATCTTTTCAAAACTATATCAACGGCAGTTCAGTTAATTTTCCTGATTTGTAATACAGGCATAAGACCTCCCTGATCTCTACAAGTGGATCCTCTGAATCCCTAGTTTCCCTTCTCTGAATTTTCTCCTAAGTTTTAGATTAAATATTTCACCATTATTCCTCGAATTACAAATCAATTTAGATTTCATCTCATTCTAGTTTTAGTTCTAGTTGGTTTCAGATAACGTACAGGTTTCAGTCCCTGTGGATTCGACCTCGGTCTTACCGAGTTTATTACTACATCACAACCCTATACTTGGGGAGTGAACATTGGCCAACTTTTAAAACACTTGATGAATAGTCTAAACCATAAAATCAGTCCATAAGTAATGTTTCGAGTATCTAGGTATATCCCCTGTTGAATTTCATGAGCCTTAATAGTAGGGCCATCAACGGGTTAGGCCTGGGTTGGTCTCAGCCTGGATTTTGAATTATTTGGGTTGGGCTGTCAGGCCCAAGCCCAACCCATTGACACAACTACTTAATAGACCTAATTTTTATGCCCAACTACACTAACTTTTGTTGGCCATAAGATGACCCCATAAAGCAAGCCAAAACACATGTTACTAAGACCTCTTATACCACATGTCCTTAGGTTTAGAAAATAGCCAAATCTAATTACATTTACAAATTAATGGACTCCAAGTGGTCTAAAAACTTGTATTTGATCCTGCCAATGTGAGTGCCCAATAAGTTTAACCTAGGAGCAGTAGCGTCAAGGGACACCTGACTCAAAACTTTCCATCCCAGCTCATCGCCAGTCTCCTCAAATAAGATTACCAAAGCAATAATAACCACAATTATCCTATAACTTCTTAAGTGATCATGGCAAGCTAACTAAATGTTGAGATCCATGATACATAACTCTTCCTTAGCCAGTGGCCATTGTGTCCAATCTCAAGTTTTCATGAATAAACAAACGAATCTCTCTCATCAATCCTAACATGTCCCACACCCACTAATAAGGCTACTGAATGAATGCATCACTAATAAGCAAGAGATTAAAGATTACAAATATTGATTTTCTAGCCTACAACCCCAGCTGTTAGATCATCTAATTATATTATATGTGCGGGTTGGGTTGGGTTCAAACCAAGTCCTATTCCATCTAAATCGGATCACATTTTCAAACCCAATACCCATCACGTATTTAGGTGGGCCCAAAGCTGCTTCTGATGCATATGGAAGCTGTCGACCTACAGGCAACCCTACCCATTGCCACACCTATACCTGCAGTTCAGATTTCAGGGAGTTGCCACGTTGGAAAGTGTGCTGGGTGTAGTCTGTGAAAAGGAGGGCAAGTGTGGCCAGCAAATAGCATAGGAGCTTTCATGTTAGTTTGGTTGTAACGTTGGTGAACCGGACCAGCATCTGGCGGACCCTTCCGTGGACGGCCTGCTGTACAAAATCCTAGCCACTCTTTCATAGTAGATGCCTCCCCAACTTCAGAATCATAACCGTTCAAACCTCTTGATTTCTACGTCTGTCTAATAATGTAATTACTTCTTTTGTATCATGGGCCACCCAAAGCATCTCCCACCGTATGGACGGTTCAGATCCACCAACGTCTAACCAGCACTCAAGAATCTCAGGTCTGCCGCCAGACAAAACTGAGACCTGATAAAAGAAAATGTCCGATTCCTTTCGTAAGTCATTTTCATGATGTTTATCGGCATACAGTAGTAGCATCTAAGGTTAAGTCAATCACAAGAAGACAAGCTAATGCATTTTGAATAGCCATATTTTCTTCATTTATCTTTCTGTGCATCCTCAAAGACAACTACAACTTCCATAGAAATAGAAGGGAGTTTTCCATTGATTGATGCTCTAGGTTTTGGTTTTTAAAAGAGAAGGATGAGGAAAGATTGATACATCTAGTTGTGTTATTTTGTTCAGGTTATAAGCCCGTACATCTCTTCTTCCTCCTTTCTTTTTTTTTTTTTATAAGTACAATAAGCTTACTGTACTTCACATTTTCCTGCCTATGTGTCGACGTGTTTAGAAAATCCAATCCGTTCAAAAGGTTGGCCACGTCAGGAAGATCATCCACGTTCAAAATAAGGCTGACCCATTTTTGATATAGGCTATGTGTGTGTGAGAAAGAAGTCAGATCTTCAGCTGTCCATTCATTTTAACGCTGTGGGCCACGTGCTGGTTAGATGTGGCTGATTTTCGTGATGGGTTATATAGATGATTTTGCACGGCTCAGATTTCCTAGACATGAAATACATTGGTGGGAAAAAAGTAGCAGCGTGGTGGGGCTGTGGCACTGGTGGAGTATCTGTTTTAGACTTCTCGAAACTAACGGCTCTTTACCACCCCTTCACTTCTTAGAAACTTTGATTTTTATTTTTATTTTCCTGCTATTGTTTTGCTTTTTAGCCTTTAAATTGACTGCATTTGCCACTTTTCAAATCTAGTCCACTCATCAGGAGGGCCCCAGAGTAAGTAACCCTTTCCTAAAGATAGACACATCTGCTCATCAGATGGGCCACCCACGCACAAAAGAAACATATAGTTGAAAAGATTAACAACAACGTAGTGTGGTGAGACTGGCCTAATTTTCGCCTAGGGTGTCTACACGGACTGGCCCACCTGATGAAAGGCTTGGATCTTACTTATATATGCCACACCTAGAGCTGGGCATCGAGTCAAGTTAGACCAAGTTAGGGCGGACTCGACTCGATCCGGTTTTGAAATAGGCTTGACCGAACTCGATCCGACTCAATACCAAGTCCAGCATGCCTGACTCGATATCGAGTCCAGCACGCCTAACTCGATCCGAGTTCGGTCTGGCTTGGACTGATTCGGACCGAGTCCGATCCGGTCAGAAGTACTGAATCAGGTTGAGTTGGCACTAAGTTTGAATGAGAGATGAGGGAGGGAGGGAGTGGAGAGGAGAGAAAGGAGGAGGAGGGTGATGGTGATGGGTGATTGCCGGGCTTGGAAGAGGAGGAGGAGGAGGAGGAGGAGGGAGGAAGTGAGTGGAGAGGAGGAGGAGGAGGAGGGTAATGGTGGTGGGTGGTTGCTAGACTTAGAAGAGGAGGAGGATGAGAGAGAGAGAGAGAGAGAGAGAGAGAGAGAGAGAGGTTAGGATCGGGTCGGGGTAGGGTTAGAGAGTCTGGTCGAGTCGAGTTTCGGATTGAGTCGAGTCGGGTCGAGTTACTGGTAACTCGAACTCGACTCGATTTGAGTTCGGATCGAGCAAAGCTTACTCGGTTTAAACCGACTCACCCATTCGGTTCAGGTCAAGTCAAATCAGAATGAGTTAGATGAGTCAAGTTAGCTGGATCGAGTCATCCCGTGCCCACCTTTAGTCACACCCACGTCAGCCGTATGCTACTCTCATGCAAAATTCCCTGTCGGATTGCATGCATTTCTTTTTCCATTTTCACGCGGGAATATTTATCGTGCTAACTTTCATGGAAAAAGAGAAAAAAGTAACTCTTTTTCCATTTTTTGGAGAAATGATCACGCTAACTTTGACACGTGGCTCTATCTTGTCCACTGATGTGTGTCACGATGTTTAGATATAGAGTAAATTTGAGGAACATTTTTTAAAATATGTAGTTTCACAAGTACCAATAGACTACTAAGCTTGATTTTTAAGCATTAAATGAGAAGTGAAATATCTCGTGACAATTCAAATGATATAAAAACCGAAAAATTTTATTTATATATATATATATATATATATATATATATATATATTGTGCTCTAGCTCACGTTAAGCTCCCGTGAGGTCAAGCTGTGTGGGCCCCACCATGATGCGTGTCGACCATCAACATCGTGCATTTGATGAGTCCCCTTTAAATTATGGGATATCCCAAAAATCAGCCGTATACGGAACTCAGGTGGGCCATACCATCTAAAATCATGTGAAGACATGCTAAAAACATATAAAAGTACTTGGTGGGGCCCACTTGAGTTTTGAATGCTGCTGAAACTTGGTCTTCGAACCCTCATCCAAGTGGGACACACATAATGGATGGGCTGGATTTGCAAACCACAACTCGGTGGGCCCAAAAAAACGTCCCATGAATGTTTTAATGGTGCACAGCCCCTCTCCACTTCTGTATGTGGTGTGGCCCACAAAAGTCACAGATTGTCTTGATTTTTGAGACCTAGGCCCACGATGGAATGGTGCATCTAACTGATGGGGTAGATGTTCGAAACACATCACAGTGGGGCCACACAACTTGACCTCATGGGACATTCCCATCAGCTCGAGCGCATATATAGTACCTTTTCCCACACATATATATATATATATATATATATATATATATATATATATATATATATATATATGATGTATCTACAAAAGTGGTGTGTGACTAGGATTGTGGTATTATTATTATTATTATTATTATTATTTCCTTTTTTAAAATAGGAAATGAAGAATATGAAAGAGATGACTAAGTCTAGAAATTTTTGAAAAAAAAAATAGTGAATTCTATCATCATGGTGCTGAAATCTAAAGTGTGTGTATCCCTGAGTTTGAATTATAATTTTAATTTGTTAAGTTTTAATCGCATCAATTTCAATAAGGTGGCAAATAATGACTAGGGGAACAAAGAACTCTTTGGAAAAGGAGAATGATATAAAAATAAATATTCTGCTTAACCTAAAAAGCTCTGTGAATATAGAAGAAAGCATGAATTGGTTTTTGTATGTTTGTATTAATGAAATACTATTTCTTAAAGTATCATGAATAGAATTTAGAGAAATTCTATCAGGATCTATTGGTGAATGTGAGAAAGCAAAAGTATCTGGTGATACAAAATCTAATTAAGAGAAAACTTATTAACCAAAGGCGAAGGTTAAGATGAAACATGCAAAACTCGAATTTTGTTATGTCATGAGTTTGTTAAAAATGGCAAAATTGCCAAATATAATTCACACATCAGTCCAAAAGGCCATGATAACCCTAGTAATTGATAATGACTTAGGTAGAGCTCACGTTTTACTAGCCAAGAGATGTAGAAGAGGATAAGTTTACTAAATCACTAATAGTTGAAGATCTCACAAAGGCAAACAACTCATTAATTACAAAACCGGTAACATTGGCATCAAGTATCATTATATTCACAAGTTAATAAAAGATAAGGTGATCATGCTCAGGTTTTACAAATTTAAAAATCAAATGGGGGACATTTTTACAAAGGTGTTGAAGATAGAAGATTTTCTCCGTTTGAACTAATAAAAATGAGAGAAATTTGAGTATAAGAGAAAACGCTAGAAGTTAAGTAAACTTGATTTCTAGTCTTAGCTAGTATAACTAGGATCAGAATTAATTGTCACAAGTTTACACTTTAAATTCAAGTTAGCTTTCTATTTTCAAATATGAATTATATTACTTTAGAAATTTATAAATAGGAAGAGAGTATAGAGATGTAACAGAGAGAGTTGAAAAATAATAAAATATTTTTATTTTAATTTATTCTCTTATCCATTACTTGCATGTAGGTGTGTACATCGGGCTGAACCAAGTCGAACTGGGCTCAACCTGACCCGACCCGGTCACCAGCCAAACTAGCCCGAACTGGTCACCAGGCCAACTTATCCAGCCTGAACCCGGCCCAATTAGCAATCAGGCCAATTTCGGACTCACGATTTGGATTGCCTTAATTTTTTGACTCTGCTCCATCTACTCCATGGGAAGGGCTTTGGCAGGTAACTTGAATGACCTTGATTTTGGGAAGGGCTTTTGTCATAGATTTTTGGGATTTTGCTCCATCTACAAAGGGACTCACGATTTGGACGGCCTGGATTGCTGTAAATGATTAGGGTAATTGAGTAAGAATTTAGAAAAAAAAAAATAGGTCGAGTCGAGTTTCGGGCCGAGTCGGTCCAAACTGGAACTTATCGAAACTCAGCCTGAACTCAATTTCGGGCCGAAGAAAATGACCCGTCCCGACCCAAACTCAGTTCCGAGTCGGGCCGAGTCGAGTGAGTTAATCGAGCTAGCCCGGTTCGTGTACAACCCTACTTGCATGTATGGTATGAAGGTTAGTTCCTTAAATATGGCTCACTGATTCAAATTCAAGTTACCATAGGAAATATAAGCGAATTTTAATAGCTTACATTTGGTCATTGATAAACATAATCCTAGCCATCCAATTAGTGTAACTTTTCATTTAATAATGGTTAATGCATTGGATATCTTGCATTAGTGGTTGATTGATCAATGTAATTCTTTTTTTCATATATAGATCATTCACACCGTTGGCCATTAAATCAATGGCTCCCATGTGTTAGTTGAGTGACGTGATAAAAGATGGAGGAAGGGTCTGAGAAAGCTGGTAGTTCGAACGGTGGAGGTGAAAAGGTTTCCTTCCTCAAGCTATTCTCATTGGCAGATCCTTTGGATATAGTGCTGATGTGTGTTGGGACAGTCTCTGCCATTGGTGATGGCCTCGCCATGCCTGTTATGGTATTCATCTTTGGACAGCTTATCAACTCCTTCGGTGCTTCCAACAAGAACGATGTCGTTACTGAGGTTTCCAAGGTATGATCCGAACATCATCCTGGTCTTATCGTTCAACATTTTAGGGTTCCTCACGTGGGGCCCATTACAGAACTAGATTTTATTGGCTAATATTTGTCCACTTCAAACCCTAAACCCTAAACCCTAAACCTTTGTTTTTAATTAAACGGTGGATATTCATATACTCTGTACATGGCATACATCCAGGACAAACCAGACCATCGAAATTATGGCCCTGACACTTGATGGAAAGGACCTAAGATTCGATTGAAAGAAAAGTTCAGCAGTCCACTTAACAGTCAGACGGTTAAGATAGTCCGATGAGTAGGCTCATCTAGAAAGGGGCCCACAACTCGGATCGTCTGGGTTGAAGTTCATGTAATCATCTGGACCACATGTACGAAAACCGTACAGCGAAGAAAAGGCAACCAACGGTCCACGTTTCTCGCGTAAATGTTTTGACGACCTGATTTTTTTGGTTTGCACGTATGGCATACATGTGTGGGTCGCGGAGGCCGAAAGTTTGTGGGCCCCACCATAATGTATGTGTTGTATCCATACCGTCCATCCATTTGGAGAGATCATTCGAGGGCATGAGCCAAAGAATGAGGCAGATCCAAAGCTAGAGTAGAACCCACCATAGAAAACAGTGGAGAGAGTGACGCCCACCGTTGAAACCTTCCTAAGGTCCACCATAATGTTTATTTGAAATCCAACCTATTCATAAGTTAACACAGATATGAAAGAAGGGAAAACACAAATATCAGCTTGATCGAAACTTTTGAGGCCCTTAGAAGTTTTTAATGGTGGCCGTCATCTCCCCGCTGTTTTCTGTGGTGGGGTCCACTCGAGCTTTGGATATGACTCATTCTTTGTCTTAAGACCTAAAATGATCTCTCCAAATGGATGGACGGTGTGGATACAAAACATACATCATGGTGGGGCCCAAGGAACTCAGGTGACGTCACTTCAGTAGCATGTCTAGCTACTCAACCTGTCAGTAGCCAATCCGCGTCGCTTGGATTTGGTGCATCTCGTTCCCTTTAATATCGATAACTAGAACTGTAGACGAGTCCGATGCCTTCTTGATTTTCTAGTACCGAAAACTTATTTTGCAAAAAGCGGCCTCGGACACAAGTATTTTGACTAAAATATTCTTTAACCAGTAAGCAGTTAAAAGGCAAGAAACCTTAATTACTAAATTAGACTTAAGGTTATACGGATGAATCTAAAAAGACTAAAATAGGGGTAGTACGTTGGGTCTATACGCCTCAAGATCCCACTTAATATCATCCCATTCACAGAGCCACCTTCACACGCACCTCCACACACAACCACACGAACCCATTAGCATGTTTGTACATCTGATCCGCTTATCGGGTAAGCTCCACCGTTTAGATGATCTTCCCAACAAATAGGCAGATCAAAAATCAGGTAGGCCCCACATTTACAAAAATAATGGACGGCCTAAAACTATTTGCAAGTCCTTTTACACGGTCCACCTTTCCGTATGTCTGTACGACCTGAAAATTTGCCAGCCTGGTACTTAGGTTGGATAATCTGCACAGTGGGGCCCACCTGACAGAAATGATGTTCTGCATACCAGCCAGGTGTGGCTGCGTGTGGGGCCAAGTAACCTTCTGTGAGGTGACTTTTGGTCGGACGGTCTTGTTTCAGGGATCCCTTCGGTTGCTGTACGTGGCCGCAGCTTCTGGTGTAGCGTCGTTCCTACGTAAGTAGATACATCCGTTTCAGAGCTGATATTTATACCCTCATTTTTTATGCGCACACACCCATCGATGCAGGTAAACCGGATGGCCGATTACAGTGCCGTCTTCTTCACAGATATACACCATCCGAGGTGAGGCACATCGTATAAATGGTTTGGATCACTTAAAGATGACACAAGATCCAAAGACTAAGGTCCCGATGTATCCTACAGTAATAAGTCGGGATGTATTCTAGCAAAACTCGATGGATAGTGGATGGATAATTAGAAATCAGATTCTACTCGCTCGCATGAGATGGGCTGGGGAACTTCGCTTCACATCTTATAGTGCATTGTGCCACACGCAAAATACATGCAGCGTAGGCATCAACACCACGAATTAGGACATCTGGCCAGTGGATAAGGTGGGCTCCACCATGATGGTTGCCTAACACAAAAATCAGGGTGGTCCATGGGTCAGGCCGGCCACAATGGCTGATTTCCTTACACAAAAATCAGGTCGGCCATATGGGTCGAGAAGAATTTTTTCTAACCATCCATTTTCTTGTACAATGGTGGCCCACCTGAAAATTGGACCGGACTGATTTTTTTGTCAGTTTAGTTTTATAGTGGAGCCCACCTTATACACCATCCAGATGCCCTACAAATGGTGTGTAAAATGCTTGGAACGGACTTGTCTTTTACATAGAAGGTTATGATAATAGCTAGGGTACATGTAGGCTCCCCTACTGCGGAGTATATGCCATGTGCCTAAAATCTGAACTGCCCAAATGGTAGGGCCTATCAATCAACAGGTAACTCGTGAAATTTTTCGTTTATATTCCGGATATAGTGTATCCAATATTTGGACGGTCTGGATTTTCAACCGGTGTCCTCGCTACAGTACAATTTAGCTGCTGAATCAAAACCTCCCCACTAGAAATTCCAGGCCACGATATAGGGCTGAAAGTCGTGCGGGTTGGGTCGGGTCGGGTCGGGTCGGTGCTCAACCCTAGCCCAACCCATGGTTCCTATACCTCAACCCAACCCAACCCAACCCTACCTTGGGTTGGGAATTCTCGACCCAAGCGAGCACGGACGGTTTGGCCAAGTTTATTATATTTTCAATACACATCTTTTTTTTTTTACCTATAATTTTATTAATTATATATGTAATTATTTATTCTAAACAAATAAGCTAAAATATAGGACAACTACACTTTTAAAAGTCGTATTGTATATCAAGCAATCTATTTGAGAGAGAAATCTGACGTATCTTGTTAGCTTGAGTCATTGGAAACAACGTGGACCAATGAAACCGATGATATTGAAATTTCATGTGCCTTCGACACATACAATCCACACTCAATTATAATTAATTTATAAGGAACTTATATATTGATTGGGTTCAAATTAGGTCGGGCAACCCGAGACCTCAACCCGAGCCCAACCCAAGTTTTATCGGGTTGGTGTTTGTGTGGCCCAAGCCCGAGACCAAACCTGATACATCCTGCCCAAGCCCAACCCAATGTTAGGTTGGTCACAAGTCAGCCAGGTTGAACCCCCCCAACTCTCAGCCCTACCACAAGATGCTTGCTTGAATGAGACTTAAAAAATGAACGCTTCTTACACGTGTGCAAGATCAGATCCACTCGTCATTGCAGGTGGACTGTAATTGCACAAAAGTAAGCAATTAAGAGAAATCAACGATTCGAATCCAGTGCACATGTGATTTTAGATGCATGGAGCCTAAACTGGTTTACTCACGAATAAGTGGTACCAAAGGGAACTCATGAATGCCTTCGGCTCAGTGCCCTCATCAAAACTAGGAGTATTTACTTTTACACTCTTTAAGATTCTCTTACTAGCATGATAATGGTCTTGATAATCGACTGCGAGTTGCGGATTTCGCGCCCCTCCACGACCTACCCCACGGCCACATGCTCCACGACCTCAATCTCGACCATGATTTGTTACCCTTCCCTCGACTACTCCCCCTACTTGAGACTGGTAATCCCCTCCGATGTTGGAGGTTTCTTTTAGGGACACTTCTATCTGATCCATATGGGTATTCGTGTTCCTAAATTGCGCCTCAATAGCGGCCAAACATTGGTTGATCGCGTTCATCTTCTTAGTCAGCTGTTCCATGTTCAAGATTGGGGGTAGACCAAATCATTTATCAGTCTGAGTGGACATACACTATAAGACTCAACTTAGGTTTCTTAAAACACGACTTTAGGAGACTGTTTTGACATAAGACTATGGACACCGATGATCCTAACCTTTAGAATGATGCAAATGTGAGAAATTTCATATCTAGATTTTTAGTATAATGCAAATATAAAATTTTCATATCTAAACTCTAAATATGATGAAAATATGAAATTATTATATTTAGATCTATAAAATATGCATGAAATCCTAAAAAGATAAAAATATAGACCCTTGATAACTTGATCTAAGACGACCCAATGCAAAATCTAGTCTCTTACACCAAAAATTGGTGTAGGACGGCCTAATCCAACCCTAAATGAAATTTGGTATTTAAAAGGGACAGATTTATGTAAAAATGAATATAATATTTAAAAGGGATAGATTTATGCAAGCATTAACAATAAAAAGTTAGCTTTATACATCATAAAATAAGAATGAAATAAGGAAAATTCAATAATGATCATGGTTGTCTATTATAAACATGTTGTATTAAACCTTAAAATATGAATTTAGTCGGATCCAACGAAAGAAAGGACTTTCGTCTTGCAATAGATCTATCTAACCATATAAGTGGATTTTCTAATTTAGGAAATATGAATTTTTTAAATTGAGAAATATGAAAAATTTTAAAAATTGACGGTTCTTTGATTATAATTCAAATCTAAGGCCTTGAGTGATAAAATTTAAAGAATATCAAAATATGTAAATATTTCAAGATCTAATGATTTGGATAAAAAATAAACGAGATAAACTTCTATATCTAAAGAATTTAGAAGAAAATAGATTTAAATAAAAGAATACCTTAAGAAAAGAAAGAATGAGAGAGAAAAGATGAGAAATCACTTCCCTAAGTCTCATGCCTTCTTCCAATCATTGAAAGTTGAAGACAAAATCCTCCGGTCTTAAAAAAGCAAAAGCTATCTTTCTTTTCATAAACATAACATAGCGTTCTTTGAGATTTAGAGCAAAACACTCTTATAAATTAATAATTACATTAAATGACCAAAATATCCCTATTAAAAAATGTTTTTAAAAAAGAAAGAAATTCGCACGAGAAATTATGTGCAGTCTCAAAACTCAAATAAATAAAATGTTCATAAAATAAATTCATATCCAAGATGCCCGATGTGCCTCGATGATCATGCAATGAAGGTGGGTCTTGATGATCAAACGGTCCGATCACACCATGCTCGTAATCCAACAGTCCAAATATCTCATTTAAGCATTTTACACATATTACGAACACATGTGTAAGGTCTTCAACCTCTAAATACTCGATCCATACCCATCATCTAACCACATTGACTTAGGTAACGCACGCCTCCTGTGTTAATATACTTTGAATGGTTTTCTTCACTCACTTCCTCTCAATCGACTACACAAGGCTCACGTTCCTCAAATCAGAACCACAAGAATAGTATCATCTGAATTTTTAATTACATGACCAATCTACAGTGGTTCCAACCATTTGGGTAGTTTGGATTTTATGTACATGCCACGTGTACAGTAGGGAGCATCATAGTGTCCTAATGAGATCAGCATAAATAGAATGGTGAATGTTTGTGGGCCATGCAATCGATCACGTTGGTTGACCAAGGTAGCAAGCCAGCGTTTCATGGGGAAGTGACATGGGGATGAACGTGATAAGGTCTAAGCACCGTCTTCCTTGAGGATAACTACTTCAAATCCATGACGTTTCTCTGAACTCCTCACAGAGATTCCTTGAATCCATGAAGGAAAAAATAGAAAATAATTTCTAATAATTCCAAAAATAAATTGATTGATGATAAAAACGAGATTGCATTTAAATAGTAATATCAGACCTAGGAAGAAGTTTCAGAATCAAACTCCAACTCAAACCCCCTAAAAACGTAACTTACTATAAATAGTAAACTTACTATTTATAGATGGTCATGATTTCTACTAGACTTCATGGTTTTTAACCAAAAATATTAAGATTCCAATTTGGCTTAACCACGTTATTCCCTTAAATTTTCTAAGACCCTTTTCATATTGGGCACCACTACCAAAGCTCAAAGGATCAAGAGTTATGATCAAACTAAAACTTACTATAAATAGTAAAAATGAAATTAAAATGAACTTTCGATCATCGATTGATGGAATCTAATAAATTTGGTGTGGACAACCCTGGCGTAGTGGGGTTGGTTGGCTAAAGTAGCTTCTCCTACCCAAAATCATATATTGCACGTGAAATAACTCATTCCGGTTCACGAGATACGCCTGCATTAGTGTTCTGACAATCCTAATCATTTCTGCCTTCGATCGTGCCTTCTCTGGTCCATCTTGGCCATGAAATTGTCCGCGACCCGCTCTACATCAGGAACCCTGTTGCAGCATGCAATGGAGTGAGCCAACCACCCAAGGTTTAAGACTGGGAAGACTCCTTTGTGACTCATCCCAGTTGATTCGGCCTGACTCAGTCAACTTACTTCCAACTTGGCTGAGTCAGAACTCGACTCAAAACAGAACGAGTCAGTCCAAGTCTTAAAACCATGCAAGAACATGTAGCTTGGACCCGCAACCATGCACCATATAGCTCACATACAACATTGAGATATGGCTACTCCACCAAACATTCCCATCTACATCTAACCATATTGCATTCTAACCGTTGTCCACTCGCAGAGGTGTCGTGCTGGACGGTGACTAGTGAAAGGCAAGCGATGCGCATTCGGGGTCTCTACCTGAAAACCATACTGAGACAAGACATTGAATTCTTCGACAAGGATACATCTACAGGAGAGGTTATCGGGAGAATGTCGGGGGACACCATCCTCATTCAAGAAGCCATGGGCGCAAAGGTGAGGTCTTATGAATTACAAACAGCAGAACTGATAAATGCAAATTGTTTTCAAGAACCATGGAATTCGAGGTCCACCCAAGTCTCATTATGCAGCTTCGCATTTCTTTTCAGGTCGGGAAGTTAATACAGCTAGTTTCGTATTTCTTTGGCGGCTTCGCAGTAGCATTCATAAAAGGATGGCATCTGGCACTTGTAATGCTGTCATGCATTCCTCCCATCGTCGCAGCGGGTGCAGCCATGGCAATCATCATATCCAAATTGGCAAGCAAGGGACAGATTGCATACGCCAAAGCGGGAATTACTGTAGAACAAACAATTGGATCCATTAGAACGGTAGGAACATTTCATGAATGAGATGCATTGCCATGTTTCTAGACAGTTATACCATCTACCATATACTGATTTCTTGTTTCTAACATACATACAAGGTCGCATCCTTCACCGGTGAGAATCAAGCTATAATGAAATACAACGAGTCTCTGAAAACTGCATACAAATCCACCGTCAAACAAGGGCTGGCCACTGGCTTGGGAATAAGTGCTGTCATGTTAACCATATATAGCAGCTATGGATTAGCTGTTTGGTATGGCTCCAAATTGATAATTCAGAAAGGGTACAACGGTGGAGATGTCATTACTGTCATGACTGCAGTCATGACCGGCGGAATGTAAGTCAGAATCCGTTGATGTATGCATACATTACACACATATATAGATATGCATGACATGCCACAAACACACATGTATATAAGTGATATTTCATTGGATGGGAATCCGGTTTCAATGCAGCAGCCATATCGCAGCTGCTGATGGCATTAGATACTTATTCTCAAACTTGCTTGGTCTACTGCTTGCAATGAACCAGGTCACTAGGTCAAACTTCACCTTCAATTAATGCAATTGCAGCTGGGCAAGCCGCAGCATACAAGATGTTCGAGACAATCCACCGGAAACCAGAGATTGATGCCTACGACACAAGCGGGATGGTTTTGGAAGACATCAAGGGTGACATTGAACTGAGGGATGTATACTTCAGCTACCCATCAAGGCCAGACATTCAGGTATTTTCTGGGTTCTCTTTGCACGTCCCGAGCAGCATGACGGTGGCTTTAGTTGGAGAGAGCGGCAGCGGGAAGTCGACAGTGATCAGTCTGGTGGAGAGATTCTATGATCCACAAGCTGGCGAGGTGCTCATAGACGGCATCAACCTGAAGAAGCTGCAGCTTGGATGTATCAGGGAGAAAATCGGGCTGGTGAGCCAAGAGCCTATCTTGTTTATGACTACTATAAAAGAGAACATAGCATACGGAAAGGCAGATGCAACGCTTGCAGAAATCAAGACAGCAATTGAGCTGGCTAATGCTAAGACATTCATAGACAAGATGCCAGAGGTAATCTATTTCTTCAATCTTCTTCTTTCAGTGACTTCACCATTCTCTCACATGGAGATCGCTCTAGACTTCATTAAGTTAGTAAGGCTGTGTTGTGCAGGGACTTGATACAATGGTTGGTGAGTATGGAACCCAGCTGTCCGGCGGACAGAAACAGAGGATTGCGATTGCGAGAGCAATTTTGAAGAACCCCAAGATCTTGCTTCTCGACGAAGCGACGAGCGCACTGGATGCTGAGTCAGAGCGGATAGTTCAAGAAGCACTGGTGAGGATCATGTCAAACCGGACAACTGTAGTTGTGGCCCATCGCTTGAGTACAGTGAGGAATGCTGATACGATCGCAGTTGTGCATCAGGGAAGAATTGTAGAACAAGGTAACTGCCTGACATTTTCATGTTATAAAGTCCCATTTCATTAATTCTACTTCCAATGAAATGATCTTCTACGCTCCATACTTTCCATCAGGCCCTCATTTGGAGCTAGTTGCCAATCCAGATGGAGTCTATTCTCAGCTCATCCATCTGCAAGAGATAAATAATCAAGTCGAACAAACCCCAGCTGTGGATCCAGACAAGATTAGTTCAAGCTCTGATGCCAGAAGAAGTGCAGCTAGTCCTGGAAGCCCGTGGTTTTCTCCAAGGAGAAGCCCATGGTTTTCTCCAAGGAGATCTGTAACCATCAATTCTCCAGGTGTGAGAAGCAGCAAGCAGCCTATTTCTGGTTTGCCCAGTGATGAAGGCAAGGAAAGAGGCAATGAGAGTGAGAAAACCCCAAAGAAGGTCTCCATCGGACGATTGGCATACCTGAACAAGCCAGAGCTGCCAGTTCTGATGTTAGGATCCATTGCTGCAGTCATACAGGGGTTAACCTTCCCTCTATTGGGAATGCTGCTCTCGAACGCTGTCAATATGTTTTATGAACCCCCACCCAAGCTTCAGAAAGATTCCAGATTTCGGGCCCTATCGTTCGTGGGACTAGGGATCATGTGTCTGTTTGTGGTGCCATCACAGCATTATCTATTTGGTGTAGCTGGCAGTAAGCTCATCCAACGCATTCGTTCCTTGTCATTTGAAAGGGTGGTCCACCAAGAAATCAGCTGGTTTGATGACCCCATGAATTCGAGGTTGTTTCGACAGACTCTGATCCTCATTTTTCTTAAATCTCTCAACCTTTCTGACTCTGGTTTTTTCTGGCTTCACTGCAGTGGGGTGATTGGGGGGAGGTTGTCAGGAGACGCTTCTACCGTTCGCAGTCTTGTAGGGGATTCCTTAGCAATAATGGTTCAGAACATATCAACGATCATTGTAGGGATTGTGGTAGCCATGATATCCAACTGGCGGTTGGCACTTATAATCCTAGGTATTCTACCTTTGCTGGGTCTGCAAGGATATCTTCAGACGAAATTTTTAACAGCTTCCAGTGTAGATGCAAAGGTCAGTGGCTCCAGTTGCTTCAGAAACTACATAACATCCTTTTTTCTTTTCTTTTTTAACTTGAGTACAACTACATAGACAGGTATTGCCAGACATGGTCAGAAACGTATGTTTAAGGTGTGTTTGGGTGCACCATCAAATTGGAAAATCTAATAAAGCGTGCCATAACTGAATTGCAATTTACTTCCTTGGGATTCATATTGAGGGCAGCATGGCTTCAAATTGCAATTACGTACTTTCAAGTACCTAATCGCCTTTTAAGTAACTTATGCCTCAAGTAACTTAATCTTCGCACCTACTTAATTAGTAGATAATCTTCTTTGGTAAACAACATACTAGTGAGCTAAAAAGTAGAAAAGCATGTTCTGTTTCTGGCCAACATAAGTGAGTATTTATCCCTCAAGTTTGTTGAAGTCCACCTTCATATTCACCCATTGTGGATTTGAGACATTCACCATTAGGGGCCGACCTTTAATGTGCATTGTCCTTTATGTAGGGTCCACATTTGATATTGGTCATCCATCATGTGGGGCCCACTATCAATGTTATTGTCCATCATGTGGGACTCACGTTCAATATCCATTGCCCATCTTGAAGACCATCCATCATGTGGGCCCCGCCTCCAACATGAACCGACCACCATATGGGCCACCTTCATTATCAATTGCCTATCCTATAAAGCCCAACTGTGATGTGGACCATCCATCATGTGGGCCCCCCTTCAATGTGGGTCGCTCATCATGTGGAGCTCGCCGTGGATGTAAGTCATGTATCATTAAGGGCCGACCTTGGATGTGGAATGTCCATCATGTGGGGCCTACCTTGATGTGGGCCATCCATCGTGTGGGATCCCACTTCAATGTCTACTACCCATCATGTGGAGCTTACCTTTGATGTAGGCCATCCATCATGTAGGCCCTATTGGGAAGCGCGGAAGGTGAGCCCTTAAGATCTGACGGTCTACATGAGTTTTGGAACCCTCACAAAGCGGAAGATTGACGCTCCAATGACCCGCCTATCTACTACTAGAGCAGATGGATCTATTCACACCTCTGATCCTACGGTATAAATGGCCCCAAATTGCGATCTATGGATTAGATTGTCCCAAAGACAAGCCAAAATGGATAGACTCTGGTGCACACTATCTCTCTCCGTATACCCTTGGTATTTCTGATGATTCCATGCAAGAGACAGAGCGCATCCCTTTTTATAGGAAAGGAAGGAGAGATCGGATGAAATAGGATGAAACCATATCATGCGTTAAAATCCCTATCTCCTATCATATTTCAAATTCAAAGTTGAATTTGAAATCTCAACCGAATGGAAAAGGTCGGAAGAAGCCTAAACATGTGGGACCCACCCACTAGTGATTGCTCACTAATGGGCCCCACTGGCCTATGTCCAACATCTCCCACTCAATCACATTGTGGGATAGGTACAAAAATTTGTCCATTTAACTCGCCTAATAACAATCAAAGACCAAACATCGCGATCAAAAGAATCAGAGGACTGGGACCAGCTAGATCACCGTAATCTTCTCACAGGTGCTTGAGTACTAAGTGACCATCTAACTAGTACTCAATAACCCAAGCTTTGCAATGCCTATCCTAGTCCGCATGACCACACCTGATGGAGTTGACTCCCAACCTGGAGTACTCGGCCAACATACGCACTTATCCAACTTATCGAGTTATTCTGAAAACTTGATTTTTCACAAACTTCGACTAAAACCAATTTAAAGCAATACTCATATATATATATATATATATATATATATATATATATATATATATATACATATATATATTTTTAAGAAAAAATATTGCTTGCAAAAGTCTAATAAAAACAACTCGATACTGCCGGCGGATAAGTCTTCAAGTGCGTATTTATAGTTCTAGAAACTTGGTGTAGCTGTCATGGGATCTTCCCCACGCAAATGTGTAATTTGGAATTAATTAAGCTGCTTTCCTACCGTAACTGAGTCTGGCCAATCAAGGACCTTTCGTCATAGTACACTAAAGTAGCAACACTCAATCTCATCCTCATATACAATAGAGGAGGGTAGTTAAAGACACAAAGAGTCACCTACGGGACTGGCTACTTGCACGTTGCAATAATTAGATCGAATCAAAGCAATCTGTATGTAAAAGGTCACAGCACGTGGTTACAATCCACATCGTAAAGTAGACAATACTAGGTGAATGTCGGGTCTACAATACGCAGGTCATTCTATATGAGGTACGACTCATCTCATAACCTCATAACCTGACTATAAATTCAGGTCATAACATTTGATCGCAGGTAACGAAATGGTGCGATTGTGTTATTTGACTTTATCAGTCTCATCTTCAATCTTCAAAGATTGTAAGCGGATACAACTCACTCATATCATCATCCTTTATTATTCACAATAAAGGGAAGTTGATACCTCAATGTATAAACATGGCCCCAAATGTACCTCTCTTATACATTCAAGGTTGGTCGACCCGTGCGAGTGGGTGACCGGCCTGCCGACAAAAAAATAGAAATCCTACATGATCTCAAGGTAAATGTTGATGATCTACTTACCTAGTTTATATTAGTGTTCAATACTGAATAAATGGAATATATTATTCATTAATGAAAGATCAAAAGTACTACAAAAACATAGGCCATCAGTCAAGCTTTCCTCAATCCCATTTGCCTGACGTGAACCTGAAATAGATCTCTAGCTATAGGTTTCGTCATGGGATCAGCCATCATCTCTTTAGTAGGAATGTAGCTGAGGGCGACCTTCTTATCTCTCACTTGATCACGGACGTAATGATACTTGATCTCAATGTGCTTAGATTTTTTATAGTGTTTAGGGTCCTTTGTCAAGTCAATGGCAGAAGTATTGTCTATCTTCAGCGATATAGGTTGACGAACACTCGGTACAACACCCAGACTCAATAGAAATCTGCGAACCCATACACACTCCTGAACTACAGCACAACATGCAATGTACTCGGCCTCCATAGATGAAAGAGCTGTGGATGTCTGTTTCTTACTTGACCATGAATAGCTCCTCCTCCGAGTAAGAATACAAACCCCGAAGTAGACTTTCCCTCGTCATCGTTATTATCCCAAGCAGCATCAGAATATCCTTTGAGTTCAAGGCTTGTACCTTCATAACACAACATTAAGCCTTTTGTTCCTCTGAGATAGCGGAATATACGTTTGACGGCTTGCCAATGAGACTGTCCCGGGTTACTCTGATAACGGCTAACTATGCCAACTGCATAGCTAATATCTAGTCTGGTGCAAAGCATGACATACATTAAGCTCCCTACTGCACTTGCATAAGGTACTGAGGACATAGCCAATTTCTTGGCTTCAGTCTGGGGACACGATTTCCTGTCTAGCTTGGTAGCTTTATCCACAGGGGTTTCAACAGCTTTTGAATTTTCCATCTTGAACCGCTCTAAGATATTTTGTATATAGGTTGCTTGAGACAAGCCTAAAAATTTTTTAGGGCGATCCCTGATGATTTTTACCCCAAGAATAAAGTTGGTTTCACCGAGGTCTTTCATCTCAAAGTTCGAGAATAGCCAATCTTTAGTCAATATCAACAATTGCATGTCATTACCAGCTAACAGGATATCGTCTACATATAGAGATAGTATCAAAAAAGATCTTCCAGACCGTTTCAGGTATACACAATGATCTTCTTCACTCATCGTGAATCCAATAGTGGTGATGGCCAAGTGGAACCTCATGTACCACTGTCTTGAAGAATGCTTCAGCCCATAGATAGATTTGAACAACTTGTAGACTTTCTTTGAATGATTTTTGTCCACATAACCCATGGGCTGTTGCATGTATATCTCTTCATCCAAGTCACCATTTAAGAATGTGGTCTTTACATCCATCTGATATAACTCTAAGTTTAAATTTGCGACAATGGACAAGATCATGCGGATTGAGGAGAACTTTGCAACAGGTGAAAAGGTCTCCTCGTAATTAATAATTAATGTCTTCTTTTTGTGTAAAACCTTTAGTAACTAATCGTGCTTTATACTTGTCTACTGTACTACCTGCCTTTCTTTTGATCTTTAGTACCCATTTGTTACCTATCGCTTTGCGATTGGAAGGCAGATCAACAAGTTCCCAGACTTTATTCTTCTTCATGGAAGCGATCTCTTCGTCCATAGCATTCATCCAATCGGTCGAGTTAGAAGATAATAATGCATCCTGATACGAATCAGGTTCATCATCATCAACTGCGACACAAGAGAATGTTTGCCCCTAAATATCGAAGTATCTTCGGTGAATCAATCCTCTTTCGCTTCGATGTAACTCAGGAGTCTGCTGAGATGTCCTCCCACTGTCCTGACGAATTATAGGAACATCCCCATCTTGGGAATTAGAACTCCCACTCTCTTGAGATACATCGGGTATTTCAAAAAATTCTGTTAGAACCTTTTGCTGCATTCGGCTTGGGTATCTATCTTCAACGAAGGTCACGTCCCGGGATTCTATCTCAATCTATCGTCCAAGGTCCTCATAAACTAGAACATATCCCTTTGAATGCATAGGGTACCTTATGAAAACGCATTCAATGGTTTTACTATCAAGTTTACCTCTATGCAGAGTAGGTAGCAAAACATATCCTAAAGATCCCCAAGGGCGTAGATTAGCTAGAGAAGGGAGTCCTCCCAGACCACATCTCATATAGAGTCTTAGGAATGGATTTGGATGGGACTCTATTAAGGACGTAGACGGCTGTTAACAGTGTGTCTCTCCAGAATGTGGCAGAGAATTGCTTGTGCCATCATCAATCTAACCATGTCCAATAGTGTCCTATTCCTTCTCTTTGCAACACCATTTTTGTTGTGGAGTGTAAGCCATTGTGTACTGCCGAACAATACTAACATTTTCACAATATGATTTAAACGATTCAGATGTATACTCGCCACCTCTATCAGATCGAAGGATTTTAATCTTTTTCTTAAGCTGATATTCCACCTCAGCTTTATATTTAAGAAAACAATCAAAAGCCTCAAATTTGTGTGAGATGAGATACACATATTCATAGCGCGAGTAATCGTCAATGAAAGTGACAAAATATTGACATCCGTTTCTGGCATGTACATTAAAGGGTCCACAGATATCTGTATGGATTATCTCTAGTGTGCCCTTGGACCTAGCCGCTTTGGAAAATGGTTTCTTCGTAGTTTTTCCGGATACATAATGTTCACAAAATGGCAAATCAACTTTGGATAAGGACTCTAACAGACCAGAACGTACTAGTCTTGTCATACAATCCTTTCCTATGTGACCTAACCTCGCGTGCCATCTTTGAGATTCAGATACTACAGTTTCATTCGACATAGCAGATAAAGCAAAAGGGGCATTATCACAATCTACGTCATGAATAAATAAATCTGAAATTAAATTTTCTCATGCGAAGATGAGGTTATTCAGTCTCAAAGAAACTCTTGTCCCGAAAAATCGAATATCAAAACCATCAAATAATAACCTAGAAACAGAAATTAAATTCCAACGCATCCCCGGTGCATAAAGAGTATCACGAAGGATTATTGTTCGCCCAATGCGTGTACGGAGATGGGAAACGTCAATCCCTAGTATGTCTTCGATAGCATTGTTTCTCATCTACACCTTGTAACTTCTCTTAGCTACAGGCCGCAATTACTTGAGTCTTTGACGTCTCTATGTTACGTGCTTTGTTGCGCCTGAATCCAAAATCCACTCGTTAGATATAATATCAATGTCAAAGATTTCAGATCAAACGCCTACATACAAAGTATCTAGTGACTTAGGAATTATCGTCCTTTTATGGGCACATTGCCGAGCATAATGGCCGGAATTTCCATAGACAAAGCAGACTATATTTGTCTTTTTTGCTTCTTCTTTCCATTCCCCTTCTTGAGATTTGGAGGTGTTGTGGTCTTCTATTCTTGATTATTCTTCTTCGCCTTCTTGCGAGCTTTGGACCGTTTATTGTTAGCTTTCCGCTTATGGGTCTTTGCTACAAAGGCCCTGGCCGAACCTAGCTGAATTGCATTTATTTCAACCTCACGTACCAAATGGCCACAAAAGTCTCTGAACGTAGTGATGATGGAATCAGTATGGTTCAGAATTCTTTTGATTTGGGCCCATGATTTAGGCAAGAAACGGTGCATGGCTATAATTTTTTGATTTTCAGTCAATTTACACCCAACATTCCTAAGGGCACCTATCATTTGCTCCATCTTACGGATATGATCTTTGATGGGGCAACCGACTGGCATCTTATACTCCTGGAATTCTAATTCCATTGCACAAACTCTTGCATCTGACTTCTGCGCATAGGCATTACTCAGTGCTTCCCAGATTCCCTTAGCGGTTTCATACACTTCATACGTAGGTATGAGTTCTTTGTGTATAGTGCTAAGAAGGACATTACGAGCTAAACAACTCTGTTTTCGCCACTTATTGTAGCGAGTCATCGCAACCCTATGTTCTTGTAAATTCCCATTTTCAGCCCATATGGGTTCCTCTTGAACTTCATCGAGTGTGTGCGATATGTCGTCCTCATCCAGAAGGCATCGCATCGCGTGGGACCAGTCTTCGTAGTTGTTGCCGTCGAAATATTGTCCTTTTAGCTGTTCAGCGATTAACGCTTTGGTGGTCATCTCTTCATTGCATGAGTATCACTACTTAGCTATGATCTAAAGTATTGACACTAATCATCAGCATTTCTACGTGTTATTCAAATTTTCAAAGTATAAAAGTAGTAAACGCATCTTAACGAGATCTGAAAGTCTACATACCTGAATGGGCGGTGTAGAATAATCAAGTTCTCCTTTTTAAGATGAGATTTAATGCTTTTATAAGAATGAATTTGTATAACGTGCAACGTACCATTATTTGGTTGCATGCATCATTTGGTGGAGGAGAATAAACTCCCACTCAGGTTATGCACAACCTTTATTTTTAGGGAGGATTCTAGCACTAAGTTTTTCTGTATGTTCCAATGAAAAATAAGGAGGGCTTAGATCTAAACACATCAAGCCTAATTATTTTACACATATAAACATCATCATCATAAAGAAAAATGAAGTGCTAAATATGAAGAGAGTTCAATCTTCACTAGTGATCAAGTCCATTAGAGATGGATCTGATCATCACCGTTAATGATCATTGTTGATGATAGATCCTTTCATCAATATTGATCATCATGGTCGATGATCATTTCGATGACTAATGATCTCTTGATCAATAGTGAAGAAAATGTTATAAAGGAAACAACATTTATTTGCATATATATGTATATGTCATAATCAAGAAATACGGGAAATATACATAATCACACGTATGTATATGTACATGTATATGAGCAGTATGCCAATCCTAGGGCCCATCATTATATCACAAGCATGCATGCATTCATTACACACAGTACTTCACTTGTGTATCATTATTTGTTTTTGTATGTATTTCGTATGAGATATGTGTCCATCATCTCATAAGAAATTCATAAAGTAGAAATATATTTGCTAAAATCCATAAATTAGGATAAGACATTCAGGTTGCAACATATTTGAATGTGGTCCACACCATTGTTTTGTTTTGTAGATTAAACATGAATACAAAAGATAGGAAGCTCGTAATTAAACAGATATGTGCACAATATCTACACATGTGGGTTGAATGGATCTACATATGTGGCTATAACAGATCTTGCACTCGTTTTGCAACAGATCTACACATATGAATGGTTAAGATATGTGCACTCATCGTTCAACAGATCTACACATGAGGAATTAGCAAAACTAAAAAATAGTTGCTGTGGATTGGCTGATATGTGTATACGTGCTAACATGTGTACAAAAGCCATGTGTACAGAAGCCAAACATGAGTTCAAAACAACATGTGTGCTAAAGCCATGTGTACAGAAGCCATGGTAACTTTTGCTAAACACGTGTGATATACATCAACCCATCTGCTTCACACAGCAGCTAGGTATTTGAATTTGAGAGGCACTACTAACATATGTGATATGTACATGTACATCAGTCGACTTGTGAACACACGTGTACACTTGCACATTGACCCAGTGCTTATTTTTCTGCTCCAGCATAAATCCAAGCTCATCAGATGGATGGACGGTTCGGATTCAATACATATCTTGTGATGAGATCTGTGTTATACACGGATCAGATCCACATGTGCTGCTGATGTATACACCCACATGTGTTATAGTACAATACGTCAGCTATGCCCACATGTGCGGCTGATGTTTTGCACAGAACAACATGTGTATAGCCAACATTATCGAAGCTTGTATATTGCATATCAGCCAACACGCGTACTGTACGTGTACATCAGCCAACACGTGTACAGTAGCTAACATATGTACTTGCAGATTAGCCAACACGTGTACACACGTGTACAGTAGCTAACACATGTACTTGCAGATTAGCCAACACGTGTACAATAGCCATATGGAGAGATGTCTCCCAGTACACATGTGTATAACAGAAGCCAACACGTGTACACACTCATCAGGAAGGCTTACATGTGTATATGGAGAGATGTCTCCCAGTGGCTAATGTCGCAGAAGTTCAAATTTGGGCCCATGGTCTAACATTATTCTACAAAAATAATGAAGGGAGTGGATTTAGCAACAACTCATCATGGTGGATCCCATCTTGATCTTCTCAATTGAACCGGAAGCAAAAGCTTCCGCACACTGTACTAGAATCCGAATCCAACACAAACCCTCGAAAATGTTGGCGGAGTTCATGAGATCATGGAGAGGCCGCATGTATTCGGTAAGTTCAATGCATGTCCATGTATATATCATTCAAAATTTTACATGTACATATGCATCCACATGGACCCTTAATTGGTGCATATGTTCACATCGATAGTGTGAATAAAATCTAATACATTGAAGTGTATATTAAATCTGATCCACCATACATATGCAGATTCGATACTATTTGAAAACCATGGATTCCAATCCAAAATGAAAGTTTGGGCCACTTACCTTTTTAGATGAAAAATAAAAAATAAAAATCGGAGATCCGCCGTTGAATGCTCTGATACCACTGTTGGGAAGCGCGGAAGGTGAGCCCTCAAGATCTGACGGTCTACATGAGTTTTGGAACCCTCACAAAGCGGAAGATTGACGCTCCAATGACCCGCCTATCTACTACTGGAGCAAATGGATCTATTCACACCTCTGATCCTACGGTGTAAGTGGCCCCGGATTGCGATCTATGGATTAGATCGTCCCAAGGACAAGCCAAAATGGACAGACTCTGGTGCACACTATCTCTCTCCGTGTATACCCTCGGTATTTTTGATGATTCCATGAGAGAGAGCGCATCCCTTTTTATAGGAAAGGAAGGAGAGATCGGATGAGATAGGATGAAATCATATCATCCGGTTAAATCCCTATCTCCTATCATATTTCAAATTCAAAGTTGAATTTGAAATCTCAACCGAATGGAAAAGGCCGGAAGAAGCCTAAACATGTGGGACCCACGCACTAGTGATTGCTCACCAGTGGGCCCCACTGGCCTACGCCCAACAGGCCCCACCTTTGATGTGGGCCGCCCATCATACCAACCTGCTTTAGATGTCGGTTATTTACGATTAGGGGCTGGCCTTTGACATGAACCATCCATTATGTGGGCCCACATTAATGTGGGGTCATCCATCATGTGGGGCCACGTTTAATGTGGACTGTCCATTGTATGGCCCCCACCTTCGATGTGGATAGTCCATCAAGTGCGGCCTTATTTGATACGGACAGTGAGAGAGCCTCCTTTGACATGGAGAGAGAGAGAGAGAGAGAGAGAGAGAGAGAGAGAGGAGGGAGGGAGGGAGGGAGGGAGGGAGGGAGGGAGGGAGGGAGGGAGAGAGAGAGAGAGAGAGAGAGAGAGAGAGAGAGAGAGAGAGGTAATAGGTCAAAAAGCTATTAAAAAACAAGAACTTATCAAGATAAGTAGATTTCGGCAAATAAGTTACTTTTACAATAATGCTTACCAAACTAACTTAAGTAGGAAAAGTAACTTATTTTGGTGGTATCCAAACAGGCCCTAAGTGAGAAAGTTCAACAAATGTTAGTACACATTATGCACAGAATATGTTGATTGAAAGGATTACTGTTGGATGCAGATGATGTATGAAGAAGCCAGTCAAGTAGCTAACGATGCAGTGGGCAGCATTAGGACGGTTGCATCTTTTTGTGCAGAACAAAAGGTGATGGATCTCTACAAGAAGAAATGTGAGGCCCCAATGAGAAATGGAATGCGGCAAGGAATTATAAGTGGTGTTGGTTTTGGCTTCTCTAACATTGTACTCTTCTGCTCCTATGCCCTCAATTTCTACTTGGGAGCTTGTCTTGTTGCAGATGGGAAGGCGACATTTTCTGAAATTTTCAAAGTAGGAACCTTTTTTTCCCTTTCCTTATTTCAGCTCATTCTTGCGCTGGTCCTGTTCTATGTGTTTATGTTGGGTTTTCAATTGCAGGTTTTCTTTATTATGTCAACAGCGGCTATTGGAGCATCACAAAGCAGTGCAATAACTCCAGACGCCACCAAAGCCAAGGAATCAGTGGCTTCTATTTTTGCAATTCTTGATAGGCAATCCATGATCGATTCGAGCAAGGATGAGGGTATGACATTGTCCAATGTGAAGGGTGACATTGAATTCCAACATGTCAAATTCAAGTACCCAATTCGTCCAGAAGTGCAGATCTTCAGAGACTTGTGTTTCAGCATATCTTCTGGAAAGGTACCATTGTTCTTGCTTCATTAACAAGTAAAAAATAAAATAAATCTTTGGACAATACTGAGGTAGGAGACCTAATTTTGAGATTCATCAAACAGGTGTCAGTATGGCACTTGTGAGTGAGATCAGAGATTTCCATCTAGGTGGCCAGACAATCTAGAATCAGGCTGCTTAATTCACTCCTCAGGTGGGCTTTGGTGTCCAAAACAAGCAGAGGGCTAGTAAGAATTGTTTGTGTTCATTTGTTTTGTACATTGCTGCCAAAGGAGAAGCTGCCTAATTTTTGAGCCAGAAGATCAAATCAGCACATCCACGAGATGGAAAGCATGGCATTCACATATGTGTGCCACACTGGAACCAAGCTTTCATGTGGATGAGCAGGGTCCTATAGGGATTGTGGCTTAGCAAACCTTCTATAGCTCAGATACTATTATATTTAAACTTTTCATCACTTTTAGTTACCATCCTTGTTACTGGCATGAATTTGAGATTGATCTTCCCCTTAAATTTTTCTTGAAATTGATCTGTTTGCAGACTGTTGCTCTTGTGGGTGAGAGCGGTAGCGGGAAGTCAACCGTAATTGCCTTACTGCAGAGGTTCTATGATCCTGATTCCGGCCAGATATTGTTGGATGGTGTGGAAATAAAAAAGTTAAAACTACTATGGCTGAGACAACAGATGGGGTTGGTGAGTCAAGAGCCCATATTGTTCAATGACACGATCCGTGCCAACATAGCTTATGGGAAGCAAGGGGAGGTCTCTGAAGATGAGATTAGAGCAGCTGTAGAGGCAGCCAATGCTCATAGCTTCATATCATCACTTCCAAAGGGATACAATACACATGTAGGTGAGAGAGGAGTGCAATTGTCAGGTGGACAGAAGCAGAGGATCGCCATCGCAAGGGCAGTGCTGAAAGACCCAAAAGTCCTGCTGCTTGATGAGGCAACAAGCGCATTGGACGCAGAATCAGAGCATGTGGTCCAAGAAGCATTGGACAGGGTGATGATGAACAGATCAACGATTGTCATTGCTCATCGACTGACAACAATCAACGGAGCTGATTTAATTGCCGTGGTGAAGAATGGAGTGATTGCAGAGAAAGGAAGACATGAAACACTGGTGAAGATGAAGGATGGAGTATACTCATCTTTAGTAGCAGTGCAGTCAAGTTCTTCCACATAACAAATGGAAACTTCAAAGAACTAAAGAAGAAGAAGAAGAAGAAGAAGAAGAAGAAGAAGAAAGGTGCATTCTCTAGGATACAAGGTTGTTTATTTCAAGAACCCTTAGCGCGTTCCCTATGTGGGCTTGAATCATGTTTTCTGTTAATAGGAACAAGCAATTGCTTGTGTGTGAAAGACTGTTAATAGGTGGCAAAAGGCTGAAGTCATGGGCCACACTTTAAATGGAAAGTACCTCAAAATCAGATCGACTGGACATTCATAACCTCAAAGTTCTGTTTATTAAACTTGGACCCTCAAAGAGCCTATTGCCACGCTGACCTTCAAATACGAGATTGGTCCCCTTTTTAAAGATTGTGTTCTCTGGGCACATAGGATCAAACGTAAAGAAGTGCTTTCTTAGCAGAGTGCAGAGTTTGAGGCATCTGTTTATTAAACTTGGACCGTGTCGAGCTGCCCAACCAGTTGTATACTGAAGCTTATGTCCTCATCCACCATAGATCTCAAATTCTAATATCTGATGCATTTTATCATTAAAAGAAGAAGGCTTTGGTGGGATGAGCATGTAACATGTGGGAGTAAATAAATTGAAATAGATAGAAATAAGTAGCATATCTTGAAATAAATAGGTCATGCCTTTGTCCAACAGAAACATCTGCATGTATTGAAAGCCATCAATTGAGATTCCACGATCTTACTTATATTTTAAACAGCAAAGGATCCATTAAAATATGGAAAGCACTGACTTCAAACCCTCTAATTTCAACAGTAATTTTATGATGCCTCAGCTACGCGTTCACATCATGTTTAATTAAGAAATCTAAGATATCAACATTCTATATGAGGATCTAAATAGGAGCTTCCATCTGATTTATAAGATCAAAATAGAATTGCAGCCAAAGACCAAATAAACATCTAGCCATTCACGGCAACAACAATTGCAGCAAATGGGTGAGAGTAAAATTTGAGAATCAAGACCAATAACCTGCCAACTAGCATGGATAGATCATGACCGTCTAATTCTATGAAAACATCAAGGACCAAAATTAGCTTGCTTCTAGAAGCTTAGAAAACCAAAATAAATAAATAAATAAAATACAGCTATTTGGAAGTTGGCATCTTCCACTTGCTTGGATAAAGCTCTTATAGTGCAAAACCATTTGTAACCTGAAAATCCAAAGAATCAAAGAAAATACTATATAATGGACCCCCCACTTGAAGTGAACCTTGTTCCTAGTCAATTGCACATTATGCAGCTTTTAAGCATCATCAAATACCTCAGCCTTCCTAAATCATTAAGGGGTTCAGGTTCCCTTCTCTGGATCTGTTGAGAATTTGAATTCAGTTCAGGTCTCACCTTTCGGACCTGGATAAGCATCGGGTCTAGTTGACTGTGGTTGGGGTCTATCAGGTCCATGTGATGGACATATGGATTGGGGACCCCGGTCTGGGTTGGGTCCACTTAGTTTTAATAGTACAATGTATCACCATGCAAAATGTCAAAGTGGCACATGTGTCTACCATCTAATCGAAGCCTGAAGGAGCCAAACACAGCAAGATCCAAACCCAGTTAGCTTGATTATGGCTACTATAGGAGCAGACTTGAACCCGACCCTTGGACAACCCTACTTAGCCCCCTACCAGTGTTTTAATTCTCGACAATATCAGCCGATATATCCCACGATATATCTTGTATCCCATATGTGCAATACGAAACACACAAGTAGTGAGATATATCCCACATGTTCGATCCGGTAAGTATTTTTTATCATTTTTTTTTCCTATAAATCATGTTAAGTCAGTATCAAATTGTTACAAATCCATGATTTTTCATGTTTTTATAGCTTTGATTTTGAGATTTGGAGGAGATGGGCTAAGTTGCGGAAAATTGAAAAAATCAAAATTTCCTAATTTCTCACAATCGGTTGCAATCTGTGTCCAAATATAAAATCAAACATGTATGTAACCTGATCTAGTGATTCTTCTTTTACTTTTGAATCTATTGCTTGTATTTACACACATCTTCTTACATTTATGAATTATATGAATAGACTTTGAATATACTCGCATCAATTCAGTTAGACAACGCATAGATTAGGACCCCATACAAAGAAAACCATTATGTGCACTTGTTTCCTAATGTTTTCCTATGTTTCCAACAACAACAATACATTACGCGATACAACCGATATATCCCATGTGATAACCGATACGTATCCGTATCCCAAGGGTGTGAAACGTAATGCGATACCAATATTTCAAACACTGCTCCCTACTACACCAAAATATGCTCTGCTACATACCTACAAACGTGAGTAGAAACATGCCAAATTCGCTCTTTCAGTCTAAGGTCCAGCGCTATACAGGCTTTCACCAGGCTTGTGACCCAAGTATGGGCCTGATTTTGAAGCCCAATTGATAAATGGGTTAATGTATTTATATCGAGACCAGAACCAAGAACGAAGTCCAACCGGTTTCTTTGTTCTTACTAAACAGTTTGGCATGGGCCTAGCTAAGAGCTCAAGATGAGCTAGATTGCCCATACCCCATCCTCTAAAACTCGTACAAGATTGCGCGTGATGGCTAGTGTTAGCACACATGATGCGGGCCTCTTTATCAATGTACAAACAAGAAAGGATGTAAGAAAACCAATGAAAATGTTGTTTTCTTATTCAAATTTCTTTATATGGTTATTGTTGGATCCAACCCTGCTACTTGCCATGATATAATTATAACCACCAAAAAATTTGGTGTGGACCAGGACGAGTTGAGAGGCACCTTGTACCTGACTCTTTTAAGAATCCAATTGGAGTTTTGGACCTAGACCCAACCCATAAAAATTTTGGGTCTGGTCTAGATCAGGTCAAAGTCGAAATCATAAGCAAATGGCCCATTAATTCAATGGGTTGATACTGGCCCTTTGACCCAAATCTTACTTGTTTATAACATAGGTCATGTTAGGGTCGGAAGAGCTCTCAATGGGTACCCGACGAATTCGACCCACGAACTCAACCTAATTTTAATGAATTTGGGTCCAATAAATTGGACTTGTTGAGAAATTAGGTTAGGGGTCTCTATTTATTTTGTTTCAGGTTTCGAGTTGGGTCAAGGCCATGCCTTAATTTACCAATAATATTCAAAACTGTAAAGCATACAAGCATGAATATATGAAAATGGCCAAAGAAAACATTTAAGTAATGCAACTTTTAATCACATGAAGCATGGTTTAACATTTGTAATCAGATATTTTAGTTTCTTATCTAAGGCTGGAGAAATCATTCAGTTGGTTATTCAGTTTCAGTAATGCAACTTTTAAGCATCATGAACACATTAAGTGAAACCAATTACAGGAAGAAGAAACCCCCTAATTGCTAGAGTCATATATGATCAATGTTGGAACCACGTCGGAAAGGATGTTCGGTTTTTCACAAATGATTAAGCCTTCCTAAATCATCAACCGGTTCAGGTCCCCTTCTTTGGACCCGTTGAGAAATTGGATCAGGTTCAGGTCTCACCTTTTGGACCTGGATAAGTATCGGGTCTAGTCAACTTTGGTTGGGGTCTACACATACACATACATCCTTCTTGTGCAATGAAAAATAAAAGCATATCTTAAGTGCAAGCTGGAGTTCAGGTCAATGTTCCTTTATGCAAAAGATATTGGGATGCCGTAGGGGGGTAGCAAAAGGAGGACACATCTATTGTGGCACTCTCATCTTGCCACCTTATGGACGATTTGGCACAAGAGCAATGATAGTTAGGATAAGTCATGCTTGTTGAGAGAGAACTTTCGGAAGGCTAACTTTCGGAAGGCTAAGAGGATTGCAGAAACAAAGAGCTGTCTCCGTTGTTGCCACTCAGATTCTAACAAGATGGGAACTTGCCATAGAACCATTCAAGTAACCAATAAAATAGAATGCATCTCATAGTAACGCAGCATGAATTGGTCAACTAGAGAGATGAGAAATCTTGCCAATTGGCATGTGAACTCTGAACTCCACAAATTTTGTTTGATAGAAAAGGAAGAAGAATACACACCTCAACCTTTCCCCTACAGACTTGCCATAGAATATCCTGTAGCAACTATACAACACTGAATTCCAAACCAACGAAAACCATTAGTTGGCAAAAAAGTTTACAAAAGTTTATAATAACAACACTATCAAGAAAGCATCACCCAAGATATGATCCCCACAGGAGAAAGCATTCAAGAACATGATACTCTGATGCAACTGAAGATGAAAAGTCAAATGTATTTCATAATAACCTAAAGATAAATTGCAAAAAGAAACCAATGTCAAATTAATGTACTTGATAAATTTCAATATAGTGCTTAGTTACTATTGATAGATGTCTTAAATCTATAATTCATCAGTCTGTCGATGACAGGTTCGATGCCATCAAGCAGGCTTCGATGTCATCGAAGTCAGCTCAATGCCATCGGGATTTTCTGAAATAAATCTATTTGGTTGTTGGACACTTTGGTTGCCTTTTCGATGCCATCGAAGACCGTTTGATGTCATTAAAGGCTTGGTCGATGTCATCCGTAACATCTGGATTTTCATGTTTGGGTGTTAGAATGTTTTGGTATTTTTTCAATGCCATCAAAGTGGCTTCAATGTCATCGAAAGTTAAGTTTCGATGACATCGAAGTGTGTTTGATGTCATCGAACGTTTCTGCGTAGATTTATTGCAGATTTGAGAATTTGTGGGATTTGTTTCCGATTTTGATTGGGATTCTCCTAGAATCTATATATTTGGGTATAATCGGGATTGAGAGGTATCTAAGGCTTTCTAATTTGTTCCTAGGGTTTCAAGGGCTTGTAAAGGGAGATTCGAGGCTTGTTCGAATCGAGTATTCTCTCCATCTCTTGTAATTTCTGCTTTTATAGTGCTTTCTGTCGCTTTGTGCTGTGGTTTTTTCTCGTAAGGGTTTTTCCACGTTAAATTCGAAGTGTTTGCGTTGTGCTTGCTTGGTGTGATTGGACTACGTCGCTTGATTCATCTCTATGTGCTTCTATGGTCCCCCAACAAGTGGTATTAGAGCGGGAGGTCTCGTGTTTGATACTCGTTACCAGGGGTGATTAATGCAGGGGCATTTTCACATGCTCAAGTCGATGTCATCGATATCTGGATTTTCATGTTTGGTCGCTGGAACTTTTTAGTATTTTTTCGATGCCATCGGACATTTCCGCATTGCTTTATGTAGATTTGCGAATTTGCGGGATTTGTTTTTTATTTTGATTGGGATTCTACTAGAGGCTAGACATTTGGGTGTAATCGGGATTGGGAGGTATCTAAGGCTTTCTAATTCGTTCCTAGGGTTTCAACAGCTTGTAAAGGGAGATTCGAGGCTTGTTCGAATCGAGTATTCTCTCTATCTCTTGTAATTTCTGCTTTCATAGTGCTTTCTGTCGCTTTATGCCATGGTTTTTTCCTATAAGGGTTTTTCCATATTAAATACGGAGTGTTTGCGTTGTGCTTGCTTGGTGTGATTGGATTACTTCACTTGATTCATCTCTATGTGCTTCTGTGGTCCCCCAACAAGTGGTATCAGAGCGGGATGTCTCGTGTTTGATACTCATCGCCATGGGTGATTAATGCACGGGCAATTTCACACCGGGCTCAAGTGGGGTGGCCTGTGGGATGCAGGGGCACACTCGGGGTGGGCGGAACGTGTGAGGCAGAACCCATGTGATTTGGGGACCACGATGAGGGTTCGTCCGAGGACCTAACCCATGGATGTGGGGCTATGAGATAAAAGGATTAATTCACCATGCTTTATCAATTCGAGCTTTTAGAGCAAGTGGTTAATTGTACTGCATCAAATTGGTATCAGAGCAAACGTTGGGGTGCAGGCTTGAATCTGATAGTGAGTAACAATGACTACTAATCCTAAGTTCGATGTTGAGAAATACTCCGAAAAAAATAATTTTGAATTATGGAAGGTCAAAATGATTGGCCTATTGATTCAATAAGGATTGGATGAGGTCCTTGAGAAACGACAGGAATCTATGGATGATGATAAATGGAAGAAATTAGATAAAGAAAATCCTCAATCCAATTGTGTTTAATGAATGAGGTCCTCTACAATGTTATGAGGGAGAAAACCACAACGGATTTGTGGGTGAAGTCCCTTGAAATCGCCTACACTTGAAGATGCAGTTGTTCAACTTTAAGATGACAGAGGGAGGAGATGTTGAGGCCCATATCAGCAATTTTAACAAGATGATCTGCAAATTGCTGGATATGGAGGAAGTGATCAAAGATGAAGATCGCGTGTATCTTGTTGAATTCACTTCCGGACTAAATTTTGTAAGACCCTCTTTAGCATTACGAATGATCCAAATTGTTGATATGATCTGGCCCATTTCTAGTGATCCAAACCTTTGACATGCTTGGGCCATTTCAATGAATCAAAACCTTTAATGTGCTTGGGCAATTTAACAGATTTGAACTTCATATATGATTCGGCCCATTTTTCCATCCAAATGCATCATATGATTCGTGCTGTTGTTAGTTATCTAAACTCTTCATATGATTGAAGCCTCTTTCCATGACCCATCCCAATTTATCTACTAACTTGAACCATCTATTCATAATATTTGAGGCTGGTTCTCAGTTATCCACTTCTTTAATTTTGTAGGACTCTCTTCAGTTCTATACACAAATCAAAGAATCAAGTTTCTTTTTACAATGATCCAAATTCATATGATTTGGCCCATTTATAGTGATCCAAACCTTCGACATGGGCAATTTCAATGGATAAAAAACATTGACATGACATTCATTGGATCCAAATTATGCATATAGTTCGGTTCATTCGGCGATCTTGGATTGATGAAAACGTCCCAAACCATATGAAAGGCTTACATCATAAACCATAGGCCAAATCGTATGAATAGCCTAAAACATCAGATAGCGGCCTGATCATATGTGATTGGTTTGGATCAATGAAAATCATCCCAATCATATCAATAGGATAGATCACTACATCATATAAGGCCAGTCACAAGAAGAGATTTAGATCACAACAAAGAGACCTAATATGAATGACCTATGCCCCAAGCAATGTTCGAAGTATCGGTATCGCTACAAGTTTCGCTGGCCAGGGATACAGAAATAATATCGATATCGCCGATAATATCATTGATAACCGGAAATGCGAGGAAATGTGGGGAAAACAGTGGAATTTTCAAACGGAACTTCAGGAGACGTTAATATCTACATATTTACATATTTAGTAATTTAAAAAATTGCAAAAAGATTGCATACATAACATGTTTCCATTTAATTGGGCCTTAAAAGCATGTGTCGTAAGAAATCAGTCCAACCATCCCATCCAACATATTTAACCATCTAATCTTCCATCCAACAATTGGAAAGGAAAAGAAAGATTGTGGTCACGATATCGTGCATGTGGCGATATCGATAGTATCGAGATATTATTAATATTATCAATGACAAATTGAAACTACCTTAAATCATGTGCCCAGGAAAAAAAAATGAAATAAATTTTTTCTAATAAACAAAATTCTGATGATATCAATAAGTTGGCGATATTATTGAAATATTGGTCGATACACTTATGATACAAGCATTACCTAGAATTTACATAGTCGAAAATATTGGTGATACATTGGCAATACAAGCAACACCTAGAATTTACACAGTTGAAAATATTGACGATTACATTAGCGATATTGATATGTTGGCTAAACTTAGCGATACATTGCTAATACCTGGAATTTCTGATACTAACAGCATTATCGGTATCGTTAAGCAGGAGATAAAGATAATATAGGGGATATTTCGTAATATCAGAGATAATTCGAACACTGGCCCCCAAGTATACCAGATATATATATATATATATATAATTGGTTTAAATTATTGAAAATCAACCCAAATATATTATTAATTGGATTATTAAACATCAACATTCGAATATAACTTGTCTTGAATCAACGAAATGGCTCGAAGCATATGAAGGGTTCGAATTACTATACATAAACCGAATCATATGAATGGCTTGGAAGATCAAATAGGGTTGTAGCACCCTGAATTTCGAGGGCCGAGTAGATACTCGACTCCCGATATCCCGAGTGCCACCTATGCTTTGCAGAAGCGGGATTTTATAGTTCGTTTTACCTAGCATTTGAGCGTACATATAATTAAAATAGACTATGCGACGGACCCTGGAATAAACGTAAATTTTAATGTCTAGTGTACGAGACCGTATCCCAGCAAAATACATACGGTTCCAAAATACAAAATGTCTCGGCCCTAAAGTCTCATCGTTGGCCTTAAGGCAACCTATAATGGCCTGCCTAGCAGCTGGAAGTACGAGGACTCCTCCTTCGAGTCCGTGTGCGCCTCCTCTAAAGCATCGAACTCCATAGTACCTACATCTACAAAAGTGTCTAGTTGGTGTTTTAAAACACCGTCCTGCAGTGGGAGTGAGTGATCAACATAGTGGTTCCATTAACTCTTAAGTTACACATGTTATCAACTCTACCAGCACAGGTAATAATAAAACAACTTAAACACCCACTTCCTAATTACTCCTATTAATGCACGTGCATGCTGTCATGAGATGATGCATGCCCTCACAATCCAACACTAACTCGTAAGCGACACCAACGCCTCATTCGCAAATGCCAACACTCTCTCATCACGCGACCACAACGTATAAGTCACCGCAGTCTAAACTAATGTGATGAATGTTCATGTTAGCCGAGTAATTAATTAAGTCCATTCATCCAGCAATTTTGGAAAAGCTGAACATGTTCATTTAGTCAATGGCTTTATCCAGATTGCTAGGCCCAGGGCGGTCGTAGTTGATCTATGCCTGCAATCCTTGATTCATATTAGGATTTACCACCCAGACGACAACTCCCCAATCAATGTGAGGCTAACACTAGCCCAACCGATCACTCAAGACCCGGATGACACAGCTCGGATGCATATGGTTAGGCCTCCCATCGACAGGTGGATGACGCCCACAAATGATGCAAGGGTCGTCACTCAAATGCAATTGTGGAGCGGTCGAGGGATCATTATCGTTTGATATACTAGGCTTATAGCCTTATTGATTGCTCATTGGTCACTACGGGGAGGCTCGTCACCCCAACGTAAGCCGACGGGACGGACACAGTGTCCCATACCACCATGCCTAGCTATTGAGACTCAGGGATCGTATCACTAATGGTTATTAGTAGGCCTCTCATGGGTATGGGGTGCTCCAGATTCAGGTAGGCGTGATCGTACATGTTGGACACACATGGTTGGTCAGCTAGTAGACTAGTTCAGTTGACTTAGGCAGACCTCGGTGCAATCGGCATTGGGTGCAAGCATCCCATGTAGCCGACTATTGTTGATTGTCCGTGTTCGGCCCGGGTCAATCGGACTGGTCTGGGGCGGCCAACTCAAATAGGGCTGCCTTCGTAAATTTATGGTTTGCTGCTATCAATCAATAAACTTAATAAATTAATTATCACATCTATCGGAAAGAGTACAAAACAACAAATCAGGAAAATTCTACTTGATTTGGGCATTTTATCGAACATGCAGGCGTATTATCACTAATCATAGTAATTCACATGAGGTAAGGCAAATTGAGTGCATATGGAGGTGGATAACATGAAGCATGAGCAATAGGTTTAGCAATATCAACCTATTCTAGCATTCAATTGAATGTTCATGCCACATTACACATGATTAACAATTTATGAAAGGCAAATGACCATATGAAATGGCTCGAAGTATTTGAATGGTTTAGATAATTGAAATCCAATCCAAATATAATATCAATAGGATTACTAAACATCAGCTTTCGAATATAACATGGCTTGATTCAATGAAATGGCCCGAAGTATTTGAATGGTTTGGATCACTAAACATAGGCCACATCATATGAATGCCTTGAAAGATCGAATAGGGCCCAATGAAAGGAATGGTTTCAATCAATGAAAATCAGTCCAAATATAAATGATTGGTTTAGATCATTGAAAATCAACCCAATATATAATCAATTGGATTACCAAACATCAGCCTTCGTATATAACTTGGCTTGAGTCAACAAAATGGCCCGAAGCATTTGAAGGGTTTGGATCACTAAACATAGGCCAAATCATATGAATGCCTTAGAAGATCGAATAAGGCTCAATCAAACGAATGGTTTGGATCAATGAAAATCAGCCCATATATATATATATATATATATATATATATATATATATATATATATATATATATATATATATATATATATATATATATATGTTTGCTTTAGATAAATGAAATTTAATCCAAATATATCATCAATTGGATTACTAAACATCGACTTTCGAATATAACATGGCTTGAATCAACGAAATGGCCCGAAGCATTTGAATGGTTTGGATCACTAAACATAGGCCACTTCATATGAATGCCTTGGAAGATCGAATAGGGCCTAATCAAACGAATGGTTTGGATCAATGAAAATCAGTCCAAATATATATGACTGGTTTAGATCATTGAAAATCAACCCAATATATAATCAATTGGATTACTAAACATCAACCTTCGAATATAGCTTGGCTTGAGTCAACGAAATGGCCCGAAGCATTTGAAGGGTTTGGATCACTAAACATAGGCCAAATCATATGAATGCCTTCGAAGATCGAATAAGGCTCAATCAAACAAATGGTTTGGATCAATGAAAATCAGCCGTAATATATATGATTGGTTTAGATAAATGAAATTCAATCCAAATATATCATCAATTGGATTACTAAACATCATCTTTCGAATATAACATGGCTTGAATCAACGAAAGGGCCCGAAGTATTTGAATGGTTTGGATCACTAAACATAGGCCAAATCATATGAATGCCTTGGAAGATCGAATAGGGCCCAATCAAAGGAATGGTTTGGATCAATGAAAATCAATCCAAATATATATGATTGGTTTAGATCATTGAAAATCAACCTAATATATAATCAATTGGATTACTAAACATCAACCTTCGAATGTAACTTGGCTTGAGTTAACGAAATGGCCCGAAACATTTGAAGGGGTTTGGATCACTAAACATAGGCCAAATCATATGAATGTCTTGGAAGATCGAATAGGGCTCAATCAAACGAATGGTTTGGATCAATGAAAACCAAACCAATTATATATATGATTGGTTTAGATTAGTGAAAATCAGCACAAATATATTGCCAATTGGATTACTAAACCATCGGCCTTCGAATATAACTTGGCTTGAATAAACGAACTGGCCCGACGAATATAAAGGGTTTAGATCAGTAAACATATGCCAGATAATATGCATGACTTTGAAGATTGAACATGGCTCAATCAAACGAATGGTTTGGCTCAATGAAAATCAGCACAAATATATATATGATTGGTTTAGAAAATTGAAATTCAATCCAAATATATCATCAATTGGATTACTAAACATCAGCTTTCAAATATAACTTGGCTTGAATCAAGGAAATGGCCGGAAGCATTTGAAAGGTTTTGATCACTAAACATAGGGCAAATCTTATGAATACCTTAGAAGATCGAATAGGGATCAATCAAACGAATGGTTTGGATAAATGAAAATCAGCCCAAATATATATGATTGGTTTAGATCATTGAAATTCAATCCAAATATATCATCAATTGAATTACTAAACATCAGCTTTCGAATATAACATGGCTTAAATCAACGAAATGGACCGAAGCATTTGAAGGGATTAGATCATTAAACATAGGCCAAATCATATGAGTGGCTTGGAAGATCGAATAGGGCTCAATCAATCGAATGGTTTTGTATCAGTGAAAATCAGCCCAAATATATATGATTGGTTTAGATAATCAACTCAAAAATATAATCAATTGGATTTCTAAACATCAGCCTTCGAATATAACTTGGCTTAGATCAAGTAAATGGACGTAGCATTTGAAGGTATTGGATAAGTAAGCATAAGCCAAATCACATGAAAGCCTTGCAAGATCGAATAGGGCCCAACAAAACGAATGGTTCGGATCAATGAAAATCAGCCCAAATATATGTGATTGCTTTAGATAAATGAAATTCAATCCAAATATATAATCAATTCGATTACTAAACATCAGCTTTCGAATATATGTGGCTTGAATCAAGGAAATGGTTGGAAGCATTTGAAGGGTTTGGATCACTAAACATAGGCCAAATGATATGAATGCCTTGTAAGATCGATAGGGATCAATCAAACGAATGGTTTAGATCAATGAAAATCAGTTCAAATATATATGATTGGTTTAGATCATTGAAAATCAACCCAATATATAATCAATTGGATTACTAAACATCAGCCTTCGAATATAACTTGGCTTCAGTTAACGAAATGGCCTGAAGCATTTGAAGGGTTTGGATCACTAAACATAGGAAAAATCATATGAATGCTTTGGAAGATCGAATAGGGATCAATCAAACGAATGGCTTGGATCAATGAAAATCAGCCCAATTATATATATGATTGGTTTAGATCTGTGAAAATCAGTGTAAATATATCGTCAATTGGATTACTAAACCATCAGCCTTCGAATATAACTTGGCTTAAATAAACGAAATGGCCCGACCAATATAAAGGGTTTAGATCAGTAAACATATGCCAGATAATATGGATGACTTTGAAAATCGAACAGGGCTCAATCAAATAAATGGTTGGGATCAATGAAAATCAGCCCATATATATATATATATATATATATATATATATATATATATATATATATATATATATATATATATATATATATATAGAATGGTTTAAATCATTGAAATTCAACCCAAATATATAATCAATTAGATTACTAAACATCAGCCTTCGAATATAACTTGGCTTGAATCAAGGAAATGGACGAAAGCATTTGAAGGGTTTGAATCAGTAAACATAGGGCAAATCATATGAATGCCTTAGAAGTTCGAAATAGGGATCAATCAAACAAATGGTTCGGATCAATGAAAACCAGCCCAAATATATATGATTGATTTAGATCATTGAAATTCAACCCAAATATATATATGATTGGTTTAGAACATTGAAATTTAATCCAAATATATCATCAATTGAATTACTAAATATAAGCTTTCGAATATAACTAGGCTTAAATCAACGAAATGGACCAAAGCATTTGAAAGGATTAGATCATTAAACATAGGCCAAATCATATGAGTGGCTTGGAAGATCGAATAGGGGCTCGGATCAATAGAATGGTTTGTATCAACGAAAATCAGCCCAAGTATATATGATTGGTTTAGATCATTGAAAATCAATCAAAAAATATAATCAATTGGATTTATAAACATCAACCATCGAATATAACTTGGCATAGATCAACGAAATGGTCGTGGCATTTGAATGGATTGGATCGGTAAACATAAGCCAAATCATATGAATGCCTCGGTAGATCGAATAGGGCCCAATAAAATGAACAGTTCGGATCAATGAAAATCAGCCCAAATTTATATGATTTTTTTAGATAAATGAAAATCAACCGAAATATATAATCAATTGGATTACTAAACATCAGCCTTCGAATATAACTTGGCTTGAATCGAGGAAATGACAGGAAGCATTTGAAGGGTTTGGATCACTAAACATAGGCCAAATCATATGAATGCCCTAGAAGATCGAATAGGGCTCAATGAAACGAAGGGGTTTGGATCAATGAAAATCAGCCCAAATATATATGATTGGTTTAGATAAATGAAATTCAACCCAAATTTATCATCAATTGGATTACCAAACATCAGCCTTCGAATATAACTTGGCTTAGATCAATGAAATGGCTCGAAGCATTTGAAGGGTTTGGATCACTAAACAAAGGCCGAATCATACGAATGCCTTGGAAGATCGAATGGGGCCCAATCAAACGAATGGTTTGGATCAATGAAAATCAGCCTATATATATATATATATATATATATATATATATATATAATTGAAATTCAATCCAAACATATCATCAATTGGATTACTAAACATCAACTTTCGAATATAACATGGCTTGAATCAACGAAATGGCCCGAAGAATTTGAATGATTTGGATCACTAAACATAGGCCACATCATATGAATGCCATGGAAGATCGAATAGGGCCCAATCAAACGAATGGTTTGGATCAATGAAAATCAGCCCAAATATATATGATTGGTTTAGATCATTGAAAATCAACGAAAATATATATTCAATTGGATTACTAAACATCAGCCTTCGAATATAACTTGGCGGCTTAGATCAACGAAATGAAAATAGCATTTGAAGGGATTGGATCAGTAAACATAGGCCAAATCATATAAATGCCTTGGAAGAACAAATAGGGCGTAATAAAACGAATGGTTTGGATCAATGAAAATTAGCCCAAATATATATGATTGTTTTAGATAAATGAAAATCAACCAAAATATGTAATCCCACATATATAATCAATTGGATTACTAAACATCAGCATTCAAATATAACCTGGCTTGAGTCAATGAGATAGTCCGCAGCATTTGAAGGGTTTGGATCACTAATCATAGGCCAAATCATATGAATGGCTTGGAATATCGAATAGGGCTTAATCAAACGAAAGGTTTGGATCAATGAAAATCAGCCCAAATATATATGATTGGTTTAGATTTTTGAAATTCAATCCAAATATATCATCAATTGGATTACTAAACATCAGCTTCCGAATATAACTTGGCTTGAATTAAGGAAATTGCTGAAAGTATTTGAAGGCTTTGGATCACTAAACATAGGGCAAATCATATGAATGCCTTGGAAGGTCGAATAAGGATCAATCAAACGAATGGTTTGGATCAATGAAAATTAGCTCAAATATATATGATTGGTTTAGAACATTGAAATTCAATCCAAATATATCATCAATTGGATTACTAAACATCAGCTTCCGAATATAACTTGGCTTAAAACAGCAAAAGGGACCAAAGCATTTGAAGGGATTAGAATATCATATGAGTGGATTGGAAAATCGAATAGGGCTCAATCTATCGAATGGTGTGTATCAATGAAAATCAGCCCAAATATATATGATTGGTTTCGATCATTGAAAATCAACCCAAATATATAATCAACTGGATTACTAAACATCAGCCTTCAAATATAACTTGGCATAGATCAACGAAATGGCCGTAGCATTTGACGGGATTGGATCAGTAAACAATTGCAAAATCATATGAATGCCTGGGAAGGACGAATAGGCCCAATAAAACGAGTAGTTCGGATCAATGAAAATCAGCCCATATATATATATATATATATATATATATGAGATTATTTTAGATAAAGGAAAATCAACCCAAATATATAATCAATTGGATTACTAAACATCAGCCTTCGAATATAACTTGGCTTGGATCAACGAAATGGCCCGGAGCATTTGAAGGGTTTGGCTCACTAAACACAGGCTAAATCATATGAATGCCTTGGAAGATCGAATATGACCCAATCATATGAATGCCTTGGAAGATCGAATAGGATCCAATCAAATGAATGATTTGGATCAGTGAAAATCAGCCCAAATATATATAATTGGTTTAGATCATTGAAAATCAACCCAAATATGTAATCAATTGGATTACTAAATATCAGCCTTCGAATATAACTTGGCTTAGATCAACGAAATGGCCCGAGGCATTTGAAGGGATTGGGGATCACTAAACATAAGCCAAATCATATGAATGACTTGGAAGATCGAATAGGGCCCAATAAAATGAATGGTTCAGATTAATTAAAATCAGCCCAAATTTATATGAATGGTTTAGACAAATGAAAAACAACCCAAATATATAATCAAATGGATTACTAAACATCAGTCATCGAATATAACTTGGCTTGAATCAAGGAAATTGCCGAATATAACTTGGCTTGAATCAAGCGCAAATCATATGAATGCCTTGGAAGATCGAATAGGGATCAATCAATCGAATGGTTCAGATTAATGAAAATCAGCCCAAATATATATGATTGGTTTAGATCATTGAAATTCAATCCAAATATATCATCAATTGAATTACTAAACATCAGCTTTCGAATATAACTTGGCTTAAATCAACGAAATTGACCGAAGCATTTGAAGGGATTAGATCATTAAACATAGGCCAAATCATATGAGTGGCTTGGAAGATTGAATAGGGCAAAATCAATCAAATGGTTTGTATCAATGAAAATCAGCCCAAATATATATGATTGGTTTAGATCATTGAAAATCAACCCAAAAATATAATCAATTGGATTTATAAACATCAGCCTTCGAATATAACTTGGCATAGATCAACGAAATGGTCGTGGCATTTGAAGGGATTGGATCAGTAAACATAGGCCAAATCATACGAATGCCTTGCAAGATCGAATAGGGCCCAATAAAATGAATGGTTCGGATCAATGAAAATCAGCCCAAATATATATATGATTGGATTAGATAAATGAAAATCAACCCAAATATATAATCAATTGGATCACTAAACATCAGCTTTCGAATATAACTTGGCTTAGATCCACGAAATGGCCCGAAGCATTTGAAGGGTTTGGATCACTAAAGCCAAATCATATGAATGCCTTGAAAGATCAAATAGGGCCCAATAAAACGAATGGTTTGGATCAATGAAAATCAGCCCAAATATATATATGATTGGTTTAGATCATTGAAATTCAATCCAAATATATCATCAATTGAATTACTAAACATCAGCTTCCGAATATAACTTGGCTTAAATCAACAAAATGGACCGAAGCATTTGAAGGGATTAGATCATTAAACATAGGACAAATCATATGAGTGGCTTTGAAGATCGAACATGGCTCAATCAATCGAATGGTTTGCATCAATGAAAATCAGCCCAAATATATATGATTGGTTTAGATCATTGAAAATCAACCCAAAAATATAATCAATTGGATTACAAAAAATCGGCCTTCGAATATAACTTGGCTTAGACCAACGAAATGGCCGTAGCATTTGAAGGGATTGGATCAGTAAACATAAGCCAAATAATATGAATGCATTGGAAGATCAAATAGGGCCCAACAAAACGAATGGTTCGGATCAATGAAAATCAGCCCAAATATATATATGATTGGTTTAGATAAATGCAAATCAACCCAAATATATAATCAATTGGATTACTAAACATCAGCCTTCAAATATAACTTGGCTTGGATTAAGGAAATGGCCCAAAGCATTTGAAGGGTTTGGATCATTAAACATAGGCCAAATCATATAAATGCCTTGGAAGATCGAATAGGGCCCAATCAAACGAGTGGTTTGGATCAATGAAAATCAGCCCAAATATATATGATTGGTTTAGATTATTGAAATTCAATCCAAATATATCATCAATTAGATTACTAAACATTAGGTTTCGAATATAAAATGGCTTTAATCAACAAAATGGGCCGAAGTACTTGAATGGTTTGGATCACTAAACATAGGCCACATCATATGAATGCCTTGGAAGATCGAATAGGGCACAATCAAATGAATGGTTTGGATGAATAAAGTCAGTCCAAATATATATGATTGGTTCAGATCATTGAAAATCAAGCAAATATTTAATCAAATGGATTACTAAACATTAGCCTTCAAATATAACTAGGCTTGAGTCAACGAAATGGCCCGAAGCATTTGAAGGGTTTGGATCACTAAACATAGGCCAAATCATATGAATGCATCGGAAGATCAAATAGGGATCAATCAAACGAATGGTTTGAATCCAAGAAAATAAGCCCAATTATATATATGATAGGTTTAGATCAGTGAAAATCAACCTAATTATATCGTCAATTGGATTACTAAACCATCGACCTTCGAATATAACTTGGCTTAAATCAACGAAATGGCCTGACGCATATAAAGGGATTGGATCAGTAAACATACGCCAGATAATATGCATGACCTTGAAGATCAAACAAGGCTCAATGAAACAAATGGTTTGGATAAATCATAAGAGTGGCTTGGAACATCGAATAGGGCTCAATCAATCGAATGGTTTGTATCAATGAAAATCAGCCCAAATACATATGATTGGTTTAGATCATTGAAATTCAACCCAAAAATATAATCAATTGGATTGCTAAACATCAACCTTCGAATATAACTAGGCTTAGATCAACGAAATGGTCGTAGCATTTAAAGGGATTGGATCAGTAAACATAAGCCAAATCATATGAATGCCTTGGAAGATTGAATAGGGCCAAATAAAATGAATGGTTCGGATCAATAAAAATCAGCCCAAATTTATATGATTTTTTTAGATAAATGAAAATCAACCCAAATATATAATCAATTAGGTTACTAAAGATCAGCCTTCGAATATAAATTGGCTTAAATCAAGGAAATGGCCAAAAGCATTTGAAGGGTATAGATCACTAAACATAGGCCAAATCATATGAATGCCTTGGAAGATCGAATAGGGCTCAATGAAACGAAAGGGTTTGGATGAATGAAAATCAGCTGAAATTTAAATGATTGGTTTAGATTATTGAAATTCAATCCAAATATATTACCAATTGGATTACGAAACAACAACTTTCAAATATAACATGGCTTGAATCAACGAAATGGCACGAAGTATTTGAATGGTTTGGATCAGTAAACATAGGCCACATCAAATGAATGCCTTGGAAGATCGAATAGGGCCCAACCAAATGAATGGTTTGGATCAATGAAAATCAGCCCAAATATATATATGATTGGTTTAGATCATTGAAAATCAACCCAAACATATAATCAATTTGATTACTAAACATCAGCCTTCGAATATAACTTGGCTTGAGTGAACGAAATGGCCCGAAGCATTTGAAGGGTTTGGATGACTAAACATAGGCCAAATCAAATTGAATGCCTTGAAAGATCCAAAAGGGCTCAATCAAATGAATGGTTTAGATCAATGAAAATCAGTCCAAATATATATGATTGGTTTAGATCATTGAAAATCAACCTAATAGCTAATCAATTGGATTAATAAACATCAGCCGCCTTCGATTATAACTTGGCTTTAGTCAACGCAATGGCCCGAAGCATTTGAAGGGTTTGGATCACTAAACATAGGCCAAATCATATGAATGCCTTGGTAGATCGAATAGAGCTCAATGAAACGAATGGTTTCAATGAATGAAAATCAGCCCAAATATATACATGATTGGTTTAGAAAATTGAAATTCTATCCAAATACATCATCAATTAGATTACTAAACATCAACTTTCAAATAGAACTTGGCCTAAGTCAACAAAATGGGCCGAAGTATTTGGAGGGTTTAGATCATTAAACATAGGCCAAATCAAATGAGTGGCTTGGAAGATCGAATAGGGATCAATCAAACGAATGGTTTAGATCAATGAAAATTAGCCAAAATATATATGATTGGTTTAGATCATTGAAAATCAACCCAAATATATCGTCTATTAGATTACTAAACATCAGCCTTAGAATATACCTTGGCTTCAATCAACGAAATGACCAGAAGGCTAGATCAGTAAACATAGGCCAAATCATATGAATGCCTTGAACGATCGAATAGGGCTCAATCAAACGAATGGTTTGGATCAATGAAAATCAGCCAAAATATATATAATGAGTCATTTAGATCATTGAAAATCAACCCAAATATATCATCAATAGGATGGATTACTACATAGGGTGCAGGTAACAAAGCAGGGATAGATAAGCCTTCAAATATCACTTCGCTATGAGTGATGAAAATTACTCAAATCCTATGTAGAGCTTAGATCACAAATTATAGTCCTAATCATGTGAATGGTTTGAAACATCAAACAGAAGCCCGATAATATGAAGATATGGACACCTGAAAATCAGCCCAATCATACCAACAAGATCGTATAGGGCTCAACCAAATGAATGGTTTGGATCACAGAAAATCAGCCCAAATATATATGATTGGTTTAGGGCCCGTTTGGCCGGGCGGATTGGAAGGGATTGGAAGTTAAATCCCGGGATTGGCCCGGCATGCCAAACAGACTGGGTGATCTGATCCCGGGATATAGCAATCCCATGGATCTTAAGACAATCCACTAACAACACCATCATTACCTTTAAATGCCATCCAATCCACCCTAATCCGTTCAAATTTGCCTGGGACGTGTTTGGTTTGAGGGATTGGAAGGGATGGGAAGGTTGAATCCCAGGATTGGCCGGGTGTGCCAAACAGACTTGATATAGCAATCCCGGGATATAGCAATCCCATGGATCTTAAGACAATCCACTGATAACACCATCATTACCTTGAAATCCATGCCATCCACCCTAATACCATTCAATCCCTTCTAATCCACCTGGCCAAACGGGCCCTTGGATCATTGAAAATCAACCCACATATATTGTCAATTGGATTACTAAACATCAACCTTCAAATATAACTTGGATTGAATTGGTGAAACAGCCCGACACATATAAAGGGTTTGGATCAGTAAACATAGGCCTGATCATATGAATCCCTTGGAAGATCGAATAGGTTTCAATCAAACGAATGGTTTGGATCAATGAAAATCAACCAAAATATATATAATGATTGGTTTAGATCATTTAAAATCAACCCAAATATATAATAAATAGGATGGATCACTACATAGGGGTAGGTACCAAAGAAGGGTTAGATAAGACTTCTAATATCACTTCGCCATGAGTGATGAAAATTACTCAAATCCTATGGAGAGCTTAGATCACTAAATATAGGCCAAATAATGTGAATGGCTATAAAACATCAAATAGAAGCCCAATCATATGAAGATATGGACACGTGAAAATCAACGAAATGATTGCAACAGGATCGATTTGGGCTCATTCAAACGAATGGTTTGGATCAACGAAAACAAGCCCAATATATGATTGGTTTAAATCAGTGAAAACCAAACCAAATATATTGTCAATTGGATTACTAAACCATCAACCTTTGAATATAACTTGGCTTCAATCAATGAAATGGCCCGACCCATATAAAGCGTTAGGATCGGTATACATAGGCCAGATAATATGCATTTCTTTGAAGATCGAATAGGGATTAATCAAATGATTGGTTTGGATCAATGAAAATAAACCCAAATATATATGATTGGTTTAAATCATTGAAAATCAACCTAAATATCGAATCAATTGGATTACTAAACTTTAGCCTTCAAATATACCTTGGCTTGAATAAATGAAATGGCCCGAAGCATTTGAAAGGTTTGGATCACTAAACATAGGCCAATGAATGCCTTGGAAGATCGCATAGGGTGTAATCAAACGAATGGTTTCGATCAATGAAAATCAACCCAAATATATATATGATTGGTTTAGATCATTGAAATTCAATCCAAATATACGATCAATTGGATTACTAAACATCAGCTTTCGAATATAACTTGGCTTAACTCAACGAAATGTACCGAAGCATTTGAAGGGTGTAGATCATTAAACATCGGCCAAATCATCGCATGGTTTAAATCAATGAATATCAAACGAATGGTTTAAATCAATGAAAATCAGCCCAAATATATATGATTGGTTTAGATCGTTGAAATTCAACCCAAATATATAATCAATTGGACTACTAAACATAAGCCTTCGAATATATAATCAATTGGATTACTAAACATCAGCCTTCGAATATAATTTGGCTAGGATAAACGAAATGGCCCAAAGCATTTGAAGGGTTTAGATCACTAAACATACGCCAAATCATATGAATGTGTGCCTTGGATGTTTGAATAGGGCACAATCAAACAAATGGTTTGGATCAATGAAAATCGGCCCAAAAATATAAGACTGGTTAAGATCGTTGAAATTCAATCCTAATATGTCATCAATTGGATTACTAAACAATAGCTTTCGAATATAACTCGGCTTAAATCAACAAAATAGACCGAAGCATTTGAAGGGTTTAGATCATTAAACATCAGCCAAATCATCAGCCAAATCATATAAGTGGCTTAGAAGATCGAATAGGGTTCAATCAAAAGAATGGTTTGGATTAATGAAAATGAGCCCAAATATATATATGATTGGTTTGGATCATTGAAAATCAACCGAAATATATAATCAATTGGATTACTAAACATCAGCATTCGAATATAAGTTGGCTTGGATCAACGAAATGGCCTGAAGTCATTGAAGGGTTTGGATCATTAAACATTGGCTAAATCATATGAATGCCTTGGAAGATCGAATAGGGCAAAAAAGATAAAAAAACGAATGGTTTCAATCAATGAAAATCAACCCACATATATATAACTGGTTTAGATCATTGAAAATCAACCTAAATATATAATCAATTGGATTAGCTTTTGAATGTAACTTGGCTTGGATCAACGAAATGGCCCGAAGAATTTGAAGGGTTTGGATCACTAAACATAGGCCAAATCATATCAAAGCCTTGGAAGATCGAAAAGGGCTCAACCAAACGAATGATTTGTATCAATGAAATCAGCCCAAAAATATATGATTGGTTTAGATCATTGAAAATCATCCCAAATATATAATCAGTTGGAATACTAAACAACAGCCGTTGAATATAAATTAGCTTGCATCAACGAAATGGCCCGAAGCGTTCGAAGGGTTTGGATCACTAAACATAGGCTAAATAATATCAACGCCTTTGAAGATCGAATAGGGCTCGACTAAACGAATGGTTTGGATCAATGAAGATCAATGCAAATATATAGGATTGGTTTAGATAATTGAAATTCAATCCAAATATATCATCAATTGGATTACCAAACATCAGCTTTCGAATATAACTTAGCTTTAAATCAACGAAATGCACCGAAGCATTAGAAGGGTTTAGATCATTAAACATCAGCCAAATCATATATGAGTGGCTTCGAAGATCGAACAGGGCTCCGTCAAACGAATGGTTTGGATCAATGAAAATTAGCCAAAATATATATGATTGGTTTAGATCATTGAAAATCAACCGAAATATATAACCAATTGGATTATTAAACATTGGCATTCGAACATAACTTGGCTTGGATCAACGAAATGGCCTGAAGTCTTTGAAGGGTTTGGATCATTAAACATTGGCTAAATCATATGAACGCCTTGGAAGATCGAATAGGGCAAAATAAAACAAATGGTTTGGATCAATGAAAATCAGCCCAAATCAATAGGATTGGTTTAGATAATTGAAATTCTATCCAAATATATAATTAATTGGATTACTAAACATCAGCCTTCGAATATAACTTGGCTTGGATCAAAGAAATGGCCTGAAGCTTTTGAAGGGTTTGGATCACTAAATATCGGCCAAATCATATGAATGCCTTGGAAGATCGAATAGGACACAATAAAATGAATGGTTTGGATCAATGAAAATCAGTGCAAATATATAGGATTGGTTTAGATCATTGAAAATCAACCCAAATATATAATCAATTGGATTATTAAACATCGCGCTTCGAATATAACTTGGCTTGGATCAACGAAATGGCTGAAGCATTTGAAGGATTTAGATCACTAAACATAGGCCAAAACATATGAATGCCTTGCAAGATTGAATAGGGCTTAATCACACGAAAGGGTTGGATCAAAGAAAATCAGCCCAAATATATAAGAATGGTTTAGATCGTTGAAATTCAATCCAAATATATCATTAATTCGATTACTAAACATTGGCTTTCAAATATAATTTGGCTTAAATCAACAAAATGGACCGAACGATTTGAAGGGTTTAGATCATTAAAAATCGGCCAAATCATATGAGTGGCTTGGAAGAGCGAAAGGGGCTCAATTAAACGAATGGTTTGGATTATTGAAAATCAGCCGAAATATATATGATTGGTTTATATCATTGAAAATCAAACCAAATATATAATAATTGGATTACTAAACATCAACATTCGACTATAACTTGGCATGGATCAACGAAATGTACCGAAGCATTCGAAGGGTTTAGATCGTCAAACATCGGCCAAATCATATGAGTGGCTTGGAAGATCGAATAGGGCTCCATCAAATGAATGGTTTAGATGAATGAAAATCAACTAAAATATATATATGATTGGTTTAGATCATTGAATATCAACGCAAATATATAATCAATTGGATTACTGAACATCAGCATACGAATATAACTTGGCTTGGATCACCGAAATGGCCTGAAGTCATAGAAGGGTTTGGATCATTAAATATTAGCTAAATCATATGAATGCTTTGGAAGATCGAATAGGGCCAAATAAAACGAATGGTTTGGATCAATGAAAATCAGCCTAAATATACATAATTGGTTTACATCATTGAAAATCAACCTAAATATATAATCAATTGGATTACTAAACATCAGCCTTTGAATATAACTTGCCTTGGATCAATGAAAATCATTAAATATTAGCTAAATCATATGAATGCTTTGGAAGATCGAATAGGGCCAAATAAAACGAATGGTTTGGATCAATGAAAATCAGCCTAAATATACATAATTGGTTTACATCATTGAAAATCAACCTAAATATATAATCAATTGGATTACTAAACATCAGCCTTTGAATATAACTTGCCTTGGATCAATGAAATGGCCTGAAGCATTTGAAGGGTATGGATCACTAAACATAGGCCAAATCATATGAATGCCTTCGAAGATCAAAAAGGGCTCAACCAAACGAATGGTTTGGATCAATGAAAATCAACCCAAATATATATGATTGGTTTAGATCATTAAATGTCATACCAAATATATAATCAATTGGATTACTAAACAACAGCCGTCGAATATAACTTGGCTTGCATCAACGAAATGGCCCGAAGAATTTGAAGGCTTTAGATCACTAAACATAGGCCAAATCATATCAATGCCTTGGAAGATCAAATAGGGCTCAATCAAACGAATGGTTTGGATCAATGAAAATCAGGCTAAATATATAGGATTGGTTTATATAATTGAAATTTAATCGAAATATATAATCAATTGGATTACTAAACATCAGCCTTTGAATATAACTTGCTTCGATCAACGAAATGGCTCGAAGCTTTTGAACGGTTTGGATCACTAAATATAGGCCGAATCATATGAATGCCTTAGAAGACCGAATAGGACTCAATCAAACGAATGGTTTGGATCAATGAAAATTTGTGCAAATATATAAGATTGGTTTAGATAATTGAAATTCAATCCAAATATATCATTAATTGGATTACTAAACATCAGCTTTCAAATATAACTTAGCTTTAAATCAACGAAATGTACCGAAGCATTAGAAGGGTTTAGATCATTAAACATCGGCCAAATCATATGATTGGCTTAGAAGATCGAATAGCGCTCCATCAAATGAATGGTTCGAATCAATGAAAATCAGCCCAAATATATATGATTGGTTTAGATCAATGAAAATCAACCCAAATATATAATCAATTGGATTATTAAACATCAGCCTTCGAATATAATTGGCTTCAATCAACGAAATGGCCCGAAGCATTTGAAGGGTTTAGATCACTAAACATAGGCCAAAATTTATGAATCCCTCGGAAGATCGAATAGGGCTTAATCAAACGAAGGGTTTGGATCAATGAAAATCAGCCCAAATATATAAGAATAGATTAGATCGTTGAAATTCAATCCAAATATATCATCAATTTGATTACTAAACATCAGCTTTCGAATATAACTTGGCTTAAATCAACAAAATCGACCGAATGATTTGAATGGTTTAGATCATTAAACATCGACCAAATCATATGAGTGGCTTGGAAGATCGAATGGGGCTCAATTAAACGAATGGTTTGAATTATTGAAAATCAGCCGAAATATAAATGATTGGTTTAGATCATTGAGAATCAACCCATATATATAATAATTAGATTACTAAACATCAGCATTCGAATATAACTTAGCTTGGATCAACGAAATCGACTGAACGATTTGAAGGGTTTAGATCATTAAACATCGGCCAAATCATATGAGTGGCTTAGAAGATCGAATGAGGCTCAATTAAATGAATGGTTTGAATTATTGAAAATCAGCGAAAATATAAATGATTGGTTTAGATCATAGAAAATCAACTCATATATATAATAATTGGATTACTAAACATCAGCATTCAAATATAACTTGGCTTGGATCAACGAAATGTACCAAAACATTTGAAGTCTTTAGATCACTAAACATAGGCCAAAATTTATGAATGCCTCGGAAGATCGAATAGGGCTTAATCAAATGAAGGGTTTGGATCAATGAAAATCAGCCCAAATATATAAGAATGGATTAGATCGTTGAAATTCAATCCAAATATATCATCAATTTGATTACTAAACATCAGCTTTCGAATATAACTTGGCTTACATCAACAAAATCGACCGAACGATTTGAAGGGTTTAGATCATTAAACATCGGCCAAATCATATGAGTGGCTTGGAAGATCGAATGGGGCTCAATTAAACGAATGGTTTGAATTATTGAAAATCAACCGAAATATAAATGATTGGTTTAGATCATTGAAAAACAACATCAGCATTCAAATATAACTCGGCTTGGATCAATGAAATGTACCAAAGCATTTGAAGTCTTTAGATCATTAAACATCGGCCAAATCATACGAGTGGCTTCAAAGTTCGAATAGGGCTCCATCAAACGAATGGTTTGGATCATGAAAAATCAGCCCACATATATATAATTGGTTTAGATCATTGTAAATCAACCTAAATATATAATCAATTGGATTACTAAACATCAGCCTTTGAATATAACTTGGCTTGGATCAATGAAATGGCCCGAAACATTTTAAGGGTTTGGATCACAAAACATAGGCCAAATCATATGAATGCCTTGGAAGATCGAAAAGGGCTCAACTAAATGAATGGTTTGGAACAATGAAAATTAGCCCAAATATATATGATTGGTTTAGATGATTGAAAATCATCCCAAATATATAATCAATTGGATTACTAAACAACAACCGTCGAATATAACTTGGCTTATCAACGAAATGGCCTGAAGCATTCAAAGGGTTTGGATCACTAAACATAGGCCAAATCATATCAATGCCTTGAAAGATCGAATAGGGCTCAATCAAACAAATGGTTTGGATCAACGAAAATCAGCCCAAATCAATAGGATTGGTTTAGATAATTGAAATTCTATCCAAATATATAATTAATTGGATTACTAAACATCAGCCTTCGAATATAACTTGGCTTGGATCAAAGAAATGGCCTGAAGCTTTTGAAGGGTTTGGATCACTAAGTATCGGCCAAATCATATGAATGCCTTGGAAGATCGAATAGGACACAATAAAACGAATGGTTTGGATTAATGAAAATCAGTGCAAATATATAGGATTGGTGTAGATAATTGAAATTCAATCCAAATATATCATCAATTGGAATACTAAACATCATCTTTCATATATAACTTGGCTTTAAATTAACAAAATGTACCGAAGCATTGGAAGGGTTTAGATCATTAAAGATCGGCCAAATCATATGATTGGCTTAGAAGATCGAATAACGCTCCATCAAATGAATGGTTTGGATCAACGAAATGGCCCGAAATATTTGAAGGGTTTAGATAAACATAGGCCAAAATTTATGAATGCCTCGGAAGATCGAATAGGGCTTAATCAAACGAAGGCCTCGGATCAATGAAAATCAGCCCAAATATATAAGAATGGTTTAGATCGTTGAAATTCAATCCAAATATATAAGGGTTTGGATCAATGAAAATCAGCCACTCATCAATTCGATTACTAAACATCAACTTTCGAATATAACTTGGCTTAAATCAACGAAATGGATCGAACAATTTGAAGGGTTTAGATCATTAAAAATCGGCCAAATCAAATGAGTGGCTTGGAAGATCAAATATGGCTCAATTAAACGAATGGTTTGGATTATTGAAAATCAGCTGAAATATATATGATTGGTTTAGATCATTGAAAATCAACCAAAATATATAATAATTGGATTACTAAACATCAGCATTTGAATATAACTTGGCTAGGATCAACGAATTGTATCGGAGCATTTAAAGGGTTCAGATCATTAAACATCGGCCAAATCATATGAGTGGCTTGGAAGATCGAATAGGGCTCCATCAAATGAATGGTTTGAATCAATGAAAATCAACCCAAATATATATGATTGGTTTAGATCATTGAAAATCAACCGAAATATATAATCAATTGGATTACTAAACATCAACATTCGAATATAACTTGGCTTGGATCAACGAAATGGCCTGAAGTCTTTGAAGGGTTTGGATCATTAAACATTGGCTAAATCATATAAATGCCTTGGAAGATCGAATAAGGCCAAATAAAATGAATGGTTTAGATCAATGAAAATCAGTCCACATATATATAAATGGTTTACATCATTGAAAATCAACCTAAATATATAATTAATTGGATAAGTAAACATCAGCCTTTGAATATAACTTGGAGCTTGGATCAACGAAATGGCCCAAAGCATTTGAAGGCTTTGGATCACTAAACATAGGACAAATCATATGAATGCCTTGGAAGATTGAAAAGGGCTCAACCAAACGAATGGTTTGGATCAATGAAAATCAGCCCAAATATATATATATATATATATATATATATATATATATATATATATATATATATATATATATATATGATTGGCTTAGATCATTGAAAATCATGCCAAATATATAATCAATTGGATTACTAAGCATCAGCCTTCGAATATAACTTGGAATGGATCAACGAAATGGACCAAAACTTTTGAAGGGTTTAGATGACTAAATATAGGCCAAATCATATGAATGCCTTGGAAGATCAAATAGTACTCAATCAAACGCATGGTTTGTATCAATGAAAATCAATGCAAATATATAGGATTGGTTTAGATAATTGAAATTCAATCCAAATATATCATCAATTGGATTACTAAACATTAGCTTTAGAATATAAATTAACTTTAAATCAACAAAATGTACCAAAGCGTTAGAAGGGTTTAGATCATTAAATATCGGCCAAATCATATGAGTGGCTTGGAAGATCGAATAAGGCTCCATCAAATGAATGGTTTGGATCAATGAAAATCAGCCCAAATATCTATAAATGGTTTAGATCATTGAAAATCAACACAAATATATAATCAATTGGATTATTAAACATCAGCCTTCGAATATAACTTGGCTTGGATCAACGAAATGGCCCGAAGCATTTGAAGGATCTAGATCACTAAACATAGGCCAAAATATATGAATGCCTCGCAAGATCGAATAGGGCTTAATCAAACAAATTTGGATCAATGAAAATCAGCCCAAATATATAAGAATGGTTTAGATCGTTGAAATTCAATCCAAATATATAATCAATTCGATTACTAAACATCAGCTTTCGAATATAAATTGGCTTAAATCAACGAAATGGACCGAATGATTTGAAGGGTTTGGATAATTAAAAATCGGCCAAATCATATGAGTGGTTTGGAAGGTCGAATGGGGCTCAATTAAACGAATGGTTTGGATTATTGAAAATCAGCCGAAATATATATGATTGGTTTCAATCATTGAAAATCAACACAAATATATAATAATTGGATTACAAAACATCAGCATTCGAATATAACTTGGCTTGGTTTCAAATATATAGCATTGGTTCAGATAATTGAATTTCAATCCAAATATATCATCAATTGGATTACTAAACATCAACTTTCAAATATAACTTAGCTTTAAATCAACGAAATGTACCGAAGCATTTGAAGGGTTTAGATCATTAAACATCGACCAAATCATATGAGTGGCTTGGAAGATCGAATGGGGCCAAATAAAACGAATGGTTTGGATCGATGAAAATCAACCCACATTCATATAATTGGTTTACATCATTGAAAATCAACCTAAATATATAATCAATTGGATTACTAAACATCAGCCTTTGCATATAACTTGCCTTGGATCAACAAAATGGCCTGAAGTCTTTGAAGGGTTTGGATCATTAAACATTGGCTAAATCATATGAATGCCTTGGAAGATTGTATAGGGGGCCAAAAAAAACAAATGGTTTGGATCAATGAAAATCAGCCCACATATATATAATTGGTTTACATCATTGAAAATCAACCTAAATATGTAATCAGTTGGATTACTAAACATCAGCATACAAATATAACTTGGCTTGGATCAACAAAATGGCATGAAGTCTTTGAAGGGTTTAGATCATTAAACATCGGCCAAATCATATGAGTGGCTTGGAAGATCGAATAGGGCCAAATAAAACGAATGGTTTGGATCAATGAAAATCAGCCCACATATATATAATTGGTTTACATCATTGAAAATCAACCTAAATATATAATCAATTGGATTACTAAACATTAGCTTTTGAATATAACTTGCCTTGGATCAACAAAATGGCCTGAAGTCTTTTAAGGGTTTGGATCATTAAACATTGGCTAAATCATATGAATGCCTTGGAAGATTGTATAGGGCCAAAAAAAACGAATGGTTTGGATCAATGAAAATCAGCCCACATATATATAATTGGTCTACATCATTGAAAATCAACCTAAATATGTAATCAGTTGGATTACTAAACATCAGCATACAAATATAACTTGGCTTGGATTAACGAAATGGCCTGAAGTCTTTGAAGGGTTTGGATCATTAAACATTGGCTAAATCATATGAATGCCTTGGAAGATCGAATAGGGCCAAATAAAACGAATGGTTTGGATCAATGAAAATCAGCCCACATATATATAATTGGTTTACATCATTGAAAATCAACCTAAATATATAATCAATTGGATTACTAAACATCAGCCTTTGAATATAACTTGCTTTGGATCAATGAAATGGCCCGAAGCATTTGAAGAGTTTGGATCACTAAACATAGGCCAAATCATATCAATGCCTTGGAAGATTGAAAAGGGCTCAACAAAACGAAGGGTTTGGATAAATAAAAATCAGTACAAATATATATGATTGGTTTAGATCATTGAAAATCAATTGGATTAGTGAACAATAGCTGTCAAATATAACTTGGCTTGCATCAACGAAATGGCGATTAGTAAACAACAGCTGTCGAATATAACTTGGCTTGCATCAACAAAATGGCCCGAAGCCTTTGAAGGCTTTGGATCACTAAACATAGAACAAATCATATTAATTGCCTTGGAAGATCGAAAAGGGCTTAACCAAACGGATGGTTTGGATTAATGAAAATCAGCCCGAATATATATAGGATTGGTTTAGATAATTGAAATTCAATCCAAATATATCATCAATTGGATTACTAAACATCAGCTTCCAAATATAACTTAGATTTAAATCAATGAAATGTACGGAAGCATTAGAAGGGTTTAGATCATTAAACATTGGCCAAATCATATCACTGGCTTGGAAGATCGAATAGGGCTCCATCAAATGAATGGTTTGGATCAATGAAAATCAACCAAAATATATATGATTGGTTTAGATCATTGAAAATCAACCCAAATATATAATCAATTGGATTACTTAACATCAGCATTCGAATATAACTTGGCTTGGATCAACGAAATGGCGTGAAGTCTTTGAAGGGTTTGGATCATTAAACATTAGCTAATCATATGAATGCCTTGGAAGATCAAATAGGGCCAAATAAAACGAACGGTTTGGATCAATGAAAATCAGCCCACATATATATAATTGGTTTAGATCATCGAACATCAACCTAAATATATAATCAATTGGATTACTAAACATCAGCCTTTGAATATAACTTGGCTTGTATCAATGAATTGGCCTGAAGCTTTTGAAGGGTTTGGATCACTAAACATAGGACAAATCAAATGAATGCCTTGGAAGGTCAAAAAGGGCTCAACCAAACGAATGGTGGCGATCAATGAAAATCAGCCCAAATATATATGATTGGTTTAGATCATTGAAAATCATCCCAAATATATAATCAATTGGATATTACTAAACAACAGTCATCAAATATAACTTGGCTTGCATCAACGAAATGGTCCGAAGCTCAAATAGAGCTCAATGAAACGAATGATTTGGATCAACGAAAATCAGCCCAAATATATAGGCTTGGTTTAGTTAATTGAAATTCAATCGAAATATATAATCAATTGGATTATTGAACATCAGCCTTCGAATATAACTTGACTTGGATCAATGAAATGGCCCGAAGCTTTTGAAGGGTTTGGATCACTAACTATTAGGCCAAATCATATGAATGCCTTGAAAGATCGAATAGGGCTCAATCAAACAAATGGTTTGAATCAATGAAAATCAGTGCAAATATGTATGATTGGTTTAGATAATTGTGAAATTCAATCCAAATATATCATTAATTGGATTACTAAACATCAGATTTCGAATATAACTAAGCTTTAAATCAACGAAATGTACCAAAGCATTAGAAGGGTTTAGATCATTAAACATCGGCAAAATCATATGAGTGGCTAGGAAGATCGAATAGGGCTCCATCAAATGAATGGTTTGGATCAATGAAAATCAGCCCAAATATATATATATATATATATATATATATATATAGGTTTAGATCATTGAAAAATAACCAAAATATTAATGAACACCAGCATTCGAATATAACTTGGCTTGGATCAACGAAATGGCCTGACGTCTTTGCAGGGTTTGGATCACTAAACAATGCCTAAATCTTATGAATGCCTTGGAAGATTGAATAGGACCCAATAAAATGAATGGTTTGATCAATGAAAATCAGCCGACATATATATGATTTGTTTAGATCATTGAAAAATAACCAAAATATATAATCAATTGGATTACTAAACATCAGTATTCCAATATAACTTGGCTTGGATCAATGAAATGGCCTGAAGTCTTTGAAGGGTTTGGATAACTAACATTGACCAAATCATATGAATGCCTTGGAAAATCGAATAGGGCCCAATAAAACGAATGGTTTGAATCAATGAAAATCAGCCCACATATATATCATTGGTTTATATCATTGAACGTCAACCTAAATATATAATCAATTGGAGTACTAAACATCAACCTTAGAATATTAACTTGACTTGGATCAACGAAATGGCTTGAAGCATTTGAAGGGTTTGGATCACTAAACAGAGGCCAAATCATATGAATGCCTTGGAAGATAGAAAAGGGCTCAACCCAATGAATGGTTTGGATCAATGAAAATCAGCCCGAATATGCCCGAATATATATGATTAGTTTAGATCATCGAAAATCAACCCAAATATATCACTTGAAGGGTTTGGATCACTAAGCATTAGCCAAATCATATGAATCCCTTGGAAGATCAAATAGGGATATATTAAACGAATGCTTTAGATAAATGAAAATCAGCCCAAATATATAATCGATTAGATTACTAAACATCAGCCTTCGAATATAACTTTGCTTGGATCAACGAAATGGCCCGAAGTGTTTCAAGGGTTTGGATTACTAAACATAGGCCAGATCATATGAATGCCTTGGAAGATCAAATAGGGGCCAATAAAATGAATAGTTTGGATCAATGAAAATCAGCCCAAATATATATGATTGGTTTAGATCATTGAAAATCAACACAAAAATATAATCAAGCATTTGAAAGGTTTAGATCACTAAGCATTAGCCAAATCATATGAATGCCTTGGAAGATCAAACAGGGATATATTAAACGAATGCTTTAGATCAATGAAAATCAGCCCAAATATATAATCGATTGGATTACTAAATATCAACCTTAGAATATAACTTGGCTTGGATTGACGAAATGGCCCGAAGCGTTTAAAGGGTTTGGATTACTAAAATTAGGCCAAATCATATGAATGCCTTGGAAGACCGAATGGGGCACAATCAAACGAATGGTTTGGATCATTGAAAATCAACACAAAAATATAATCAAGCATTTGAAGGGTTTAGATCACTAAGCATTAGCCAAATCATATGAATGCCTTGGAAGATCAAACAGGGATATATTAAACGAATGCTTTAGATCAATGAAAATCAGCCCAAATATATAATCGATTGGATTACTAAATATCAACCTTAGAATATAACTTGGCTTGGATTGACAAAATGGCCCCAAGCGTTTGAAGGGTTTGGATTACTAAAATTAGGCCAAATCATATGAATGCCTTGGAAGACCGAATGGGGCACAATCAAACGAATGGTTTGGATTAATGAAAATCAGCACAAAAATATAAAACTAGTTTAGATTGTTGAAATTCAATCCTAGTGTATAATCAATTGGATTACTAAACATTAGCTTTCAAATATAACTTGGCTTAAATCAATGAAATGGACCGAAGCATTTAAAGGGTTTAGATCATTAAACATCGGCCAAATCATATGGGTGGCTTGGAAGATCGAATCGGACTTGATCAAACAAATGGCTTGGATTAATGAAAATCAACCCAAATATATATATGATTGGCTTGGATCATTGAAAATCAACCGAAATATATAATCAATTGGATTACTAAACATCAGCATTCGAATAACTTGGCTTGGATCAACGAAATGGCCGGAAGTCTTAGAAGGGTTTGGATCACTAGACATTGGACAGATCAAATGAATGCTTTGGAATTGAATAAGGCCCAATAAAACGAATAGTTTGGATCAATGAAAATCAGCCCACATTATATATATATATATATATATATATATATATATATATATATATATATATATTATTGGTTTAGATCATTGAAAATCAACCCAAATATATAATCAATTGGATTACTAAACAACAGCCATCGAATATAACTTTGCTTGCTTCAACGAAATGGCCCTAAGCATTTGAATGGTTTGGATCACTAAACATAGGCCAAATCATATGATTGCCTTGGAAGATTGAATAGGGCTCAATCAAACGAATGGTTTGGATCAACGAAAATCAGCCCAAATATAAGCATTTGAATGGTTTGGATCACTAAACATAGGCCAAATCATATGATTGCCTTGGAAGATCGAATAGGGCTCAATCAAACGAATAGTTTGGATCAACGAAAATCAGCCCAAATATATAGGATTGGTTTAGATAATTGAAATTGAATCGAAATATATCATCAATTGGATTACTGAACATCAACCGTCGAATATAACTTGGCTTGCATCAACAAAATGGCCCAAAGCATTTGAATGGTTTAGATCACTAAACATAGGCCAAATCATATGATTGCCTTAGAAGATCGAATAGGGCTCAATCAAACGAATGGTTTGGATCAACGAAAATCAGCCCAAATATATAGGATTTGTTTAGATAATTGAAATTCAATCGAAATATATCATCAATTGGATTACTGAACATAAGCTTTCGAATATAACTTGGCTTTAAATCAACGACATGTACCGAAGCATTCGAAGGGTTTAAATCATTAAACGTTGGCCAAACCATATGGGTGGCTTGGAAGATCGAATAGGGCTCCATCTAACGAATGGTTTGGATCAATGAAAATCACCCCAAGTATATATATGATTGGTTCAGATCATTGACAATCAACCCAAATATAAAATCAATAGGATCACTAAATATAGGCCAAATCGTATGAATGCCATGGATAATCGAATAGGACTTAATCAAACGAATGGTTTGGATCAATGAAAATCATGGCAAATATATATGATTGGTTTAGATCATTGAAATTCAATCCTACCAAATCATATGAGTGGCTTAGAAGATCAAATAGGGCTCAATCAAACGAATAGTTTGGATTAATGAAAATCAGCCCAAATATATATGATTGGTTTAGATCACTGAAAATCAACCCAAATATATAATCAATTGGATTACTAAACATCAGCCTTTAAAAATAACTTGGCTTGGATCAACGAAATGGCCTGAAGCCTTTGAAGGGTTTGGATTACTAAACATAGGCCAAATCATATGAATGCCTCGGAAGATCGAATAGGGGCCAATAAAATGATTGGTTTAGATCATTGAAAATCAACCCAGATATATAATCCAGTGGATTACTAAACATCAGCCTTCGAATATAACTTGGATTGGATCAATGAAATGGCCTGTAGCATTTAAAGGGTTTGGATCACTAAGCATAGGCCAAATCATATGAATGCATTTGAAAATAGAATAGGGACCAATCAAACGAATGGTTTGGATCAATGAAAATCATCCAAATATATATGATTAGTTTAGATCAATGAAAATCAACCTAAATATATAATCAATTAGATTACTAAACATCAGCCTTCGAATATAACTTGGCTTGGCTTGGATCAACGAAATGGCTTGAAGCCTTTGAAGGGTTTGGATTACTAAACATAGGCCAAATCATATGCATGCCTAGGAAGATCGAATAGGAGCCAATAAAACGATTGGTTTAAATCATTGAAAATCAACCCAAATATATAATCTAGTGGATTACGAAACATCAACCTTCGAATATAACTTGGATTGGATCAACAAAATGGCTCGAAGCATTTGAAGGGTTTGGATTACTAAGCATAGGCCAAATCATATGAATGCCTTGGAAAATCGAATAGGGCCCAATCAAATGAATGGTTTGGATTAATGAAAATCATCCCAAATATATATGATTTCTTTAGATCATTGAAAATCAACATAAATATATAATCAATTGGATTACTAAACATCAGTCTTCGAATGTAACTTGGATTGAATCAACGAAATGGCCCGAATCATTTGAAGGGTTTTGAAGGGTTTCGATCACTAAACATAAACCAAATCATATGAATGCCTAAGAAGATCGAAAAGGGCTCAATCAAACGAATGATTTGTATAAATGAAAATCAGCCTGTATATATATTATAACTTTGAAAATGAACCCAAATATATAATCAATTGGAATACTAAACATCAGCCTTCGAATGTAACTTGGCTTGAATCGTCGAAATGGCCCTAAGCATTTAAAGGGTTTGGAACACTAAACATAGTCCAAATCATATGAATGCCTTGGAAGATCGAATAGGGCTCAATCAAACGAATGGTCTGGATCAATGAAAATCAACCCAAAAATATATGATTGGTTTTGATCATTAAAATTCAATCTAAATATATCATTAATTGGATTACTAAACATCAGCTTTCGAATATTACTTGGCTTAAATCAACGAAATGGACTGAAGCATTTGAAGGGTTTAGATCATTAAAAATCGCCCAAATCATATGAGTGGCTTGGAAGATCGAATAGGATTGCATCAAACGAATAGGGCCTTGGAAAATCAGCCCAATGAAAAGCATTTGAAGGATTTGGATCACTAAGCATAGGCCAAATCATATGAATGCCTTGGAAAATTGAATAGGGCCCAATCAAACGAATGGTTTGGATCAATGAAAATCATCCAAAATATATATGATTAGTTCAGATCAATGAAAATCAACCTAAATATATAATCAATTGAATTACTAAACATCAGCCTTCAAATATAACTTGGCTTGAATCAACAAAATAGCCCAAAGCATTTGACTGGTTTAGATCACTAAACATAGGCCAAATCATTTGAATGCCTAGGAAGATCGAAAAGGGCTCAATCAAACGAATGACTTGTATAAATGAAAATAAGCCTAAAAATATATATGATTGGTTTAGATCTTTGAAAATCAACCCAAATATATAATCAATTGGAATACTAAACATCAGCCTTCGAATATAACTAGGCTTGAATCGTCGAAATGGCCCGAAGCATTTGAAAGGTTTGGATCAATAAACATAGTCCAAATCATATGAATGCCTTGGAAGATCGAATAGGGCTCATTCAAACGAATGGTTTGGATCAATGAAAATCAGCCCAAATACATTGAAATTCAATCCAAATATATCGTCAATTGGATTACTAAACAACAGCTTTCGAATATAACTTGGCTTAAATCAACGAAATGGACCGAAGCATTTGAAGGCTTTAGATCTTTAAAAATCGCCCAAATCATATGAGTGAGTGGCTTGGAAGATCGAATAGGATTGCATCAAGCGAATAGGGCCTTGGAAAATCAGCCCAATGAAAAGCATTTGAAGGGTTTGGATCACTAAGCATAGGCCAAATCATATGAAGGCCTTGGAAGATCAAATAGGGCTCAATCAAACGAATGGTTTGGATCAACGAAAATCAGCCTACATATATAGGATTGGTTTAGATAATTGAAATTTAATCGAAATATATAATCAATTGGATTACTAAACATCAGCCTTTGAATATAACTCAACGAAATAGACCGAAGCATTTGAAGGCTTTAGATCTTTAAAAATCGCCCAAATCATATGAGTGAGTGGCTTGGAAGATCGAATAGGATTGCATCAAGCGAATAGGGCCTTGGAAAATCAGCCCAATGAAAAGCATTTGAAGGGTTTGGATCACTAAGCATAGGCCAAATCATATGAAAGCCTTGGAAGATCAAATAGGGCTCAATCAAACGAATGGTTTGGATCAATGAAAATCAGCCTACATATATAGGATTGGTTTAGATAATTGAAATTTAATCGAAATATATAATCAATTGGATTACTAAACATCAACCTTTGAATATAACTTGGCTTCGATCAACGAAATGGCTCGAAGCTTTTGAAGGGTGAAATGGCTCGAAGCTTTTAAAGGGTTTGGATCACTAAACATAGGCGAAATCATATGAATGTCTAAGAAGATCGAAAAGGGCCCAATCAAACAAATGATTTGTATAAATGAAAATCAGCCTAAATATATATATGATTGATTTAGATCTTTGAAAATCAACCCAAATATAGAATCAATTGGAATACTAAACATAAGCATTTGAATGTAACTTGGCTGGAATCGTCGAAATGGCCAAAAGCATTTGAAGGGTTTGGATCACTAAACATAATCTAAATCATATGAATGCCTTGGAAGATCAAATAGGGCTCAATCAAACGAATGGTTTAGATCAATGAAAATCAGCCCAAATATATATGATTGGTTTTGATCATTGAAATTCAATCCAAATATATCATCAATTGGATTACTAAACATCAGCTTTCGAATATAACTTGGCTTAAATCAACGAAATGGACCGAAGCATTTGAAGGCTTTAAATCATAAAAAATCACTCAAATCATATGAGTGGCTTGGAAGATCGAATAGGATTGCATCAAACGAATAGTTTGGATCAATGAAAATCAGCCCAAATATATGTGATTGGTTTAGATCATTGAAAATCAACCCAAATATATTATCAATCGGATTACTAAACATCAACCTTCGAATAGAACTTAGCTTGGATCAACGAAATGGCCCGAAGCATTTGAAGGGTTTGTATCACTAAACATAGGCCAAATTGTATGAGTGCCTTATAAGATTGATTAGGGCTCAAGCAAACGAATGGTTTAGATCAATGAAAACTAGCCCATATATGTGTGTGTGTGTGTGTGATTGGTTGAGATAATTGAAAATTAACCCAAATATATCGTCATTGGATTACTAAACATCAACCTTCGAATATAACTTGGCTTGAATCAACAAAATAACCCGACACATGAAGGGTTTCGATCGGTAAACATAGGCCAAATCATATGGATGCCTTGGAAGATCGAATAGGGTTCAATCAAATGAATGGTTTGGATCAATGAAAATCAGCCCTATATATATATATATATATATATATATATATATATATATATATATATATATATATATATATATAGGAAACACTCACCTGCGAACTAGTTCGTACGTACTACGTACGAACTTTTTTAAGAACCCATCATACGTGATGTGGATCCAAAATCTGAACCGTTCATGTGAAGCAACACCTCGTGATCAATGAAAACTAGCCCATATATGTGTGTGTGTGTGTGTGATTGGTTGAGATAATTGAAAATTAACCCAAATATATCGTCATTGGATTACTAAACATCAACCTTCGAATATAACTTGGCTTGAATCAACAAAATAACCCGACACATGAAGGGTTTCGATCGATAAACATAGGCCAAATCATATGGATGCCTTGGAAGATCGAATAGGGTTCAATCAAATGAATGGTTTGGATCAATGAAAATCAGCCCTATATATATATATATATATATAGGAAACACTCACCTGCGAACTAGTTCGTACGTACTACGTACGAACTTTTTTAAGAACCCATCATACGTGATGTGGATCCAAAATCTAAACCGTTCATGTGAAGCAACACCTCGTGATCAATGAAAACTAGCCCATATGTGTGTGTGTGTGTGTGTGTGTGTGTGATTGGTTGAGATAATTGAAAATTAACCCAAATATATCGTCATTGGATTACTAAACATCAACCTTCGAATATAACTTGGCTTGAATCAACAAATTAACCCGACACATGAAGGGTTTCGATCGGTAAACATAGGCCAAATCATATGGATGCCTTAGAAGATCGAATAGGGTTCAATCAAATGAATGGTTTGGATCAATGAAAATCAGCCCTATATATATATATATATATATATATATATATATATATATATATATATATATATATATATATATATATATATATATATATAGGAAACACTCACATGCAAACTAGTTCTACGTACGAACTGTTTTAAGAACCCATCATACATGATGTGGATCCAAAATCTGAACCGTTCATGTGAAGCAACACCTCTTGAACCCCCCCCAAGTTTTACTTTGATCTAAAACTTTGATGGGCCACGAAAAATGAAAACAGTTTCCTCCCTTGATTTGCATTTCTCTTTGTTATGGCCCACCAGAATTTTAGATCGAGGTGAAAATTTGTCACATAGGGTTTAATGGGATTCCGCATCACATGGACCGTTCAGATTAGACACCAATGGCATGTGTGCAAAGGTGCGCACATGCATAGGTGCACAGGGGAGCATGACTCTCTCTCTCTCTCTCTCTCTCTCTCTCTCTCTCTCTCTCTCTCTCTCTCTCTCTCTCTCTATATATATATATATATATATATATATGTGATTCGTTTAGATCATTGAAAATCAACCGAAATATATAATCAATTAGATTACTAAACATCAGCCTTTGAATATAACTTGGATTGGATCAACGAAATGGCCCGAAGCATTTGAAGGGTTTGGATCTCTAAGCATAGGACATACCATATAAATGCCTTGGAAGATCTAATAGGGCTCAATCAAACGAATGGGTTGGATCAATGAAAATCAGCCAAAATATATATAATGATTGATTTAGATGATTGAAAATCAACCCAAATATATCATCAATAGGATGAATCACTACATAGGGGGTAGGTAAGAAAGCAAGGTTAGATAAGCCTTCAAATATCACTTCGCTATGAGTGATGAAAATTACTCAAATCCTATGTAGAGCTTAGATCACTAAATATAGGCCTAATCATGTGAATGGCTTGAAACATCAAATAGAAGCCCGATCATATGAAGATATGGAGACATGAAAAGCCCAATCATACCAACAAGATTGAATAGGGCGCAATCAAACAAATGGTTTGGATCAATGAAAATCAGCCCATACAGATCAGTGAAAATCAAACCAAATATATGAATGGCCCGACGCATATAAAGGGTTTGGATCAGTAAACATATGCCAAATAATATGCATGCCTTTGAAGATCAAACAAGGCTCAATCAAACGAATGGTTTGGATCAATGAAAATCAACCTGAATATATATACATATATATATATATATATGAATGATTGGTTTGGATCATTGAAAATCAACCCAAATATATAATCAATTAGATTACTAAACATCAGCCTTCGAATATGACTTCGCTTGAATCAATGTAATGGCCCGAAGCATTTGAAGGGTTTGGATCAGTAAACATATGCCAAATCATATGAATGCCTTGGAAGATCGAATAGGGCTCAAAATCAAACGAATGGTTTGGATCAATGAAAATCAGCCCAAATATATAAGATTGGTTTAGATCATTGAAATTCAATCCAAATATATCATCAATTGGATTACTAAACATCAACTTTCGAATATAACTTTGTTTAAATCAACAAAATGGCTCGAAGCATTTGAAGGGTTTAGATCATTAAACATAGGGCAAATCATATGAGTGGCTTGGACGATCGAATAGGGCTCAATCAAACGAATGGTTTGGATCAAAGAAAATCAACCCAAATATATATGATTGGTTTAGATCATTGAAAATCAACCCAAATATATCGTCAATTGGATTACTAAACATCAGCCTTTGAATATAACTTGTCTTTAATCAACGAAATGGCCCAATGCATATAAAGGGTTTGGATCAGTAAACATATGCCAGATCATATGAATGCCTTGGAAGATCGAATAGGACTCGATTAAACAAATGGTTTGGATCAATGAAAATCAGCCTAAATATATCATGTGAAATAAAATAAATTGCATCTGGTCTTGAGCTGCAAAATCACGCAGCTTCTCTTGGCAGATGCAGCCATACATCCCGGTTAATTGTAATTGTACCATATTCCTCATCAATCTGAACATGAATATCATTTAAACCACCTGTACTACCTGTGCAGTCATATATTCGATGAATGAGTCGCTAGCTCAGCGTGAATTTCCCTTCTTTTTTTCGCACACTCATCTCCATACTGGAACTCTAGTAGCACTTGAACCAGGCCCAACTAGGACCGTTAGTCGACTCAACCGAGTCAGGTTAGTGCAGCAGCCCTTGCACTTGACAGGAGTGCAGCACCACCCCACACTGTCCCTGTCCCCCTCTCTATTTCCTCTTTCTTACCTACTGCCCTAGTAAAGAGTCCGATCATCTCTATACTCAGAAAACTCAACTAAACGTGCCCATAAACACTAGCAGATGCAACACTACACAGCTAAGTCGAACTCGTCTCAACAACCTGACTTCCTTATTCTCTTCTGCTTTCCCTTTCATTTATCATTTCGTGGCTGACCATTTGTCTTAAGGCTTGATGACTGAATGTCAAGGATGCAGAGACAGTGGCTGCAATAATAGCTACACTCGTGGGTGATCAATGGAGAAGAAGACGAACTCCAATGGCGAATCTCAAACAGGAGCCTCTCTCTTCAAGATGGAGCTTCTAGACAACCAGGATGTATCCTATATGAGGCTTGAGGAAGGAGGAAAACAAAGCTCCATTGAAGATGCACGATGGGTTCGAGTTTAGAAGCTCTTAGCTAGATTTCAGAAAGACCGAGAAGTTGTTATGTTGTCATTTCTCTCCATCTGGCTAGGTTTTAGGGGTAGCTAGGATGGTATATCCTAGCTCGGACAGTCTGGATTCATTTAAAACTAGGGTTTTTTGTTTTTGGATGGACAAAGAGAAAGAAGAGGATAAGGTTTCCATTTTTACGCAGCCCAGTCACTCCATGCGAACAACGAATGGACGATCGAGATTCGTTCAAATGGAAGGCTAGGATTGGTGGAAAATGGAAGGCTGGGATTGGTGGAGGAATCCTCATGTGGATCCCAATAGCTAGCTGGAGAAAGGGGTGGGGATAGTTTCAATTTTTGGAACGGGTCACTCGCGTGGGGGTGTCTTTGAGCCGAATTTCAGCACACGCACGTATGCTTGCATCTATGTGGGGTCCACCATCCTGGACGGATTTAAGAGACCTACAATCTGAACGGTTTGGATCGGCTCAAGGTGGTCCATATAGATCGCAATGGTTTGCTTTAGAAGTTGCTGGAAACACAATTCCTTTGCACGCCAATCTTCTTGCAATCGACGTTGTGTGTATGCACAGGCCCACCGGCTTGCAAAACTTATGAGGGTTGGGTCAGTTGTGGCCCCTCTACTAGATGGACGGCTCAAATCGTGCTGCCGGCCATGATGGTGGGCCACAAATCGAGCGCACGGGCAGCGTTGCCCGTAGGCGGGAACAAAAAGGAAGAGGTTTTCCTTCGGAATTCTCGGTCAAACTCAGTTTGATCAGGTCTCTCAAGCCCAGTGCATTGTTGGTGCATACACATAATGCACTCTCGAGATTGATTGTGGGGTCCACAGGATTCTATGGTACAATCCACATCGTCCATTCGATTTGAATAGTCCCTATAGGGCATTAGACCAAAGATCTGGTAGATTCGATGCTTAAGTTAGGTGGGCCATAGTTTTAGGTCTTGACATTTGATTTTGGGTTCTTATCGGTCCAATGACCAGATTGCATTCGGATCTGACCATCAATGGTTGTTAGAGTTTCTCATCCAATCTAGATGGGTTCTTGGGAATTGTTTTCATAATCAGGTGATCAAATTCTGCGATTAGGTGATGATTGGCTCCGTAGGGCGTGGTGGACACGATGAACGGTGGATCTCATGATCTGGGGTTCCAAATCTAAGATGGTCAGTTAGATTTGTGTATCAATAAAATTGAAATCCTAAGAATAAGTTTTAATGATGTGGTGGTCCATCTTGAATAATAACGAATGGATAGCTTAATATATGGATGAGAATTGCTTTCAATGGTTGGATTTAGACTAGAATGCACGTGAATGTTTGCTTTAGCTAGGTTTGTATTTGTACTAAATTAGGTTACATGGTAACACTCGAGTGCTGAAAAGTACAGGGTATTACAATCTACCCCCCTTAAACAAAATCTCGTCCTTGAGATTTGGTAACGAATGTCCTGATTATTAGTATGCGAGTGGTTTGGTCATCGTAATGGTGTACCCTATTTCAAATATGCCTAAGTGTGAAATCCCAACATATGTCCTTAACAAGCTATATCTAAATTTGTTACAATCCTTAAGTTTCTAGTCTAGCAAACCAACTAAGGTATTTAAGTTCCACTAAGGATTGGAAATAATTCCAATATAAACCAAATCTAAGGAGTCATTTTAACGCTTATCCACGTCAAAATTTCCTATATCATTTACTAAGGCTGCCAGTTCATTTAGGTGGCAACTAATGTTAATATTACATCTTTCTTTTTATTTTCTCTTGCTTTTAATGATAGTTCTTCGCTGTCTAAAGTACAGTGCAATTTTCCATTTTCTGTGTTTGAGGTAACATGAACAGATGGTTGTAGTAGGTTTGAGCCAGATACATTGGTCCTTTGCCTGTGCAGAACAAAGGATCCACCGGTATCAATTTGTAATCCTAATAAGTCTTGATCCTCTGCTTAATCAGGGTATTGAGATCATTGAGATTTGCTAGGACTTAGAATTTGAGTCAAACCGCATAAACTTCGCTTAAATATGGTTCCATTAATCCGTGATCCTGATTATTCTAGACTCCTAGGGAATATCATATAATCTTCTAATTTCACAATACGAGTGCCCGAAATCCATGTGAAGCAGCTCAAATGAGCGTCATTCTTCCACTGCGCACTGAGGTAAACTTAATGAACTTTATGAAATATCAGGGCCAAGGTTTTCTACATGAAATCTAGGTTTGAAATTTGCCAAATTCACCTAGGATTTCAAATCTAGTCCCAGATATGCTCAGTCTATGATTGGAAATTTACCCAAAATTCTATAACTTTACCTTTAGTTAACCCCAGTGTTCGAAATATCGGTATCGCACAATGTATCGCACCCTTGGGATACAGATACGTATCGGTTATCGCACGGGATATATCATTTGTATCACATAGTTTATCGCACTTTTTGGGAAACATGGGGAAACATTGGGAAAATGGTTGAATTTTTTAATGAAACTTTGGGGATTGTTAAAAAGGCCCTTAATACACACTTTTAAATCATAACATCTCAAAAAAAAGATGCACATAATAAATTTCCTTTGTATGGGGTCCTAAGTTATGCGATGTTTAACTGAACTAATGCAACTATATTTAAATTGAATGCATGATATTTATAAATATATCATAGTCATGTACGAAAACACAACCAATTCATTGAAAAGCAAAATAAGAACTGAATAAGTAAAATTTGATAAATATACATGTATTTGATGAGGACTAGTTGTGGTCTAGACCCACATAGAGTTGCGTGGTGGCTCAATCATCATCTCCATCTCGACGGGGCTGGGCATAGTACTGCTGCTCCACTAATCCACAATATTGTACCCAGGTCATAGAAGAGTGGTACCAGGTAAGATACTCCCTGACATAACGCTGGTACTCATCTTCTCCGAACTGAATCAATACGCCCATTCGTGGGTACTGCGTAATCGTCATCACAATCAGAATCGATATGGATCTGGGAAGGGCGAGATATGAAGCTCCTTGGTATCCATATTGTTGGCCATATCCATACTTCTTTGCTCATATCCTTGCCCATATGCAGAAGTGAACTCTTGACCAGGGGTTGAAAAATGATGTGCCGTAACTGTTGGAGTCACTCGTCGCATATCCACTAGGTCCATATCCATGCCCATGCTGTGGCACAGAACTCGAGCTACTCTGCAGTGTTTGTGATCCAGATTCATGTTGTGGCCTGTAGCTCGAGCTCCCCTCCCTCGTCCGTGATCCAAATCTAGAGTCACCTCGCCTGCCACGAACGCTTGTGTCCCTCATGCATTTTGCCAGTAACTCCTCCTCAAAATCTGAAAGTTTATGAGTCTTCTTTTTCTGCAGTAGCTTTTGACGCGTGTATGTCTTATTGTAAACAAGACGAGGTCGTGGTTCTCCTGGACGAGAACCATGGTCAGTGTCCTGCGTGGAATGATCAAAATTTTCCTCCCCGGTAAAAGGGCTAAGAGGCCTCTTATCCTGACTCCCACCCGCGTCACCACCACCACCATCATCATCATCATCATCATCATCCTTACTGTCATCAGAGTCATCGTCACCCTTATCGCCGCCATCATCATCACCGGACTCATTTCCCACATCACTCTCTGACTGAATCTCGGTGTCAGACAATGTTTCCCCACCACGTGTCCCTCGTGATAGTGACTGCCGCGGACTGCCCTCTGGACTCCTCGTTAATGGGTCGAATGCCTCATTAGGAGACCTCTGTTGCTCCACATGTTTGTCAACATCAATCCCTTGTGTCTCTGTTTCTGCCGCAATATGTGACTCTGGTCGCCCATCCGAGGTATCTAAGTCATCCGACCTAACCCACTGGTAAACCATGTCATCCTCCGCATCCTCAGCATATGCATGTTGTCCGACCGTCATCAGGTCTAGTGGGTCTTCCTGTGCTTTTCTTCTTCCTTCCGAGTGGAGCAACCTCTCTCATAACTTCATATTGTAGTGACAATACACTAGCTTTTGAAGCCTCTCATACCCTATTCTATTACGTTTATTTGTATGTATGAGGGAGAATGTACTCCAATTCCTTTCACAGGGTGACGAGGACACCGTCTGTGCAAGCACACGGACAGCCAGTCGTTGTAAAACCTCGCAGTCAGTCCCATACATGGACCACCATTCACCTGCATATCATAAGATTCTTTCATTATCCTAGATTTTCCAAAATAATATAAATGTTAAGTTTACTACAGTGACTCACATGGCATCATGGCGTTCCTTGACTTCACCGCAGGGTGCCACCCAAACATCCCAACTGCGTCGCGGAATTTAACAATCCGTTGATGGCGTATAGCAACTAGAATAAGTATTTAATAATTGAGATGAAGATAAAGAGAATGTAAGTGCGGAACATATTTACCTCACTACCAAAGGTGTCTTTCCCCGGACAGTCGGGGAATAAGTGATCATACACCTCATGCACAGCCCTCTTTAATGAATTATCTTCGAAGAGGTTCCGGCTGTAGTGGTATTTGGGATTTAGGAAATACGCTGAAAACCAACATATACACATCAGTACAACCCTCGCTTATTATTGCATATGGAAAAAAAAAATTCCATTTAGGTACTTACCAGCCTGATGTAGTGGGTGAGAAAGCATCATTTCCCAACGGTCGTCTATTATTGCATGCACCCACTTATATGCATTGGGAGCTTTAACCATGATGGCCTCTTTCATTAGTTGTATAGACGGATACAACGACCCCATCGACGGATTTGTCTCATTGTCCACCATCCTCAATACCACATAAATGGGCTCTAGAATACCCACAACACCACGCACTTTATCCCAAAATGTCTTTCCCAGCACCAGCTCCTCAATTCTATAGGTTACTTTCGTCAACATCTTTTTCCATTCTACGTAATCATGAGAGGCAAAAAGCTCTCGTAACCCTTGTTTGTGTTTGAGAAGGCTACTTAAGGCGATATAATTTGTGGCGAACCGCGTCGCTCTGGGGCGCACTATATCCCCACCACACCTCTCGTGCATTGCAGCTAATAACCAGCCGTGGTTGTATACAAAGTTTGTGATGAGCCATGCATCAGTAATTACAGTCTTCACCGACGGCCTATCCCCGATCCCCTCCAGCATGAGATCGATGCAATGAGTCAAGCAGGGGTCCAATACATATGATACTTGCTCTGAATATCCTTCCCCGCCTTAACAAATGCACTCCCATTATCCGTAACAAACTGCACAATATTTTTCCTCCCAACATCTTGCATGATGTTGTGTATTAGTTTGTAAATTAGTTAGAATCTTTGATCTTACTACTCGCATATATACTCTTTAGGAACACCGCCCGTCCCCTGGAATAAACCATAGAATTTATAATCGACATCTTCGTCGGTCCTGTCCAACCGTCACACATGACGGTACAGCCGTACATCTCCCACGACTGCCGATACGAATCAACGTATGTCTTCATTTTTGCATGTTCATCATCCAAGTATTTTCCCATGATCTGTGCTAGTATGGGCGGCTACACACCCTCACCCCCACGCTGCACTTCACTTATCATATTTTTGAAGTGCGGGCTTGCTGTGGCATTTGCGGGGATTTGACCGTATATAAAAAATTTTGCTATAAATTTTCGAACTTTTTTCCTCACATCCCCTCCACTAAACATCTCATTTATTTTCTTTTGTGCCCCTCCTGCCTCTTTGTACATCCTCGGATCTGAAAGTAGATCCGGCACCCGCATGCTACTACTCCTGCCCATGCCCAATATTCCTCCCCGCCTACTACCCTCCCCTGATCCATCCCTAACACTCTCCCCTGCTCCACTCCCCCCTGCTCCACTCACTCCACCACGCTCATGGATAGACCACTCAAATCTAGGCCTACTTGTGTCCCACCTCCTATTCTGATCCCTCTCCCACTGATCCCGTATGGACTCCTGAATTGCGCGTCTGTATTCGGGATCATCATCATTATCGAGATCCACTACATCATCCTCACCTGCATATGGTGGCCGTCCCAACTCCTCCCTAATCTCCCTCTCCCGCGCATGTCGTTCATCTTTTGACTTGACATTTTTTTTCAATATGGTCTTCATCTATTCTCGCACATCCTGTGGGCACTTAGGGCAATCCACAACATTGCGATACCCTCCTGCTAAATGTTCCTTTAGGCGGGTTACTCCACCACTCCTCGATACATGGCCACATAAATCACAAATACTCCCGAATCGATTATCGGGAATGGGTCGACCGTACGTCCACCCTATATCAGGTTGTCTCCCTCCTCTTCCTCCTGACATATTTTATCTGTAAAATAATAATTTATCTATCACTCAAATGGGCCACACCACATGGAATAATGAGATTTGATGCTAACAATAAGTTAGTAATTAGGGGCCACCATGATGTGGACCTTCAATCAAAGCCGTTAATCAGGTGTAACTCATTAAAATAAAGAGAATGTACAAAATTCATCCTGATAAAAGAAACTCAAGTGGGCCTCACAACGTATTATTTTGTCACTTTAGGGAATTTTTTGATTTTAATTTCCCCTAGTAAATACACGGAATTACCTGATTATTGCTTACTACAGCTGTTTGAAAGTCGCCAGGAATTATGTTTCAAAAATCAGTCCATACAAACGTTTTTATTGCTGATTTAAATATATGGGCCCCACCATGATATATATGAGTTATCCACACCATCCATCCTTTTAAAAAATATATTTTAAGGCATGAGCCCAAAATTGAGGAAAATAAAAAGCTCAAGTGGACCACACCTTAGGAAACAGGGATCATTAAAACATTTATCGTTGAAAGTTGTTTTCTCCCTAGGGCCCACAGAGATGTTTATTTGTCATCCAACCCGTTAAACATGCATCTTTTTTTGGTTCATGCCCTCCACCCATTCTTCCATATGATTTTATAGTATGAACCAAAAAAATGAGGTTGATCGAAATCTCAAGTGGTCCACTGATGGCAACGTCACTAGCCAAACCGCGTCCATGGTCCATGCCCCTACACAAGTGACGTTACCAAGTTATGTGGGACCCGACATGATATATTTGTTGTATCCGCACCGTTCATTCATTTGAAGATATCAATTTAGGGCAGGAGCCAAAGAATGAGTCAAATCCAAGGCTCAAATGGACCCCACCATAGAACACAGTGGAGAGAGTGACACCCACCATTAAAATTCCAAGGCCCTTAAAACAATGTATTTGACTCATTCTTTGTCTCATGCCTTAAAATGGTATGCCCAAATGTATGGACGGTGTAGATACAACACATACATCTTGGTGGGCCCCACAGAACTTGGTGCGTCGCTTCCGCAGAATGGCTACGCAACCCGTCAGTCAATGGGGAGACGTATTGGCTACTCCCCCTGACACCGGCCTCATGGCTCGTGGTCGGTGCTTTGTGGGCCCCACCATCATGTTTTTGTTTCATCCATTCCGTTCATTCATTTTTACGGATCATTTTATGAATTGATAAAATAAATCATACGAATTTAAATCGAAAGTGGACCACACTAAAGGAAAACAATAATGATTGGATATCAAACATTAAAATCCTCCTAAGGCCCACTGTACTATTTATTTGACATCCATTCTGTTGGTTGGGTCCTAAAGACCCAAATGAAGGGAAAAAATAAATATCAGGTTGTTCCAAAGCTTTTATGGCTCCCACAATGTTTTTAATGGTCAACGTTCATTCAACACTGTTTCCTGTAATGTGGTCCACTTGAGTTGTGGATATGGTTCAATTTAGGGCTCAAAGCCTAAAATTATTAGTAAAAACGGATGGACGGCGTAGATAAATCACGTGTAATCACGGTGGGCCCAAAAGAGTTTACTCAGTAAGATAAGAGCGTACTGATTACGCAACCCAACGTGAACCACAAGGATGGCGGTGCACGTGCAGACATCACCAAGTTACGTGGGTCACACCATGATGTATTTTTTCTATCTACACCGTCTATACATTTGAAGAGATCATTTTATAGCATGAGCCAAAAAATAGTTCAGATCCAGAGCTCGAGTGGACCCCACCATAGAAATTAGCGAAGAAGGTTTCAACGGTGTAAATATTTACCCATTTGGCGAGAGAAGCAGATTGCGTACTGAGTAACTCAGTATGCTAAGCGTACTGAGTAAACTCTGTGGGATCCACTGTGATTTTTATATTTGATCCACACCGTCCATCAATTTTAAAAGTTAATTTCAGTACCATATACCAAAAAAAAAAAATTTATGTTCAACGATCAAATAGACCACACCACAGGAAATAGTGTGAAATGAGTGTCTACCATTGAAAATTTCTAGGGGCCACCGAAGTTTTGGATCAAGCTGATATTTTTTATTTCACTTCATCCAGGTGTTTTTTATCTTATGAACATGGTGGATGAGAAATAAATATCACTTTGGGCACTAAAAAGATTTCAACGGTCGAAATCACTATTCCCACTGTTTCCAGTGGTATGGTTCACTTGGGTTTTGTATATGCGTCAATTTCAGGCTCAACGTATAAAATTATGTGAAAAAATGTATGGACGGATTGGATACACTGCACACATTCAAGGTGGACCACAACTGAGTTTACTCAGTACGATAAAAGCATACCGGGTGACTAGTACGCAAACCCATTTCCATCCGAAGCGGATTATGCCTGTAATGCGGAGTAAACTTTGTGGGGCCCACGTCATTCATGCATTTTATCAAATCCGTCCATCTATTTTACTATATAATTTTAGGGCTTTTGAAAGAAAAATTAATAATATCCAAAGCTCAAGTGGACCACACCACCTAAAACCGTTTGAATTGAACTCTACCGTTGAAAAGTTCTTGGGGCCCTCGTTTTTAGATCAAGATGATATTTTTTTTCCAGTCATCCATGTCTTTGTGATATTATGAACAGTTTGGATGACAAATAAACATCATTGGGGGCCGTATAAAGATTTCAACGGTGGAAATCAATACTTCCACTGTTTCCTTTGGTATGGTCTACTTGAGATTTTGATATACTTTATTTTTGGGCTCCACCCCTAAAATGATCTGAAAAAACGGATGGACGGCGTGGATGAACTCGTGATGCTAACCAATGGGCCCTACTGAGTTTACTTTGTACGATAAGAGCGTACGTGACTCAGTACGCAACCCAATTTCTCCATCCGGCCCTCTTTTCATCTTCCCTCTTCCATCCACGCAGTCCGACCCAACTCCTCCACTCAAATCTCGTTCCGGAAGCAACGGTGAGTCGATCCGGCCTGATTCCTCGCCGGAATCTTCGAGAAAAAGGGAAGATGAAGAAAACGGGAAGAAAATCGCACTTACCTGTCGAATGGCCCACCTCCGATCACCGCTACAGCCAGGTACCCTCCGATTTCTTTCTCTTTTTTTTCTAATTCAATTTTTTTTTTGATTCTCCATTGCTCGGATCCGATTTTTATGGTGCATGTTGGTGGTTAGCTACAGTGGGACCCGTGAGTCCCCTGCAATCCACCCGTGACTGTCCGTGCGT